>OX457025.1:107513599-108113599 GCA_949752745.1 Protula sp. h YS-2021 | reverse complement strand
CTGGCAGCACATAACATCAGTCAGTTGTCATGGACACCTTGTTCTCCTGATGTGAATCCAGATGAACATGCCTGAGATTTTCTAGACCTAAAAATACATGAAAGAAACCTTCCTGTGAGATAATCACACAGAACTTCAACACACGTTTATCGAAGAATGGCAGAATTAACCACTGTGGAGAATTAATCGACTCAGAATTAACCACTGTGGAGAATAAATCGACCCAGAATTCAATGTAACATAGAATTCAAGCCCTTCATGCAGTGCTCACAAGCCTTATCGACACATTGCACAATTGACTGCTGTCTACGAATGGCATTATTTCGAAATTTTCAGGTTTTCAAATTTTTGAAACCTGATACACTCATTGAATATTTCATTGTAATGCAGGTATCAGCGATGGAGCATTTGAATTTTAATGTTTTCTCGTTGGGGCTAATTATTAGTATTATTTTTTCACTCTTTGAGATGAAATTTGCGTAGTGAGATACTGATTGATTAGGACAATTGAAGATGTTATAAACTGAAGGCCAAATTGAAACTGCCGAGGTAGTTTTGTAACGCTGTTTTATTTCTTTCCATCTTCAAAATCAACACTAGCAGATCTTAAACAGCTTTAAACCGGTCTAATCCGATTTTAAAAGATTAAAACAAATTCAAACAGGTATAACATTTTTTAATCCCGCGGCAGAATGCCAAATGCCGCGAAAATCCAAGTTTATATAGTAGGAGAACTATCAAACACGACTGAACTAAACATAATTGACATTTTAATCTTCTAAAATATCAGTTGTGGAAAAGAAAGGGGTGAATCATTTCACAAACCACACGTCAAACAGCATGTAAAATAACTGGATGCTGCTTTACAAAAACCCCTGAAATAATGACAAAAAATTTGGCTGCAACGCCTGAACTTCAACCAACTGACAAATAAATTCTATTAGCTACCCAGAACGCCATTTTTATTAAATGGCTCGTCTTCCATTTCTTACAGAAGAGATTGATTATTTTAATATTCTATATATATTTTTTATTCTAATTTTGCAACTTACATAAACAAAAATTCATAAACTAACAAATCCGGTTCATAAATAGAGAGAAAAAAATTATCTCTTGCTACGTATATCTTTCAAAATCCTTGAATACTTGATTCCATCATGCACAACATGAAGTAGAACCGTGCATTTTTAACGCTATTGTAAAGGAGTAACGAATGATTTTTAAAAGTTTCCAGATTGGGTGTTGGTTATTCGTGCTTTTTCTACTCGTGTAATAGGTGTATATTAAGTGCAACGTCGTATAATTTTTTAAGTAGATTCGTACATTGTAAATGCTCCTTCCAAGGAAAAATGGGCTCCATCTTTGCTAATTACTCATCGATGAGATGGAATGCTCCATATTAGGGACACGCTTAATTATTAATATCATAGAAAATGTAAATATCTGTGAAATATCATTGAGATTTTTCAAATATTGCGACTTACCTGAACGAAAAATAAATAAAATGACTAAATCCAGATCTGGAATGCAGGATATGGATATGAGATAATAAACGCTAGATCTAGATTTTTTATCAAAACGACCTATTGCTTTGATTCAACCCAGTCAAAAAGTACAAAGTAAACTACGCGTACGTTTTCAAATACTAAAGTTTAAACAAAATGTTGTCACATTGTTCCTGTTTATAAAGTTTTTTCTAATAGCTATTCCACATACCTGGTCAACCAATAGAGGGAAATCCAGTAATTCTTGGGGTCGTGACTGTTGTTCGTATTTTCTTGTGTTTCCACAAATGCGCCTCCATAAGAAATATAGCAAAAACAACTTAATCTCACAATGCTGAAATTCGCCCCTGCCTTTTATTGCAACAATTTAATATCGATTCCATTTTGTGGCATACGCTTTGTGGAATAGGGTGTTTTAGTCCACATTGTAAACAAGCATTATGCAACGCTAAGAGCGTGATCAAGTTTAAGGAAATATAATTCTGTTTTTACTATTCTCTGGTACAAAAAAGTATGATATTTCAGGTTTGAATGAGAGTTCATAGGTGCTTCATTCATTTCATTCACTTCATAGAAGCAAAAAAACACCGTACTTCCCAACATCACACATGCATATGCGCATTCGAATTCCACACAGTTTGTTCGACAATACAACACACATATACATGTCGAGTTTAAATTTATACAAATGCCCTAAATTCATGACAATTTTGCATTCTCGCCCAAATCTCAAATGAGTGAAACGGCTTTTTAGAACTTAAAGGGTTTGTTTCGTATACTAAAATCAGCAGGATCATATTTGTGATTTCAAACTAGGAAGGGGCTGATTTCGTATCTAAGCAGAACTAGTTCAATGTCATAAAATATTAAGTCAGATATCAGACCAGACTCCTCACAGCTGGGATTCATTGTCGGTTTACCTCTATCTAAACCAATTCCATTATGATATATTTTTTAGCACTAAGTACATAGCTATTTTTATATTTTTCCGTTAATCTATAAACGATCGATTGATTGATCATATTTCAAACCTTAAACGTTAGGAAAATTACACTTAACGTTATTTTAACGTCTAAATAATTTACCATCGTGTCGCAGAATATTTTTCGATATCAATCCATTAACACCAATTTTGCAAACGGAATGTTTTATTATTATGCTAGTTAAATCGTTAATAGCTCCATGAATTGATCTTAATTTGAATGCAATATTGATTATTTTTGTCTAAGATTTTGTCATTACTTGGCATATATCTTCCAAATCTATACGTGTTAAAAACCTTGGTAAAATAATTTGGTATGCGGTGCTTTTATCCATAGGAACAATGAGTGTACGTGGGGGTATAATTTAGCTTTTCGAATTTTGCTCATCACGAAAAATTGCCATGAACTCAAAAAAAGCTTATTGAAGGGTAAATTTTTTTACTAAAAGACACAAAGATCGGTCTCCCTTTCTTATAACGTTCATCCATCAAATCTATTTTCGTATGTTATATAATATGATACACCCCTTATTTTTTCGTTTTGCTTTTCAATAAATAACTCTATTTAATGTCAATGACTGCTGAAAACCCTTATGAGCAGTTGAGGGCTGATAAATTTCTGATTGTTGCTTTTGCTCACAGAACCCTATAGCCTATACAAAATCGGTGTGTTCATTCCTCTACCCCTGTCAAAACCCCTTTCCATGCTGCTCCCCTGCTTTAGCTGTGAAATAGTAGTTCTCATATTTAAAAGACAATGTACACGGAAGCCAAACTCCTACCCTTGTAAAACGACTGTTATTCAACCGCTTCTTCACAATGTGATATTATTTACATAACATGTGCCTATCACTTGAATTGAAATGCGGTTTAAATTACTTTTCTGGCTTAGATCATTTTAGGAAAAAACGTCGCATGGATATTGCTATATTTTTAAAGAAATATTGACTTTTGTATTTTATTTTACAGCTCCAAAATCTAAAGAAGAGGGTACCAAACAATCGGTAAAGTATTTCGTATGTGCGTGTATGCTTTGCTTACTTTAAAATCTTATCCCCTCGGCAGTTTTTAATCTGAACGACTTGAAATTTTGAGGGTGTACGGTATTAACTTTCTTGATAATTCTCCAGAGCAGTTAACTTATTTTAATTTTGGATAAAGACTGCAGTTAGACACTAATTACATGAATTTCATAATGAAACAAATATCTTCATATTGTGTAGCTTTAGGATGTAAGTTTCTACTTCACTACTTCTTTTCGTTGCCGAAAAACGTTTAAAATGTGTTATAATTGGACGCACTTCTATACTTTGACATTTGGGTGACTGTAAGTATTGACTTGGCCATTGCTTTCCTTTTACGAACTTGTGATCTTACCCATTAGCTAATGGGAGGAAATTTGATCTTCTGCTTACCACTGCTGGCCGGATTTGAATCTCAGGATTACCACACCAATGCCCAATATAACTCATCTCGAAATCAGTCCGTTGATACCAGTTGTTGCATTTCTATGTAACAGTATAGGAGGCGGCTCGATTGGCATTTGGGCAACAATTACTAGTAATATTGTTTGATGGGCTGACGCGTCAGATAAACAGTTTCAAAATTACTTTAGTGAATAACAAACTTGTCAATTTGGATATAATAGCTGATTGCGCTTGCCTCTTCAATGGCACACTAATCAGCATTTTAATGCTTCTATTCGAGGCGGACACATACGCAACCTGTAAAAATGCTACGATAATCCAAAAATAAATCCCACGAAAATGTTTCAAAAGACATGAGTCCTATATCGATGACCCGACCGATTAGCAAGCACCTCGAGTATTTCATCTGCAGCCTACCTTTTGAAGCAGTTGCGGATGCCATCGATCCACTAAAGTTTGAACCTCTACAAGAATCATTTACCATTTGCGCTTTCAAGTCCAAGACCAACCAATGTTAAGTTTATGCAGACGATGCCAAAACACGATAGCGACACTCAAATTGACTTAGAACTCATCATCATTATTGCCTTATCAAGCAATTCATTGCTTTGTCAGGCAGGATCTGCTAGATAAACATGCTGAAATCTGTGGGAAGCACGGAGCACAACGATTGACATTTTCGAAATTTCCGGCTTTTCAATTTAAGACATTGCGAAGCAGCAAAAATTTCCCTTTGTCGTTTGCACTGATTTTGAATGCCTCACAGAGAAACAGGATGGTGGTCGTTACCAACATCACCAAGTTGTGCCAAAGTAGTGTCGCTGAAAATTATTCTAAACGTTTATCTTTAGGTAAAGGTCCAAAACAGTTAAAATATATAATGATGCTGTTATAGCTATGGGTGTTGATCTGTGAAATCAGCCGATCAATTAGAAAAATCGATGTTATACCATAAGCCATTTAACGCATAATTGATTGGTCCAACCAAGTATCTGTAACACAATTTGTACAATCTCTCTTGACAATGTTGCATACAGTATGAAATTTAATATAGATATTTGTCCTTAATAGCAGGAATGTAGAATTCTATTGGCGTACCATCTGTAAGTTTACAGTTTGCGTTGGTGGTATACCATATAATGTACGAGTGACATTTTTTTCGTTTCAAAATATGTCTTTTTTATTTGGCTGCTTTCACTTTCTTCTGCCTTCTGTCTTCAGTTCACTTCGCTTCTTTATTTTGTTTCAATAACACTAACAGCTTCTTGATCTACAAGCCCAGTCGCGTCTTCAGCCATATTCTTTGCAGCCTTCTTAGGGCGTGGTGCAAAAATTTTAACTCCTGCCTTAAAGAGTGGAAAAGCTTAATGAGCCAAAGTTCCCCCAAGAACGATCCAATGCCGTCTCCATTTGTATGCGCGTACCTTTAAATCCTTTCAAAGCTCCACCGACGTGATGAAGCAAATGGTTACGGTATGTAAGTGGATCATGTCTATACGATTTTATAACACTTTTTGTCGAAAATGAAGCTTGCAGATGACCTATCCGATTTGAAATGTAACATTATAACAAACATCATCCTTAAATAGATTTTTGACAGGCACATAATGAGGTGCAGCATTAAGTTTCATGATAAATTCTCAATGACAGCAACAGAACGTGCTAATGGGACATAACAATCTCCAATCTCCATTCTCATCAGTAGACAATTCACCCATTGTTCTTAAGTAGTCATAAGGAATGGTTACTGGTTCGAAGAAAGTGTTTTCAACTCAATATTGAATGCGCTATTGAATGAGATAATCTAATCCTTTTCTAATAGCACTCAACGTATGTGGATATCGAATTTCAGCTAAATCTACTTCATACTTTCCTTTCAAGTATGATGTACGAGGCATTCGAATTTGATTTATAACTAGAGGCCTTATTATTGGAAAAATAGTCCGTGGTGGCATTGCTCGGCAAAGTGATGTAGAAACTTGTGGTCTCCATGATGACTAAATGCACGTTGACGGATTGGATGCATGTGTACTTGTACTACATCTCCATCACAGCAAATGCTTATAAGCCTTATTTTAATACGAACAGATTCTCTTCCTTTACAGCAACACAATCCTTTAAACTGCTTTAGAAATTATTACATCCTTCGGGAAACTGCCTTTGTTGACGATATTTATTTTATTCGTAATATCTTCACGCGTTGTCCTTTTTGAAACAGAAGGATGGTTTTTGAAACATTAGCATCAACATTTTCTTATATGAACTGCTTCGAAACCATTGACCCTTGACATTCTTTTGTTCTTGCAGCAACAAATGTTTTTCAACAAGTCAATGATGTTGTAATCATCCAAAACATCTCCAGTTTTCACAAACAAGTTCATGCTTCTCTGTCCAACTGTCCATTAGAATTAGAGTCACTTACGCATGGAGGATGTTGGAAAGCAGACTCAGACATATCTGATTTTTACTGTTGTGATATTCGTAAATAGCGGCCAAGAGGATGTGACATGTTCTGTAACATTTCGCTTCTTTTAAAAACTTTATTAACTTTAGCTTTAATACCATCATTTGACGGTTGACTTGATAACAATTTTCTATATTCTGATACAGGAATCAGTACCACTTTCATTGCATGTTTCATTTTCATGGTAATTGAGCTAATAAGTGAAATTCCAGTAAGACTTCAAATAAATCCTCATTTTTGATTATTAACTTCCTTTTACGATTGAAGGAAATTTTCTTCTCAGCCAGTTGTCGAATGTTTTGTAATTAACGCTTTAAGGTTTTGTTCAAGTGCAAGTACCCATGCAATATAGTGAAGCACATTTCAAACATTTCTTTTATTGTTTGCTTCAATAGGTATTACGTCGTCACTGCTACTTGTACATGGTTGATTCGTTCGAATTCGTTTAGACATCTTGGCATTCAGTAATAAACTTTTGCATTTCTTCTTCATACATCTTATTAACATACACGTAATGTGCATCGTTTGGTAGCACACGTCACTCATCTTCTGTCATGAAGTTTGTTGGTACCATCTTCCTATGCCTCTTACGCATTTTTTCCCTCATGAAACAGATCGTGCACAATGAAAATAATGCTTAGCTTTACATGACTGCTTCGAACTCTAAGCAATCTGGTCATGCGCTCATCACTTTGACATTGGTCATGAGATCATCTGTAATGAGTAAGTTCTTCTCTTCTCTTCTCTTCTTACCTTCATATGTCACTTCTTTCATGCCTGTGTACAAGGGTTGATCCGTCGCATAGAGATATAAATGTTTTTAGGAGGTGGATGAATGACTATTCATTCAAGGAGCGCTTTATATGAGGCGTTTTTTCGTTACTTGTTAGTCAAGAAACCAGGCATGTAAATGGGTGCACCATGGCATTTGAATATCAGATTCCAACTGTTAAACTTCTTCTGGCAGTCTAACCACTTGACAAATATATCTTTCACATCTTGTCCTTTTTCGTTTTTTCAAAACTTTTTTTCAATTTTATATACGGACTAAACGTCTTTGTAACAGCTTGTAATTCTTCTTTAAAGAAACTACCATCAATGTCTATGAAGTCTGGGACACCTTAAAAGTATAGCATGGCATGTCTTGTGTCCACATTATATTTGACATGCACATTTCAAGTGTGAAAAACGAGCATGCTCACCAGTTTTAAACTTGAAGTGTTTGACTTTTTCGTTGATTTTATTTTCAATTTCCCAATATACGTGTGTCTGTTGACTAGGTTTACAATTATGCAAGTTTTGCTTATAAATTGTATATACACGTTGACGAAGTGAATGCACCTGTATTTGTACTACATTTCCTTCACAACAAGGACTAATACATAGAGATGTATACGAGTAAGTGATAAAGGAGAAAACTGGACGTTGACCCCTCTGTGAGAAAAAATTGTGATTTTTGTATATTCATCATTTTCAGACGATTCTGAGCAACTTCGGTTTTCTTATCTCCCCCATCCAGAAGTGGAAAAATGTGTGATTTTTTGCATATTTATCCGTTTTCAACGATTCTATTGTCGATTCCTCAGAACTAACCGAAATGAAAATTGGATTGGATTTTCTGCTTCTCCCTGGAAGAACATTTGGGTAAGGTGCATAATCAGTGAAGCCGTGTATATTGTGAACATGGATGCTATTTTGAAACGGATATCTGTAGACTTTATGATTGATTAATTAACTCACTTTATATTCAAGAAAGAACAGCTTTGGCATTTAGATGTCAGTTGGAACTTGGCGCACTACAACCAGAAGAAGTAAGGCGAAACACGTCAGCATCTCTTTCCCTTCTTCACAGAAGTATAGAGACATTGGATGATGTCTTTCAGTGAACTATGCTGACTTCCTGTTTTCAAAGCTTCCTTATTTTGAATCCTATTAGATTCTACAAGTGACGAATAAGCATAAACGCTGGGAATGACAATTCCAAGAAATATTTTCTGCCAATCTTTCTGGAGTGAATGTGAAAAACTGGATTTACCAGGGAACACTTATGACATGAGTCAGCATTTATCAACGCCAATACAATATGGGCAGCTAACCTCATTTACTTGTGGCTGCTAGAATTATTTTACTGTGTGATGATAATGTTTCACTCAGCGGATACATCAGAGCTTGTCATGTTCAATAATGGACGAGTTGAAGTGAATATAGACTTTTTTGTAAAATGTTTGAAGAATAGTGAAGTGTATCTGTATGGTACTGTTTAACGTAATTTTTAACTGGTAAAAAACCACTTAAATAGTGGTTAAGTGATTCATATTTATTTGTCAATAAAAGTTTTACTATGTGAATGATTGTTTTTAAGTGAATATGGCATGTTGGAATATATTGCATGGACATTTACCATTGAAGTTACATATGTTTAAAAATTAAAGAGTGAACAACACACCAGTCGACAACTGGGTGACAAAAAATTGTCATTAAGCGTAAAAATAAGTTGACTAATCTAAAAAGTGGATTTACTGGAACCAATGCAGGAATTGCACTTCCAGTATAAGCTAATTTATTAGTAAAATGAAGCATGGATTGAAAATGGTCCTTATTCCTGAATCAGAATATAGAAAATTATTATCAAGTCAACCTTCAAGCGATGGTGTTAAAGCTAAAGTGAATAAACTTGAAAAAAAAGAAACGAAACGTGATCCTGCAATGGAAATGTTTCATCTTCTTGGTCGTATTTGTTTACGCGTCTAAGCCGTGAGTTTATGCTTACAGGTGCCTTAAGAATAGATCTGTTTGAGCAGGTTCGGTATTTTCCCAATTGCATGAGTATAAAGTTGCGTTTGCATAGAAAAACAGATGAATATGTATTAATGGGTGCAAATGATATAATGCAAATAATAAGGTAGAAGTGAAAGATGCGATTTCAACCTTTCGCAAAGTGACGGCCAGTCCAGGTATTCTTCTAGGACATACAGATGCATTGGGAAAAACTCCTGCTAGAAAAGAATGTAAAAAGCCAGTCCCGCTGCATTTTAATCTTTTGTACTTTGACTCGGACTTGCACCTATAGATAATCGTTTAGAAAAGTTTTTAAGTGATGAGTACGTATACAGTTCCATATCATTACAACAGTTAATTTCCAATACTTGTGGCTTTTTTTGTGCATTGAGCTTGAGATCATAGTATGCTTGATATTATAGGTGTATTTAAAAGAAGTGATTGAAATTTTGTAGTCATCCAGTTTGTCTATAGACATTATAAACCATTGTTCTTTTAAACCAATTTTTTTTTGAAGTTGTAGTTAAGTGATGTATGTATCTATCAGTGTCTGTTTTGTCAAGGATTGCTAGTGTCATATCATTCTAATAAAGCCCATTGCGCGGTGTTAATTCACTCGTAAACCATTCAAACACAGGGTCACTGGCGAGATGTTAATTCACCTGTAAACCAAAAATTTCATTTTCATTTTTTCAATCTTAGGAAAGGGTACCTAGTGAAGTATTACCTCACCCGTAAACCTCATGTTGTATTCATATATTAGTTATAGAAAAGTGTTTGTCTTTCTTTGTAATCATATACCTTTATACATTGATATAATTGTTTGTAGTTTTTTGATTAGAGTCAAGTATTGTATGAGAAAAATAAGAAGTTGAAAAGCATCATATGTATATAATAATTTATATGACTAAATATCACATGCCTGTATATGAATCAGAGGGACGAGGGTTGTGTGAAAGGAGAGGAGGGGTTCAGTTGGTGGAAAAGCCATATTGCAAATATTACCAAATTATATATTACATATTACGGGTGCACTCATGTGATCCTGACTGAGGTCTAGTTATTCTATCATGGGATTGGAAATGATTGATATGACTAAACACCATATGTATGTACATCAATCAGCTGTTGGCAGTCTGTCTCATAATATTTACATCCGCCTACACTGTTCCCACATGCCTAGGGTCATTTCCCCTTTTAAGTGCAGTGCCAAATTTCTGTGTGCTACGCGTGGACTCTCTCTCTCTCCGGGGTAAGTTCTTTTAGGCCTTATTCATGGGGAGTATTAAAGCAAAAATGGCTATGGATATATCCAAAAGGACATTTTGCAAGACAGTAAAGGAAACTTTTGGATTCATCCAAAAGTTCCATCCTAAAGTTGCTCCGAATTCTCTGAAATGGATAAATATGAAAAATCTCAAGTTACACAATAGCAAATGCCTACACTCATGCCTATGTTCGTGGCTTATTTCGAATTTAAAGAGCGCGATTTCTAGAAGACTGCATACAACTTTTCACAATGGCTACACGCTTTAATCTATGCATACTTTTAAGGTATGAAGACGATCAGTATCCGTGTCGGGTCAGATACTACACCAATGCCTACAACTCTACATGCGGACAATGTGGGTGATGGTTGAAATGAGACGGGCGCATGAGCATACAATGTCAACACATGCTGTGTACACCATGCGCCTTGTTACATCACCATACATGCTGCTCAAAACAGACAATACTGTTGTAGCTTCCAATTTTGACGATGTACTATATTTTCAATGGATATCACTGCAAAGACAAAAGAGCACACGAACATATAATCATCATTAACTAGACCAATTTTGCAACCCATTTGCGAAACAAACACTTAGGATACTAAAAGAAAATACTTATTGACTGAGCTGTCCGGTTTAGGTTTGCATTGAAAATGAAAATTTTCAGACAAGATTAGTATTCCTTTTATGAGTTATAATAAGACACTAAAGGTAGATATTAAATAAATCCTAGCCATTTTCAAATCAGTAACACTTTATTTTCCGGTTTTTGACAATAACTGTGATCCAGACGGTCAAGGTCACCGAGGTACCTCTCATGTAACGTTGCTTAGGCCCAAAGGGTCAAAAAGCGCTCAAAATCGCTATGAACACTACAAAGGTATCAATACCACAATTCAGTAGCATTCAATATATTCACAAATTATAACGCAGTCATTTGAAAAAACCATTAATGAAAATACAGCACTTACTCTACGTGATCAACTTTTCACTGGTTGCATGCATTGCCCAGTTCATCACAGCAAGCTACTTACATAACAACAGTACTACATACTCACGTGGCGACAGAGTAGCTTTTCATAACGGGAGAGGAAACAAGCCACATACAGCAGTATTCATCTGCATTCTACATAATCGTGTATGCACAATATTCACCTTGTACTGTGAGATGTGCAAGTTTAACACTTGTATGCATTTTTAGGGGGGAGGGGGTTAAAGTAACTTTTATCCGTCGATTGGTATTCAATTAAGCTTTCTATATACTGTGTACAAAAATTCTGCTGTAAAACCGAGCAGGTACAAACAAAAAACAAAAAAAATGACATCATTATGATGCCATACGCTAAAATTAAGGTAACCGCGATGTCCTTTGTCAAAAAAGTATTCTCATAACTTATTTGACGCCATATCTCTAGCTCCAGCGGTTTCGAAGACATTGAGCTCTAAAATATTCATGACGTCATAAGATGCGGAAGATCATGACGTCATTCATGACGTCATATGTTTCATTTTCCTAGCGTTAGCCGTCTCGGAAGAGATGTGCTGATGCGTTTATTAAAAAGAAAAGAGCAAAGAAGTGAGAAAAAAGAGAAACTTCTATAATTCGTAATAATTCAGCAAAAAAATCGGGAAAAGTCTCAAGTATTTAAACACATACGCTCTTTTAACAGGACCACCAACTGATATGAAATAAATGCAAAAACCAGTAGCAGTTGTATTAGTGATGATGTATGAATGCATTAATGTTGTTGAATGTTTTCTTCGAGATAGCAAAGAAAGCTTTTGGATTTCCAAATGGTATGGATTTTCCTTTTTATCATCTCACGTGGAGGAGGTCGAAAACCAAAATTGCTCAGAATCGTCTGAAACGGATAAATATGCAAAATTCACAATTTTTCCCACTACGGTCGGAAGGAGTGGGGTCTGGGATCAAAGAAGAAAAGTTGTTCAGAATCGTTTGAAACGGATAAATATGCAAAATCACATTTTTTCCCATGGAGGGAGGGGGCAGTGCCCAGTTCTCTCCTAATACGTTTGTTGATGCAGAAAATAACGATAGATTAATATTATCAGGCTACGGATAACTCTTTCAGCAAATTTGGCTTTCTTCTTATTCTTAGTAGCTTATGTATGAATGCCTTCTTTCTTTAGAAATAGCTTTACCCTTCTGCTATTAAGTTCTGTTCTTATCTGACCTCAATGTTCTGGGTCATCTTGTCGTTTCTTGAAAATTCTTTTGGATGACACTGGTATAAGTTTTACTTGGCGAGGCTGTGCCCACAAGTGTTTGGAAAAGACATCAATTACGAGCAGTAAAAAGTGGTTGCATTTATTAAGTTCTTCAGTGTAGGTCAGGTCCACATCCCACCTATCTTCAATACCACGGGAAATGACGCGCTGTCTTTTAAATTTGCACTTATTTGGCTGAAGAAAAGTAAAAGCATTTTGATCTTGCAACCATGTGGTTACTTTGGAATAGGATACAGGCTGCTTGTTTTCTTTCAGTACTTTCCATAACTTATTAGGATTCCATGTTTATGTATTGGTTACGTATTCTTTCAATGTCGTCATCGTAACTCGAAATAAAACCAGTCGTTATTTAAACAAAACTTCATGAATAACTTAACTAATATGATTTTTTGCAATTCAGAAAAAAAACTAAAAAAGAGTAGCACTTAAAAGATTATGTTGTGCACTACAACTCCAATTTGCGTCAATGTTTCCAACAAAGTTGAACATTGCCGATCATTGAAGGTGATGTAGTAGGTAAGTCTTTGCCTTCAAAGTGAGACACAATGTCGTTGTAGTAATCACTTTTGAGCGCTTGAATTTTGTTAAGAACAGCTTGTATCCGATGTTGCGTAGCTCCTCCAGGCTGCCATTCAAAACCTTCAATAGGGAAGCAGGTAATTCGATCCATTGTTCATTTCGTTTGATTCTGATGAATCTACTAAACTGTCCATCTTCAACCTTCACAGTTAAGCTTTAATGGAGAACTTGATCTAATAACAACAAAACGTAAACAACAATATCTGTTTTCGAGTACCAGATGTAATCAGTTCCTCTACATAATTTCTCTCCAAAGGCTTTCGCTTCGATAACTGAATCCAGTCACATTGAAAGCAGAACGGTTATAAAATTATACAATTTGCACTGAAATGTTAGACTCACATTCGAGTTGGCATGCCAGCTCCTCACAGATCAACTAAAGCATGGAGGATGGTTAAGTCCTGACTTCCATTTAGATGCTTTTGTTTGCTCACATATTTCACTTTTTTCTTCTTCCTGTAATGGCGGAGAGAACACTTTGGAACATATCACATAAGATTAAATTGGTTAGAAAGAAAAAAATATTATAGCTATCTCTTCAGCGCTCAAACGACCAAATTTTAAGTTTTATTTTACCTTATCTGTGCAGAACTGTAGACTTGATGTGCTTTCAGTTTCTTCTTCTTGACAACTATTTGTTACAAAATTCACAACACTATAGCATATTCCTAAATCAGTGCGGGCAAAGTAGAATGCAGAATCAAAATCATAGTCTTCTGGGTCTTCTATTCTAATTTTTAATACTCTCCAATAAACCATGTATGTAGTTCAATAGCATCGAAACTGGCGCAGCAAGTCCTAAAAACTATTTGGTGAAGCTGACACTGTAGAGTCCCATAGCAAGCAAGTTAAGCAATCATACAGTCGACATAGGAACTTTTTTTATCAACGTTTGGGAAGAAAATGTGGGTTTCTACTTCGCCTCGCAGACTTTTAGTACTTCATACGTGCCACAAAAATTCTCAGTTTCACACAGTATACAGTCAGATCTGTGGCAGTGGCAATCGTGATCTTGTAACTAGAACCTCATTTCGCCAGCGAGATGTTAAACACGTGACCGAAATTAAAACGCAAAAATAATTCCTTCAATGGGTTATACACTCTTTTCGCATGGCGTTTTAAACGAGAAAATGAAATCGAAGGCGAAAATAAAAAGTGCCATGCACACGTTCATATCAAGTCCCATGTTTCGTGCCCCTAGGGCCCGTAGTGCCAGTGGAGGAGATGACACAGGAAATCTGATCACTGTTTAGAAAAAAAGATACCAACGGCTGCTCGCACAAATTAATGTAGCCCTTGCAAGTCAAAGGCTTGTCAAGTGTCAAATAACCTTCATCACCACAATAAGTGCAAATTGTTCCAAGTTGGTTTTCTATTGTAGCATTATACAATCGAACCTCAGATAGCTTGTTCTTTGACAGCATGGATTTGTACACCCGTCTTTTTTGTTACCTTGATTGGTGCTTTTGCATCATGATATTCCGTGCATGTTTCATCAATCAAAATACTTGATGTTACCTTGTCAGGAGATGCTGATGGTGACTCGTCAAATAACACACTGTTTATTTGTGGCATTACATCCATTGCCCATTGCTCACCGAAGTGGATGTGGTAGGATGTGGTCTGTGGACACGCACAGATCTGACATTGTCTTTGTATGTAATTACTTCTAAGCGTTTGAATTTTGTACAGCATTTAGTTGATGTAGCGTTTATACATAATGCACATTCTGGATGCTGGAGGTGGTATCATCGACAACATACATTATAGCCCCACTGACAAAGTTAAAACTATCTTTGTCATTGGGGAGAGAGTTAATGCATTCACATCACTGCAGTTATCGTTTCCTGATTTTTACTATCGTTCACCTTATCTTCAGTACGTTTTAGCTGACTGGGATATTTCAGGTATTCAGATTTGACTTTCTCCCTGATCTTTTTTTAATATAGACTTGTATACGGGAGTGTTATATATGTTTCTATATCTCAACTCGAGTGCTTTTTCACAATCTCTGTGGGCAGAGCAGAAAATTGGGAGCATCTATATTTTTTGCCTATTTTATGGATAAATGAAATAATCACTCCTGTGATATACGGAAAGAGTCACTAATTCGAAAATCACTCTACTGCGACTCTTGACGTTTTACCTCTTGACTCATTCTGTACATCACACTTGATTTTGCATATAACTTGGGATGCTTTGTATTACAGGTTTCTGGACGGTTTCTAGAGCTAATGATGACACGACGAATAGCAAATTCCCGGTTGGCAATGGTACTGTGTACTTTCACCCTTTTCCTTACACCAACTATGGTACTTTTTTGGTTCCGTGATGATGGAACCCACCATAGGTTTGATCAGTCAACACGAATGGGTAATTTTTTCGACTTGTTACTTTAAGCATCAGAATAATATCTATTACATAATATCGCCATTTAAATTAGGGGTTTTGCATATTGTGCACATTGCTACGTGCAATTGGAACTAGTATGGGACTGAGTTATTTATTCAATAGATCCATTTCCAGAGTGCTCATGATGAAATATTACTAGGCTTGTAAAATGTTAACAATTTTACGAACTTAAAGCAAATGAGAAATCGATAAAATACACACCCCTGCTTAACAGAGCCTGCTTTAGCAAAGTTCCTGCATATCTACCCGCCAGTTGTGTACTTAATATATTGAAGTACATAAAATTAAGCATGAAATATATGTGATTCTTTTTTTATTTTCGGAAGAAAAACTTGTGAGAAATATATCACTGGCAATTATTACTGAGGAAACAAACTTTTCTCATGAGAAAATCCTCCCAACAAAGCAGTTATTGGAAAAATCAAGTAATTTCTTGCCAAGCGACAGTACAAATGGTGTGACTGCCTCTGAAAGAGGCCCTCAAAACTACTCCTTGTCCGAAAGTGTGCATGTCAATAGTGGCAGGTTGAATAGCGGAAACAACAAAAATACTTCCAAATCTACATTCAAATCTGATTGCAAACAATACAATGAAGAGATTGACATTGAACATAAAATATATATGAACTATTTCAATGTTACTTATCAACAAGATGACAGGGTGTGTCTATTGTCACAACTCTCGCAAACAAGATTTGAAAGATTAAAAAGGCTTGGTGAATATTGGAAAGGTAAGTTGTTTACATTTAAAATGTCTTGTGTAGCATGCAATACTTTGTTTGAACTGTATTTATAAAACAATCAACATCAGCCCTTAAATGGGTGAAAATTTTATGCTTAAAATCTGTATAAGGTGATACTTCAAACAGTAAAATATTTCGTCTTAACTGGCATATCAAGAGCAAAAATCACAGTATTTGACGTTTATAAGTGTGTAACTATTACAATGTTAAATAGAAATGCATTTTACAAAAAAAATCTGGGGTAAGTAGAATACAGATTGCTTAAAATAACCTTTTAAGGGTACAAAATAGATATGCGTTCGATTTTTTTCATCTTCTTATGTATTTGAATAAAAATTCTTTAAGCTTATCAATACTTTAAGCAATTGTGTAGAAATATATAAAGACAATGACAAGCAGCAATATCTATATCACGTTATTTATATCTAATACAAGGGCTCACATATAGTCATTAACCAACCGTTTAGCAAATATGTTCATCGTTTTGCCTGTTAGGTATTTTAATGTCGAAGTTATATGGTTCATAGCTTTGTTCATAATTTTGTTTGACGTTTAGCTCAAGACTGCAAAAATTATCTTTCAACATATTTTAAGCTTTAGACTATATATTGAGAATTTAACGGTTCTACATTGTATTTTCGTGTGTTTTTTCCACTGTGTAACTACATGTTATCTGTGTCAGAGTTTCCGATTACATGACTGCGCCAGCCATCCTTTTCCTTTATCTTAAATTTTGCTTTATTCTATAATTCTGATATGCAAAATGATAGGTTCTATGTCAATTGCTGTTTACGTCAATGCTACATACATGGACCGCTCAGTAAAAGAAACACAATCTTGGCTCACAGCTGCGGGACGTTCAAACATTGCCATACACTATGTCATACAGCAAGGGGTTAGTAATTTACAATAACACATTATCACTTAAATGTGCGAATTTGAATGATATATGTTAAAAGTATTTACAAGACTTACAAGTGTATGTATAGAGGCACATACTTGTCAATTGAAATCCAACGGCTATCAATGTCATCAGTCAAGCAGTCAAGTATATGTTTTGTATAAACAAACCTAACCGTGAGTGGTGACCATAGTCAGAAATGCGATTCGTGTGTTATTATGTTATATTTTTAAATTTAATTCCAATAATTGAACTATGTTTATCTTTAGCACGTTATCGAAAAGGTGTGATATGTCTTAGTTACGGTTAATTTTACTTGTAAAATAGTTTCAATTTGCAATTTTGCTTAACTCAAGAGGCAAAGTTACAAATTACATAAATGGCAATGTTTTGTTTTTAAATTATGAAATAGTATAGGCCACATACCGACATCGCAGTTCATTTATGATGCCCATCAAATCAGGTTTATATAGCCTCATTTATGAACTTATGAACTTCTACTATGTAATAAAAGATTTAGTGAGCTGTCAGTGATAGAATTTAATCTGAAAACAAGTTTTTTTTTTAATTTTCAGAAATTTTACCCAGTAAACAAACTACGTAACACAGCACAAGATAACGCAATGAGTGACTATGTTTTCATGATTGACATTGACTTCCTGCCTAGCAAAGACCTTGAACATCTGATTAATGCATACATAGATGGTGGATTTTACAACACTGCCCAGGTAACTCAATGGTTTTTCTAGCAATGTTTGAAGGGCTAATTCTGAATGTATGCTTTATTGGTCATTGATTTCCTTGTCTCTATTTTGTTAAAAACTGCACACTTTTACTTATTAATCAGTATATCATTAAACTTATTGGAAGTAAATTTAAAATTGTTACTAGTAACTTTTCCGGAATCTTAACCGTGTGTTGTAAAGCATTATGTGAGAGACGATTTTGCCATATAAATGCGTTATCGGCCTACAAAGAACGCGTTCGATCTATTATTTATTTTCAGTATGACTGTAAAACATTATTTAAACTGAACGTATTAAATATTTCAACAAACTTCAACAAAGAATTGATTGTGATAATCAACTTTTCATAATCACAGAATAAATAAACCTCAAAACATGTAAATTTTTGCATTAACAGAAAAGAGCTCTAGTAGTACCTGCTTTAGAAATGTTGACTGAGGACCCTTTACCGCAAACAAAAGGAGACATTCTTTCTTTAATTTATCAAGGAAAACTACAACCTTTCCAGTAAGCACAATTAGTGATAAAGTTATATTTTAATTTAAACTTAAAGTTTCTTGTATATGAATGAAACAGTATTTCCTTCAGAAAAGATAGATTTTGCACAAGATGCTGTTTAAGCTGTTGTGGAAACCATGTTACTGTTACACTGAACTGACAGAAAAAGAGCGTAATTATTTTCGGATGTTCTGTAGTACAAGGCCAGGACCCCCACCCACATCTTACCAGTCAATGTTAAAATGGTGCGAGAAAGGAAGAGCACAAATTGCTTTGATATTGCCGGGCCAAGAATTTAAGACATCATGTAGCGCATTATTTCTTTGATAATTAATCTTTTTTGTCTGAATATACAGTCTGTATGACTTTTAGCACTATCTATATTAATAATTTTATCACTTTATCTATATGGTATTATATATATATATATATATATATATATATATATATATATATATATATATATATATATATATATATATATATATATATATATATATATATATATATATATATACATATCTATATATAGATCTAAAACCAGTCATAGGGAGACCATGCCTTTAATATAGCACTTAGGGAGACCATTTGTATATTTTTTACCTTTGAGTTTAGAAAGACAAAAATTACCAAAAAATGTTCCTATACGTTGTAGATAATGGGTGTGATTTTTTCTTCTTGTCATATTAAGTAGCAAAAAATAAACAAAAAAGTTGGTCTACGTATTTTTTCTAGATTTTCCTTGGCATTTTAGGCGACCTGGCTAAAACCACGGAATTTCCCGGGTCTCCGTAAGTGTGTGGTTTAATGCTCTGTATATTTGGTCTCCCAAAGTAGCATATTTTGCTACTAGTTGGGTGTTTTTGAACATTTATTTTAAACCTATGTTTATTATTATTGTTATTTGTTATGTATATGCATTGTGTATAAGTTATACGCATGTACGACAGCCTTGAGAGATGACACTATGCACATATTACCAATGACTGTGCCATTTAGTTCTACTTAGCATGCAAATATGTGCAAGATGCTTCATGTTTCTGGTTAAAATATTGTTACGTGACATTTAAACTCTGTAACATTACTTAGGAAAGAAAAGAATTGAAGTAGTAATTAATGATAAACAAAATGTCTCTTCAAGTTGCATATATGGTCGCCTTAAGTCGGTTTATACACCCAGAAATATACAACCAGCAATAAGGAGACCATATATTTTTCATGAATATGTGCAAGATTTTTATATTATTAAGACAAAAAAGTGCTAAATGTTATTTTAAATTCCTTAGAAATCATTTTGGTAGGGAATAAAAGAGTAATGAATATAAAAAATGGCCTTTGAAGTGTTTTGTATAAGTGTGAAGCATATAGTCTCCTTAAGTCGGTTTACACACTATATGTATATATAAAGTAGGGATACGTTTCATTACGTCATAATGTTTAGTACGTCATAATACATCTTGCTCTCGAGTGTTCGTTTCTTTGAAAAAATGCCTGTTTACAGTGCTAGATTATCCTTTTCTTCAATTTCGTGCTAAACCATGTATAAGCATGTTGAGCAGTTAAGGAAAAAAATACTGGTTGCTATAATATTTTTAAATACATAATATATAGCGGATCTTAAATAAAAATGGCAGTTTTCCCCGGTCTCCTTAAAGCTGATTTTTTGGCACTAATGTTTATACAAGGTATAAAGTTTAGGATAAAATTGAAAGCTTGTGATCAAGTTTCAACACACAAATTAAATTTTAAACCAAAGTATGTTATATTCGCTATGCCAAAAAATCATTCGTTTTTTGTTTGCTGAGTAGTTTCGTAACGTTTAAACACGCTAAGAATTAAGGAGACCTACTTTTGGTCTCCCTAAATTTTTGGTCTCCCTAATACTGGTTTTTTAGCAAAAATGGTCCCCGTATTGCTGGAGGTACACTTCTATATATATATATATATATATATATATATATATATATATATATATATATATATATATATATATATATATATATATATATATATATATATATATATATATATTACATTATCTATGTTAATAACTATAGCATTTTTTGCATTAACAGAAAAGAGCTCTAGTAGTACCTGCTTTAGAAATGTTGACTGAGGACCCTTTACCGCAAACAAAAGGAGACATTCTTTCTTTAATTTATCAAGGAAAACTACAACCTTTCCAGTAAGCACAATTAGTGATAAAGTTATATTTTAATTTAAACTTAAAGTTTCTTGTATATGAATGAAACAGTATTTCCTTCAGAAAAGATAGATTTTGCACAAGATGCTGTTTAAGCTGTTGTGGAAACCATGTTACTGTTACACTGAACTGACAGAAAAAGAGCGTAATTATTTTCGGATGTTCTGTAGTACAAGGCCAGGACCCCCACCCACATCTTACCAGTCAATGTTAAAATGGTGCGAGAAAGGAAGAGCACAAATTGCTTTGATATTGCCGGGCCAAGAATTTAAGACATCATGTAGCGCATTATTTCTTTGATAATTAATCTTTTTTGTCTGAATATACAGTCTGTATGACTTTTAGCACTATCTATATTAATAATTTTATCACTTTATCTATATGGTATTATATATATATATATATATATATATATATATATATATATATATATATATATATATATATATATATATATATATATATATATATATATATATATAGAAGTGTACCTCCAGCAATACGGGGACCATTTTTGCTAAAAAACCAGTATTAGGGAGACCAAAAATTTAGGGAGACAAAAAGTAGGTCTCCTTAATTCTTAGCGTGTTTAAACGTTAGGAAACTACTCAGCAAACAAAAAACGAATGATTTTATGCAAAGCGAATATAACATACTTTGGTTTAAAATTAAATTTGTTTGTTGACACTTGATAACAAGCTTTCAATTTGATCCTAAACTTTATACCATGTATAAACATTAGTGCCAAAAAATCAGCTTTAAGGAGACCGGGGAAAACTGCCATTTTTATTTAAGATCCGCTATATATTATGTATTTAAAAATATTATAGCAACCAGTATTTTTTTCCTTAACTGCTCAACATGCTTATACATGGTTTAGCACGAAATTGAAGAAAAGGATAATTTAGCACTGTAAACAGGCATTTTTTCAAAGAAACGAACACTTGAGAGCAAGATGCATTGTGACGTAATAAACATTATGACGTAATGAAACGTATCCCTACTTTATATATATATATATAGTGTGTAAACCGACTTACGGGGACTATGCTTCACACTTATACAAAACACTTCAAAGGCCATTTTTTTATATTCATTACTCTTTTTTGCCTACCAAAATGATTTCTAAGGAATGTAAAATAACATTTAGCACTATTTTGTCTTAATAATATAAAAATCTTGCACATATTCATGAAAAATATATGGTCTCCTTATTGCTGGTTGTATATTTCTGGGTGTATAAACCGACTTAAGGCGACCATATATACAACTTGAAGAGACATTTTGTTTATCATTAATTACTACTTCAATTCTTTTCTTTCCGAAGTAATGTTACAGAGTTTAAATGTCACGTAACAATATTTTAACCAGAAACATGAAGCATCTTGCACATATTTGCATGCTAAGTAGAACTAAATGGCACAGTCATTGGTAATATGTGCATAGTGTCATCTCTCAAGGCTGTCGTACATACGTATAACTTATACACAATGCATATACATAACAAATAACAATAATAATAAACATAGGTTTAAAATAAATCTTCAAAAACACCCAACTAGTAGCAAAATATGCTACTTTGGGAGACCAAATATACAGAGCATTAAACCACACACTTACGGAGACCCGGGAAATTCCGTGGTTTTAGCCAGGTCGCCTAAAATGCCAAGGAAAATCTAGAAAAAATACGTAGACCAACTTTTTTGTTTATTTTTTGCTACTTAATATGACAAGAAGAAAAAATCACACCCATTATCTACAACGTATAGGAACATTTTTTGGTAATTTTTGTCTTTCTAAACTCAAAGGTAAAAAATATACAAATGGTCTCCCTAAGTGCTATATTAAAGGCATGGTCTCCCTATGACTGGTTTTAGATCTATATATATATATATATATATATATCTATATCTATATATATATATATATATATATATTTATATATATATATATATATATATATATATATATATATATATATATTACATTATCTATGTTAATAACTATAGCATTTTTTGGAAACTACGTAGAAACTCAGCAATTCACCCAGCTTGCTCTGTGGTGAATTAACCCCGTGTAGAAACAGAAAGGGTGACAAAGAAAACAAACCAGGAAAAATGGAACTTAAACCAACTTAAACTTAAACTCGTTAGGACTTTCGGTGTAACAAAATAGTGGTTTTGAAGCATAGATCATCAGTCAATTTCTAGTTTCCAAACAATGTAGGTAAAGCGACTGTTCAAGAACGAAACTTTTCTAAGTTTAGCTTTTTTGGAAATATATTTGCCACAATTAATTTTGCTTGATTTAAGATTTCTATATTCGGTATATTTCGGGGCATTTGTAGCTATTGGTAAGGTATAAAACTCTGCTGTAAAATTTAAACAATGCCGCTGCCATTAGTAGCCTGTTTTAGTGCAGTTTATTTCTATATTATGCTAAAATAGGAGAGAAATTTGCGTGTAGAAATAAAAAGACAAATGCAAATTTGAATAAACGTTATGAACCGTAGAAATAATTAACTTAGTCATCATAAATATAAATAAACTATCCTAAGAAAATGAACTGGTTTACTCTCACAAAATAGCAATGACATTGATAAAGTACATCTACTATTATATATTTCTGAAAATATATCGACCGAAGAAAAATTTGCAAGCTACGAGCAGACATTTTTCGGTAAATTTACTGTCTCTAATAGGTGTAAATATATTTATACATGGAACCGACTTAATCAAATTTTAACTCACGCTTTATCGTAAGAAGTGCTTTCGCAAAGTGAACGGCAGCGAAGCAAGCACATGAACTGTTACATACACAGGGTCCGCCAGATTATAGATGAAAATGCAGATTTGACATCGTTTGTGTTTCAGTAAGATTGTATGCAAACCTCCGTATTTCACCAAATGTTCTTTTCATTAAACTTAATAACTGCGGAATTAAATGATAAATGCATTCAAATAATAGCATCACTTCCTGCAGGTTAGTATTTCTGATATTAACTCTGAAAGACCAAGAGCAACGGAAACATGGGATTAAGTGGGTAGAGTTTTGTTTTAACTGATCAGTGAATGTCACTATAGAATCTTTGGATGTTACTGGACAGTATCGTAAAAATCAAACATTTGTTTAGATTTGTGATTTTCCGAAAAAAATATAGGTCATGATTTCAAAATAAAGGTGTACTTAGACCTATGTTTAATGCTTTGCGATCTTTATTTCATTAAGCGTTACGTCAAAGACCTGCAATGTCGTGACATAATGGACATGAATCCAAGTATAGTAAGGATCTAGCACAGTTCAAAAAGAACGTCAAGTTTCCTCATTTTAATGGACTTGAGAACATCTTGCTTTAAATATATCTTAAAATATTTGCCATGGTAACATTAGGCTGGATGAGAGCAGTGTAATGTCACAAAGCAGGTCAATAATCGCAGTAAACCTTCTTCTATATGTTTCTCAGAAAAAAAAACTCGCCTGTGATTGTGATTGACAGCAGTGATCTCAAACAACCCTTATGTTTTATTTTTTAGTTTGTTTGAAATCTTTAGTCCCACGAAAAACCAATATGTGTAGAACCCTTGCTCCTGAAAGTTTTAGGCTGCCTGTAGTACGCTAGAAGTTTCTTATAAAGGTTTTACGGTGCAGAGGGGAGAAATATTAAAAAAAATCGAAAGAAAGATCCGTGTCCAATAATTCTAGTCTTTTTTTTTTTTACAAAATTAAGATACAAATTTTGCTTTTGCTGTGATGCATTTATTACAATATATCTGTTCAAATTCTGCTCTGGTTTATTCTTTGTGAAAGCTGATTTCAAACACGAGGAAGTTTGCAAATCTGAATTAATGGGTAAAAAAAAAAAGAAAGAAAATTTAGTGTTGGTTTATTTATACCCTTTTCTGGATTTAACGTTGTTCATTATTTTAATTGCTCTTTTTGTTGGAAACTAATAGGAACATACATATTGACTGGTTAATTCAAGATTTTCCCACAGATTCGACAAAATAGCGCTTATTCGTTAGATTAAAATACTTTTTTAAAAGTAAAAGCTTAAATGATTTTGTTATGTTCGGTACGACTATGAGATATAAATATTCTACTTTCGAAATAAAACCTTACTCGATAGTGACTTAATAACAAAAGAAATAAGCAGCAATCTCACATGTACTATTAGAATTAGTCCTATACTTACCATCAGAATAAGTCCTATAACGTTCTACGTATTCTAGGTAATATTCAAACAGTAAGACACAGAATAAATGCATCACTTCCGCATAAGGCTACAGTAACTGAAAACAGTAAACATCATGGGATACAAAGCAGAAAATTGAAACATTCAGGCATCATAGGCGTAGGCCAAGGGAATGGATGCGGAAGTTCCGACCATAATATGTCAGAATCTAATAAAAATGGCTGCCTTTATGCATTGCAACCGTGGCATAAAACACAAATTTAGATAGTGAAATTAAACATTTCAGTACTGTGTCCCGGCTTATGTGTGACATAGAACCTGTCGTTACCCGAAGCAACAGTGAAGTCATCACAAAGCCTCGTTCAACATAACGATAACCGATAATAGTATAGAATTTACACAGAGAAATGTAGATAATTTAATGCAAACGCATTTGGCTTCGAAAATTTTTTTTTGTAAAAATCAATGCAAGATTCAAAAGACGTGGGTGGAATATTGATTGAAATTACATTTACATTTACATTTGGATTCCAATATTTTTTTTTTGGTTTTAATACTTTTACCGATAGTTATTGTCAGAGATATTTGCAATATTTTAAATTTCACCCCAGAACGTTAGTTTTGAGAACTTTATAAATATATGTCCATATATGGTGCTTGTTTATTGACACTTTTGTGTTAAGCAATTTTCTAAGTAATAATGTTCTTTCTATTTGTCGTGATAACTGCCTTGGTAGTGAGTGCATTTTTGTCTTAAAATACTTGGCCAAGGAATGCGCCGTTTCTGTAAAACAGACATACTAAATAAGTAGCTGTGAGACATTGCTTTCTATATTATTACAATTAGCAACATGTAAAGCGCATAATGCACAAACAATGAAAGTATTTGTATTTTGACAAAATGTTTTCATCTTTAAGTCAATACATATTATTCTCTCAAAGTAGTGAGTAGTAGAAATTTACCAATTCATGTCCGATCAAACAAATATTTGGTCCCATTCAAATTGGACAAGAAAAGTAGGATGGCTTCAATTAGAAAAGTTCTAACAATGTACTTTGCCAGTTTCATATGAGGATTTCGTGTAAGTTGTGTCATACTGCTCTCTAGACTAACACCGCGAAATCTTTAATATATAACACTGCTGTTTATACATTAAGTCCTAATAAAATAAGAAAACTGAATCGATGTGATAAGGGAAAAGAGTCAAGATATGTATTCTATTTCGAAATTAGCGGACGCAGCGGAGTGATTTCTGGTAAAAATGCAATATGGGCAATATCCTAGTTATATATTATCAATTTTGATTTCATCTTACCCCAACAACCAGCTACTCATTCCAACATTAACTTTTGATTTCTAAATTTTCTTTTTTTCTGCAGCAAAAATATAAAAAAAATTTGCTATCTTTAATCACATGTTGAATATCTTAAAACATACTTTTGATTTCAGGAAAGCATTTTTGATGTCGATAAATACCAAGAGACATAAAATATATTTATTGCTTTTTATTACTATTTAATGATATCTTCACTAAATTTAAAAGAGCACAAGTTCAATTCTTGACAGTTGATATTAAATATTTTTTTTGCATGATCTCGATTTTGACCAAAGTAATTTATTTTTTGTTAATTTAGATCAAGAATTTGCTTTAGATATCGTCTTTCAGAATAATACCTTTTACTAAAATTTGTTAATCTGAAAGATTCTGTATATTTAAAAAAATAATTTTAAATATCAAAATGTCAGTCTTTTTATATCCAAATTTAGAAGCAATTTTCTGTCATTGAAATGATTGCTGGCCTCTGTATACATAATCATTCTTTTTATTGCAGAAAATAGATCAATTACTGCTTTCAAAAAACGCTGCTGCTTTAATTAATTTAATAATTTTTCACCTTTGTACTTTAATTTACGATTCGCTTTATATAAATATATACGCCTCCTATAAGATATGTTAATTTTATAATACTGATTTTATCTGAAAAATAAATGTGTGTCATCTAAAAGTAAAAGTTTTTACAGCAAAACATAAACTTATGAGACCTACATTAATTTACAGATATCGCGAATTATATATATTTTGATATAAAAATTAGAGCTTATCCTTCTTTATTGTTCTTATAATTTTTCTCACTGGTCAAGAAAAAAAAGGGGCTTATATGTTGTACGGCATTATATAATTTTGCACTAAAATAAGACAACAAGAGATAAGAACAACAACGAGTTTTTTACAGTAGTGTTATAAAGCGTCTTCTTAAGGTCGCCTTAACTATCTTTTGTTTTTGTTTGATAAAAAATATTTAAAAATGTTAGAAGAATTTCGCTAGATAGGTCATTACATTGCTCTTATGCCTATTGACTTACTCGGGTTATATCCGGCGTAGGGGAACAGTGGAGTGGTCATGAGTCCTCTGATTTTATAAGTAATTTTTTATGCATAATAGTTCTTGTCGTACAACTTAAAACGGGAGATTCAATTTGTACGAGTGGGTCAGAACTATTTTTTTCTAAGATATGCTTTTTGAGGATATGTCCGAAAAACGGAAGTAAAAAATTAAACAAACTTTAATATTAAATATACATGTTAAAATCAAACAGCGACTTTGAATAAGTTGTTGGTTTAGATTCATGCATGATATTCCATCGCCAGGAACCGTTCAGACAATTAGGCACTCGCTCAGTTCTAAGGGGGTTCGATTTCATGAGTAGTGGTGTAGTTTTACTATAGCTGGACTCTTTGTGCTCTTCGCCCTGTTTCTTGATTGTAGAAAAGTATTGATTTGTACTCCGTTTTTGTTAATATTTTATTTTAGTGGTTGACAGCCAGAGAAATATAGAGTTATTAATTAAATAAATAAATAGGGGAAAACGAGAGTTCTACCATACCTGTGGCGTCGTAATGACGTCAGAGCCCCAGACAACAAGATTTCTAGCACACCTGTCAATCATCGTGACGTCATGAGTCACGTGACCAACTAATACAACCTGTCTGTCATCGCGATATCAGCCCCCTAAGACATAGTTTGTGAGGACCCCCAAGGACATAGTATGTGAAGATCCCCCCCCCCCTCCTTTAGGATATACTATGTGATTCATCAGTCTTCTTTTATAAGACTGATGCACAAGTGTCATTGTTGTCGTTGTTGGAGACAGAGGCAAGTGAAATTCTTTTTGGGTTATTTTTTTCTCTTTGGGTTATGTGGTAGGGAAGAGCAAACCATTCAAACATGTGTTTGAATGTGGCAAGCGCACCCCATTGAAAGATGTGTTCGAATGAGGGGCAAGCGCACACCATTCAAGGAACGTTTTCAAAATGGGGAATGCGCCATTCACAAGATGTGTTCAAATGACAAGCTCCCAATTCAAAGACGTGCTAGAATGGCCAGGCCATTCAAAATGTGTTCGATTCCAGTTTGAGTCCCTACGGCATCAAAATTGAGTGCACAGCTACGCACGAGCAGGATTCGAACCGCACCGGCTATACACCCTAGATCTGAAGACAAGTGATCTACCAACTGAGCTACCCGCCCCATTCACACAGCGTGGGAATAAGTACATGAAAAACCCCAGAGCATAGGAACAATCAATAAATTTGAGAACATTAAAGACCTCAGGGCGTGGGAACAATTAATAAATTTGAGAAGGAATGACATTTTCTCACGCCGATCACTGACATCTTTCCACTCCAAGTTTCATTAGTAGGGACCCCCTTCCTCTAGGAGAGCAAAAATTTAGCAAAATTTACCTTAGTATACATATTACACGATAGTATGTTGGATGGGTCGGACCTGTCCCCCCCCAACCCCCACCCAGGGGCCATTTTAAGATTTTGTCATATTTACACGCTTCAAGTAATTCTGGACATTTTGATTTTGGACCCCCCGCCCCCTTCTAGGGGACATCTAAGATTTTTGCATGTTTACATATTTCAGACAATTCTGAACATTTTTGGTTTTTTGACCACCCCCCCCCCCCCGGAAAGTATTTCACCATTTGGCTAGCATGTCAACTTAACAGCCCATAACTTTAAAACAATTGGGTTGATTTGAACTATTTTTCACTAAAACTCTCAGTATGACTAGTTTATTGTGAATATAGACAAATTGTGGAAATTTTGCAATATCTGTTCTTAGACGTCTCCCTACTAAATTGGAAACTTCGAAATCAGCATTATGCCGGGAAATCGAAAACTTGGAGGCGTATAAATGGATGAGTGAGATCATATTGCACCAGTTCAGTTCAAGCAATTGATGCGAAAACAATAAGGGATACACTAGTCCTCTGCCTTGAAAGCAATGTGAAATTTCCATCTATGGAATTGTTTGAAGCACATACTTACTCTCAAGCTGAGAGGAAAACGGTAGTGAAACGTGCTCGTGAAGAGCTTGTTCAGGAGAAGGAAGCAAAGCGACGACAGATCGAACAAGCTAACAGAACGATGGCAAACACACCAGTCCTCTGCCTTGAATGCAATGTGGAATTTCCATCTATGGGTGTGTTTGAGGCACATGCAAAAGACGGGACAAGTGAGTAGAGGCAGAAGGCGAAAATGCACAGGAAAAACGGTTTGAGTCCGGTGATGCAAAGGATTTAAAGCTTGAAATGCGACAGCAAGTTAACCGTATTGAACACATTTGTTAGAGACTTTAGACCATGAAATGAAATGGTATACTGTTGTGCATACTGGCTTCAAGAAAATGACGGCGAATGCAGAACGTGTCATAACAGAACAAGTGGATAATGCATTTATCAGCAGTGAAACATATGCAACATACAATCCAGCGGATGTTGAAAAGGACTTGCCAGAAGGCTATAAAGAATTGATTACTAAGTTTGACGAACATGGGCGACAAGGCTCTGGCTGGGTTCTGGATAATATACTCTACATTGAAGTGCATACAGCTCGGTTGGTGCTTCTGGAAGTTTTACACAGTGTGTAAGTCTATACAAGCGTTTTGAGAAGGAATTAAATGGAGAGGGCATGACAATTCCCACACCATTCTCGACATTCCAAAGTTTGAAAAGGAGAACGATGTGTGCATCAACGTTTTAGATATTGACAAGATGTGGCTGTTCCGATACAACTCAGTCGAAACGTCAGTGCGAGAGAAATCAATTACTTCTGAATAGCAATGGCAAGAAAAGACATTACTGCCTGATCACGAATTTCAGCAGACTTATGTCTTATCGATCAAAGCATCATGGGGCAGCTTTTTGTTGTTTCAACTGTTTTCACGGATTTATGCGACAAGATCTTTTGCATAAGCATCGTGAAGTGTGTGGAAAGCATGGAGCACAACGTCTATTATCATTCCCCAAGGAACCTTTTATCAAGTTCAAGCCAAACAACAGCGAGCACCTTTTTGTGATTTATGCTGATTTTGAATGTATCACGCAAAAGCATGAAGGACATGGGTATCAACATCATCGTCCAAACAGCTTTACCTATGTGGTTGTCAACCCCTAAGACACACGTGCACCAGTCGTGTATCGAGGAGACAATGCCGTGAAAGTCTTTTTAGACCATATGGTCAACGAGCGTGATCGTATTGTGCGTGGTTTAGAGCAGCCAAAGGATATCTTGATGACTCATGAGGACCGAGAGAATTTCAAGAACGCTGTTGATTGCTACATTTTTCATGAGCCTCTAGGAGCTGATCGTGTAAGAGATCATGATCACATCAATTGCAAATACCGCGGAGCTGCACATAATGAATGTAACTTACAATTTCGACTTAGAAAGGATCGGCAGGGGGATAAAGATTCTTTCATCATTCCTGTGTTTTTCCACAATTTGCGAGGCCATGACAGTCATCTGATCATGGGGAAATTGGAAAATTCAAAGATGAAACGATTACAGTCATTCTCAACACCATTGAGAAATATATTGCATATGAGTACATCTTTACAGAAGTTGGTATCTAATCTTGCGGAAGAGGGGAAAGATAACTTCTACTACATGACTTTTCACATTCACGATAGTGACCAACAAGATTTACTGCTGAGAAAGGGTGTGTACTCCTATGATTATGTGGACGAACCATCCAAGTTTACTGAAACGCAGCTACCGTCAAAGAACAAGTTTTGCAGTCAGCTCAAAGGGCATTAGCGATGAGAATTATGCACACGCGCAGAAGGTATGGAATACATTCAACTGTACCACATTCGGTGAATACCACGATCTGTACCTGAAATCAGATGATGTGTTACTGCTGGCTGACGTGTTTGAAAATTTTCGTCAAGTATGCATCAACACGTTTGAATGGGATTCTGGCCATTATTATACAGCGCCAGGACTGTCGTGAGATGCTATGTTAAAAGCGACGAAGGCGAAGTTGGAATTAATCACTGACTTTGAAATGTACCAAATGGTTGAGTAAGGTATACGTGGAGGAATATCTGTGATCATGCTCAAGTATGCGAAGGCAAATAACCCCTACGCAGCAGGTTACAATTCTGAGATACCAAACAACTACCTGATGTTCCTCGACGCAAACAACTTGCATGGCTAGGCCATGTTGCAAAGCATGCCACAAAGAGGATTTTTGTGAGTGAGTGAGCCAGAATACCTCGACTTCATTCATGTGGCTGAAGATAACGACATTGGATACATTTTAGAAGTGGATAAAGAATACCCATATACAATCGATGATCGTCATAAACACTACCAAGTGGCCCCAGAACGAAATAGTGTAAAGTTGAAGAATTGTCTGAGAGCAGTCAGAAGCTACGGAAAGATCTGAATATGAAGGGCATGCCTAGTGAAACTAAAAAGAAGAAATATATGCTTCATTATAGGAATTTGCAGCAGTACGTCTCACTGGGGTTGAAAGTCCCCAAAGTGCATCGTGCCATCATGTTTGAACTGAGTACATGGTTGGAGAAATACATTGCCTTGAACAAGGAAAAGAGAAAATTGACTAAGAACCCGTTTGACAAAGACTTCTTCAAACTCATGAACAACTCTGTGTTTGGCAAAACCATGGCAAATGTGAGAAAGCGAATCAATGTTGAACTTGTTCACAAAGAAACGCCTCGGTTCAAGAAACTCTTGGCCAAGCTTTCATTCCACACATTAGAAATTTTCAATGAAGATTTGACTACCGTACATATGCAAAAAGTGGATTTGCTTCTGGATAAACCAATTCAAGTCGGCTTCACCATTCTCAACCTCAGCAAAGTGCTTATGTTTGACTTTCATTACAATTACATCATGGTCAAGTATTCCAATGCCAAGTTGTTGTTCAGCGACACCGGCAGTCTATGTTATGACATTAGAAACGGGAAGATATCTATAAGGATATGCACCAAGATGCTGACCTGTTCGAAACAAGGGACTATCCTTCAGATCATTTCTTACTTTCCAACGTGAACAAAAATGTGCTTGAGAAAATAAAGGATGAGACGGCAGGCATTCCAATTGAAGAGTTTGTTTAACTCAGACCGAAAATGTACAGTTTAATGTGTGGTGGGAAAGAAAAACATACAGCCAAAGGCATCACTCGAGCTTGTCAAAGACGCATTAAACATATGCAGTATAGAGAGAGTTTGTTCAACCAAACTCAAACGATGGCTACAGGACATATTATGCAAAGTAGTGAGCACCGGCTTTTCTCGGAGAAGTTGAGAAAGGTAGCCCTCTCCCCATATGACGACAAGCGATACGTGTTGAATGATGGCTATTCCACCTTAGCCTATGGGCATAACAAACCGATATTATAAACGGAGATAGGTCGTCCTAATTAAGCGTCATTTGAAGTGTGAACACTGAAGCGCTAACATGGAAGTTGGAAGTCATAAGAGATCTGCAACTGATGTGGATACTCTTGCTGATACAGTCAAAGAGTTAAAAAGTAAAAAAAATCCTACCACCTCCTCCACCATCAAGAAATTGAAAGTGGAGACCCCACCACCACCACAGTCGTGGGAGGGAATGGTTTCTTTATGAAATGGAAAGTACATTAAAATTATGAAACAAAACAATGAAGGAGTGGTGAACATTCGCAAGTACCTCAGGGATGAAGGGTCTGGAAGAAAAGATAGTAACTGATCCATGGAAAACACGAATCTTTTTTCGCGACATCATGTAACAGTATGGCCTCTATCTGCTTCGTGTTTATGACTGGTAGTCGAATTAAATGCTGCGATTTGGACTTATTTCAATAATGTTATCAATTTCAGCATAGACTACAACATTGACTGTATAAGTCATCTCTAGCCGCAAATTTCCATGTTTAATAAAGGCATAATGATCATCGCCATCATAATCAGATGTTAAGCCGAAAGAAAATAGAGCATAACCTCTAGGCCAATCTTCCCGTTTTATAAAAGAACTTTTCTCACCATTTAATTTATCAAAAGATTTGTAAAGAGTTTCAAAGGCGTTAAGATATTTGTCCCGATTTATGTTAAGCCTTAAGGGTTTAGATAGGACTGATTCACCATCAGTGTAAAGTTGCATGTGGAACCAGTCCAATGACAATACGTTTTGGTAATTTACTCAAAAAGATGTTATCTTTCACAAAAGAATGAAATCCAGCTGCAATTGATAAAATTTTACATTCTTTTCTGGTAATAGGAAAATTGGCAGGACTTTTCATCACTGCATCTGTATGTCCTAATTGAATACCTGGACTAACCCTCACTTTGCGAATGGTTAAAATCGCAACTTTCACTTCTGCCTTAAAGGTATTATTTGCAGCCATTAATACATATTCATCTTTTTGTCTATGTAAACGCAATTTCATACTGGTGCCATTGGAAAGATAGCGATCCTACTCAAACAAATCTACCCTTAAAGCACCTGCAAGAATAAACTCACGGCTTAGACGCGTATACAAATAACGATTATGTAAACCATTATTTCCAACGTCACCTATATCACCACCCTCAAGATTTACATGAAAACCTGATATATACTTTTCAGGATTAGATCACGAAAACCTCATGAGAATTCATTCATCCAGCAGTATCGTTATAGATGAGGCTCATAGAACACTCAAAATTGAGACTTTCTTAAAATCGATTGATTTTACATAGTATTGTTACTATGTAAAATCAATCGATCATTCAGAAATAATTGAATATTGGACCATAACCCTTTAAATAAAACCTTGATACACGATACGTTATCATCTACACCACACGCTGTTCAACCACCCCTTACAATTCAGCATACAATTTGAAGTCTACTGTTCTTTAAGTCTAAATATTCTTCTGTACTTGCATAAATATAAAATTCTATTGGAGCGCCCTCTCTAATAATAGTGAGTGGTTGCCTCTAGCTGCCTTTCGCCGTCTGACACGTTTTGTCGGTTGCACTTTATTTTGTCCTCTTAACATGTCACGAATCACAAGCTGTGACAATCATAATCTTTCGCGACATCTTTTGTAGCCTTTTGAAGATGTGGTGCAACAATTTTAGCCCCTGCCTTTAACAGTGGAATAGCTTTGCGATCCAATGATCCAAGCATTGAAGCAATACCATCTCCATGTTGTATTCGCGCTCCTTTAAATCCTGGTAATTCTCCACCCACTTTACAAAGAAAGTGGTTGCGGATGGATCGTGTGTGTATGCTTTCAAAGCGCTTTTTGTCGAAAATGAAGTTTACATATCACTTTCCTGGTATGAAATGAAATATTGTGACCTGTGTCGTCCTTAATATTCATTTCTTTCGTGTCAAATTTTGATGTGTTTACAGGGACGTTATGAAGTTCTTCATATGTTTTCATAATAACATCACCATCATAACCTTTAATGGGAACAAAATGTAGTAAAGGAGCATAATAATCTCCAACTACTTGTGGCTCACAAATACTGCAGTACACATGAAGTGTATAACATCCATGTTTTACACCTGCTTGATGTTCAGCAGGACCGAATTCTTTATACCATTTATCTGGTTTAAATCCTAAAATCTCAGCTAATGCAGTAGAAAAGATAATATCAAAATTATCTCTCAAAATAAGATATACTCTTCGACTAATTTTATCATACTTTAACTGAATAGGGTTTGCATTAATAGATTTTTGTAACTCTTTATTTATTGCGCTGCATATTTCAGGTATGGATCTGTAGTAACCATATGGAATGATAACTTGATAAAATGCCTCTAATGATGATTGATAATCAAAAGAATAGTCCATTCCTTGCCTCATTGTCGTCCACGTGTGCTGGTATTGAATTTCAGCTAAGGCTACTTCATATTTGCCTTTCAAATATAATGTACGAGGTAAACGAATTTGATAATTAGAAGCCTTATTGGAAGGATAATAGTTCATGCCAGCATTGCTGTTTAAAGTAATGTAAAAACCTGTTGACTCCATGATGATATGGATAGACTGGATGTGTATATACATAACTTCATGTCTGACACATGTCATCCACACTGTCTACATGATCTACATTGCTGTCTAATACCTCTCAGGAATATTATTTTTATTTTCATTTTCTTTACAACAACAACGCCATAACGCTTTAAACCATGTTAAAAAAGTTCCATCCTTCTAGAAGCAGGCTTTGTTGACGTTGTTTTACCTCTTTTACAATATCTTCACGAGTTGTCTTTCTGCCAAAAACAGTTTTTGGAATATTATCGTCTTCAATTTCCTCAATAAACTGCTTCCAACCATGTAGTAGTTCTAGTCGTTCTTTTCTTCTTGTAGCAATCAATGCTTCTTTCAACATATCAGTATTGACATGACCCGTTCTTAAAACAAGTTCATTTTTATCTGTCCATAATCGTTTAAAACTGTTACGACTTTTCTGATTTTTCTGCATTTGATGATGCAACAGACGTTTGTTGTTGTGACTGAATTGTTCGTAAATGACGGCCAAGAAGTTGAGATAATTATATTGCATTTCCACGAGTTTGCTTCCCAGTTTATTCACTTGCGTTTTGATTCCACCATCTTTTCCCTTTTTTTCTAATAACATTTTATATTCGTATTCAAGAATGAAGACCATTTTCAAAGTATGTTTCATTTTAACAGCAACTGAGCTAACAGGGGTAATGCAAATTTAGCAATAGCTCCAATGAATCCTCCATTCTGATTAACCAACTTTTTTTCTTGGAAGTGATATCTTCTTATCTGCCAGTGTGTGTAGAGTATGACGCTCACGCTTGAATTTCTTATACCTTTTAGAACTTAAGGGTAAATGTCCCCTCAATATATTCATACAAATTTCAAACAAGCTAGTTATTTCATCCTTGGTAGCTTGCTGTAGCAAGGACTTGCGTCGTTTAGGCCCACTGCGTGTGAGCAAGTGAAGAAAAGGCTGGTTAGTTTGAATAGGTTTAGACAGCTTGGCTGCGAATTGCCAAGTGACTTGGTTCTTGCTCATACGCTTCTTTATCAACATATACATAATGTGTACCTTTTGGTAAAATGCCTGTGTGAATACGAAGTTGATCATTTGTCTTTGGCTTCAAATCAATGAATAAATAGCCATGAGGTTTGCTGGTAGCACCTTGAAAGGCTTCTATGATAAACTGAGACAGGGTACATTTGTCGCGCTAATGTACTTATTTGTTGGCTGTCTCTAGTATTTTAAAACAGAATGATGTAATGTGTATTCAAACTAATATTTCGCATTTCCTTACCATGATGGAATAAATTATGCACAATAAAAATGATGCTTAGATTTTGATAACTGCTGTCACCAGTAAAAAGACGTCTTTTGCACTCATCAGTATGATATTTGGTAATTAAGTCGTCAATGATGAGTAAGTTTTTTACTGGTTAAAGCGCTCTTCAATGTCGTCTGGAATGCCTTGGTAAAATTCCACATCTTTCATTCCCTTGTACAAAGGCTGATCTTCTGAATAGAGCCATAAAATGGTTTTTGCAGAGGGTTTAATTAACTATTACTCTAGAATTTCCTTGACCAGAGAAGTTTTACAGCTGCCTGTAGGTCAAGAAACCAAACTTGTAAATCGATGCTTCATTTTTAATGTTTGTTTCTTTCACTCAACTGTTAAACTTCTTTGGCCAACCTAACCACTCAACAAATAAATCTTAAACACGTCGTTTTTTTCTTGCTTTTAAGACCCATTCAATTCTGTAGATGGATTCAATATCTTTTGTCACTTTCTGCACTTTTTCCTCATAGAAATGTCCATCAATATCTTCGTCCAAAAAGTCTTTCACACGATACAAGTGTATTCCTTGCTTCTTACAATAATGTGTGATAATGAAGACTTCTTGCAAGGAAGACTTCTTGTAGGAAATACCGATACATCATTTCCTTTAGAGTACAAATGACTCTCTTTGGTTTTGGTTTCATTCTTTGTCGTATAGAGATGAATTCCCTCCTTCTTCTAAAAATGCTTTTACTCATCCGTTTTTTTAATTTCAGTTCCCTTATCTGACCTTAGAGCTCGTGATCTTCGTTGTGTTTTATGAAAAATCTTCTGAAAGGCTTGTATGACGCTGGTATGTGATTTGTTGTGCATTGGTTGCAACCACAGATATTTGGAAAACACGTCAATAACAACAAGTAAAAAGAGGTTGTCACCATTATAGGAGGCTATATTTCAGTCATATCAATACCCTACATGTCATAAATACCACGTGTAAGGACACGTTGTCTTTTAAACCTGCATTTTTCAGGTTGTAGTAAACTAAATGCATCTTGATCTTGTAATCATTTCTTCACTTTGGAATGAGTGACTGGTTGATCATGTTTTTTAATATGTAAGACCAGCAAATGCCCAGGGTTGACCAGGTTTAAAGCAAATATTGGTTGAGTATTCTTTCCACGTCGACATTTTAATCATTAAATGATCACCACTTTGAACATATCTTACATTTTATTTCGTTGTCCAAGCAATATATCTTACAGATTTTATTCTATTTTGCAAATCAAGTATAGACACAATGCTGTAAATAATTGGAGCCCATTGTTCTGCAATGTAAATTAACCAAATACTTAATTCATCAAATGTTATGGCATCTACACCATATTTCTCACAACGTTTATTTGCATTGTCCAACACTTTATCTAAATGAATATAATATTTAGCTTCATTCCAATACGTATAGACACATGTGAAATGACAAGTATGTTCTTTACACTCTTCATTTTTACAAGTCTGGTCTTTACACTCTTCATTTTGACAAGCAGGACATACTGAGCATGCAAATTGTTTTACAGATGATAACATTTCTTCACAATATGTTTTTTTTGCACAAAATATTGTCTGAATGTAATGTCTGCCATTATACTACAATATAGATCAACCATTCTCTTACTTCATCAAACATCATATCGAGCAAAGTCATATGCGACTTCCACATCAATCTCCTCAGCTCCATCAATAGACAGACTCAAAACGTACCAGTTCACTTACCATATGTCAGTTCACATACTTCTCCTTGAAACACGTTTCTACATCCATCCTCGCTTCACACTTCCAAATGGTGGTTGAATAATAACATAACATAACATAATAATAACATAACACGTCTGCACACTATGACAGCTGGTGAGCAAATGATTCAAAAAGTTACTCTTAGCGAGCCACACTTGTTTCAGAAGTTGTCTGGTTCACACATCTTGCAACTGAACTTGTGGCAGTGATAATCATAATGCACAGCTTATCCGTAAGCACCACAATATTTACAAGCAAGTCCAAGTTGATTTTGTACGTTTATATTATCCAATTGAACTTCAGCCAGTCTTTTCTTGGATAGTTTTGATGCCTTCATCCCATTGTCCTTCGCAGTTTGATGACAATTTTCTCACCATGACATTCCGTACATGGCTCAGGTATGGCGAGTAAGACTGATTTGATGTTATCCATCTCCTGAAGCATTTTCTCCCATTCACCATCATTCATGTTGATGTAATACTTGTATACTATCCCTTCAAACAGCGATGTTCGCCCAAAACTCACATAGTGCATGTATGAAATGACTTCAAGCCTCTTCGTTTGCGTTAAGTACAGTTTGAAACCAACGTTGTGTAAATTTCTCAAGTTCTGACATACAATCTTTCACAAGGATGGTGCTAAAGCAAGCCATTTCTCTCCACGTTTGATTCGAAGAAATGGTCCAAATTCTCCATGCCCTACAGTATTGTTTAAGTTCACACTAATTTTAAAGCTACATGTCTTCTCCATGGCTGCACATTGAATGCTGACTTGGTCCTCTCCACCTGCTCCTTTTTTATACGACATCACATGTATGCATGAGTCAGCTCCTTCACTGTTCTTCAAACATTTTACAAATTCTGTATTCACTTCAACTCGTCCATTAGGACAAGTTAAATGGGACAAGTTCTGATATATCATCTGAAACATTGGCATCATTATGTAAATAATTCTAGCAGCCACAACAAGCATGAGGTCAGCTGTTCAAATTGTATTGGCGTTGATAAATGCTGAATCAATGTCGCAAGTGTTTCGTGGTAAATGCAGTTATTCACATTCACGAAGAAAAGACTGGATAAAAAGATTTCTTGGAATTGCCATTCCAACAGCTTCCGGATGTTTATGCATCTTCTTCACTTGTAAAATCCAATCCGATTTAAACTAAGGAGGCTTTGAAAACATATAGTCAAATGCTGAATCAATGTCGCAAGTGTTTCGTGGTAAATGCAGTTATTCACATTCACGAAGAAAAGACTGCATAAAAAGATTTCTTGGAATTGCCATTCCAACAGCTTCCGGATGTTTATGCATCTTCTTCACTTGTAAAATCCAATCCGATTTAAACTAAGGAGGCTTTGAAAACATATAGTCAATATAGTTCACTTTGAAGACATCATCCAATGTCTCTATACATCTGTGAAGAAGCGATGTTGTCATTGTTCAGTCAAATAATCCCACAACGTGAAAGCTGATATGTCGAAATGTGTTCTCACTCATCCATTTATACATCTTAGGTTTTCGATTTCCCGCCAAATGTTGATTTTCCGCCCAAATGTTGATTTCCAAGTTGTCAGGAGATGTCTAAAATAGATGTTGTAAAATTTCCTATGCGGGGAATGTATGGGTTAGTCACGTCTTTGAAAGGTGGGCTGGCCATTCGAGTACATGTTTGAATGGGTTGGCCATTCGAACACATGTTTGAATGGTCTGGCCATTCGAGCACGTCTTTGAATGGGGAGCTTGTCATCTGTGCACATCTCGCGAATAGCGCATGGCCCATTTTGAACACGTTCTTTGAATGGTGTGCGCTTGCCCCTCATTCGAACACGTCTTTGAATTGGGTGCGCTTTCCCCATTCGGACACATGTTTGAATGGCGTGTGCTTTTTCCTACAACACAATCCAAAGAGAAAAAAACTCCAACAACAACAGCAACAATGACACTTGTGCACACACAGACTGATGAATCACATAGTATATCCTGGGGGGGGCGGGGGGTGATCACATACTATATCCTGGGGGACCGATGTCACGATGATAGACAGATTGTATTAGTGGGTCACGTGGCGTCACGATGATTGACAGGTGTGGTAGAACTCTAGTCGCCTAGGGGTTTGACGTCATTATGACCTCACAGGTGTGGTAGAACTCTCGTTTTTCCCCTACTTAAATATATACTCTACAACATTGCCTCACTTAAATATGATATTTTAGTGCCATGGAAAAGTGGATATATAATATTTCTTCGGAAGTTATGCCATTTCATTTTTTTAATTAGTCGTCTGGGCTGAATTCCCAATTCTGATTTTTTAAGATTTTAGAATCGCAATGTTGTTAAATTAGCCCATGTCTGTGTGCGAAAAGCCTATGTACCAAAGCCACAGAAATAGCTATGTTTTTTCTGAAATGTAGTAAAAGTTTTATGCTGAATTGCACGTATCATTCTCTTTTCAACCTTTATTAGTAACAAGGTATTTCATTCATTCTCTTTTCAACCTTGATTAGTAACAAGAAATTCCATCAAGCATTTCTAAATTTCAGCATTTAATTCTCGAAAATAGTTTGAATGCAATTAGATTTATTTTATACGAGTAATTATCATATCATATATTGTAGAAATGAAACAGTTAATGTTCTGTCTTAAATGAAAAATAACATATTTCCACAATTTTATATAACATGGGAAACAGCAGAATAAAGTTTAAAAAATAAAGAAAAACAGTTGTTATGTGTATAATTTTTGTGAACTGATTTAGGCGATTCTTCTCTACCATATCACATTTATTATCACTCATTATCACATTTACGATATCTATGTGAGTATGTGAAGTAGTCATTTCCAACAAAAAAAAGAAAAAGAAAAACATTGCAGGGGTCTTGAGATTTGCATCCAAGAAAAAGATCAGTTCGTAGACTATTCCTTGTCTAAAAACCCTTCTCCTCTCTGGAGGAATTTTTGGAAAGATTTAAGAGACCCACTAAAGGTTGAATAACATTATTGAAATTACAACCCGTTATAATTATATGATAAAAAGTCGTCACATCAATGAACTGTCACAAATCACAGAATACATCACATGCAAAACTACTTCTCCTACGTCACTACAGTAAGAGACAGAAACAACGGCAAAACACAAGACTGGTGCGCATGATTTCTGACTGCTCAAAATTTTTCTTAGGATGTCTACAACAGTTAAGCACTATCACACTTACATGGACCTTTAAAATTACTTGGTTTTGTTAACGGCCAAGTCCTTAAGTTTTTTCAGTTTGTTTTTGAAGCTACTCAAAACTCACATCAGTTAAATTTTGTTCAAAAAAAAAAACAAGTACAATCGAAGTCCAACAGCTTTAAATGCTGTTGTTACTCATGTTTGAGTATAAAAGCGGGAGATTCTACTCTTGCAGAGATGCAGCAAAATCAGTTCAGGTATATACACATATTTGTTAAACACATACAAATCTTTGACTGTAATATTTTCTTTCATCTTTTTCAAGTGCTTAATAGTAGAATTATTAAGATCTGTACAGAGCTAGGTTTATGTTTTCCCACATTAACAGTCACATTTTGTATGAACTTGAATTGATTTTCCTTTAAATTTACCTGTGAATGCATGCAGCCTCATTCAAACTTTCAATGTTTGCAGTGCACTCGTACAAAAAAAGACTTCGTGTGTTGCCGCAACAGTCAATCTCGCTTACTTAATATCCAGTACAAGCAGATCAGGTTTGTGAAACCTACTTACTTGATTTCCAATACAATGAGATTAGCTTTGTAAGCCCACTTACTTAATATTCAAGCACAACAAAATTAGCATCATCAGTTTTAAATTAAATCTCTTTAGAAACCATCACCACATTGATTTATTTGTCAGACTTGAACGTTACAAAAATATGCTATAATGTTTAAAATGATGAAATTATTGTTTGTTTCATTTCAATCCACAGGCTATGCAATCCGAATCCAAGAAACACCTTACACTAATTTAACTTGGGTAATATTTGTTTTTGTTTCCTATTTTCTTTAGAAATAACTTGGTCTGAAGCCTGTTACAGTTTTCTTTTTTCTACGCACCACGGGATAGAACGTATTGCAGTGCACTTTCAATGTTTATGCTATGTGCGCGTTGACTTTCTGTTTTCCCTTTGGAAGTTTCTCCACATTTCCTGTAAACACCTTAAAAATAAAGAAAGCATGTTGATATCGAGCAAGTGTAGGTCTTAATTGAGCGTTTTGCATTAGTTTGTATTGTACTTTGCATTATAATATTTGCTAAAATATTCTCCTTATCATCGACTTCGAAAGCTAAAAATGCAAAAAAAAAATACATGAACCATTAAGGAAAAATTTGTTTAGTCATTATTGCTTACTAAAACATTAACATATTATTATTTCATTCTGATATTCTACGTTTTTCCTTGAGTATGTCTTTTATGGATATTACTGTTAATGCTGCAGGCAAAATTGCATAATATAATAGATGACGCCTATAGAAGTCTGCTGACTTTACTCAGTTCAGCGTGTCGATACTTTGTTCTTTGATTTGGGAAACAACTTCCTTAAAAATTATGTCCATTGAATTTTCTTGTAAACATGAAGGCGAAAAACATTAAGTTTTCATAGTGTCGATTGTCTTCAAAAGATTACGTGATCCCGTAAATCATGCTGATTTAATATCATGCTGATTAAATTAGGATCAACATGTTCGAAACCTAACATATGTAAGAGTGGTTCTTTATTAATTTTGGGAATTGATCTTGTAACATAGAATGCGCGTGGTAAGATCTTATGTGCAGAAGCTGTAATATATGATGACCTTGTGATAAGAATGTCTCATTGGTTTAACTCTTATGCTTTGCAAGTTGGCACTACATACAACAGTTCACACCTCTCCATACCCAGCAAGTGCACCTACGATTTTTTATTTGGCGTCAGTCATTAATGCTTTCCACAGAACGGAGATTGAGTGGCAGTTGTTTTCAGTAGCTAATCGAGCCGATGAGCTTACAGGCTTCAGTGGGATAAGAAGTATATGAATTGGGTTTCAAAACAAAATCTTAATTATGGATATTACTGTTAATGCTGCAGGCAAAATTGCATAATATAATAAGGGTTATTCTAACTTAGATACTTTTAACGGAGTGGTTAAGTTTGATAATAACAAAACCAAAGGCACTTCTTCGTTGCTCTTTATTATAGGAGTTATATGCAAATGTGCTTAAAGAACTAATGCAGGTGAGGTTTCACTTTGAAAGACACCTGCCTTGCACTTCCCGAACAGTGGATTTCCATTATATTAGCATTATATTATTCTAGTGTTACTTACGTTCCGAGGAATGTCTTCTCGACGTTCTCTTGCTCGTGTCTGGTATGGATCAAATATCCTTCTGGCATGGCCCAAAACTCAACACTTATGAAATTTTTATTTAAATTCTATTTATTATATTATTTATCATATTTGAATTGTGTTTACTGTTTCAACAACCTCACAAATGACATAATTATCAACATCTGACGAACATTTTAAAATGAATAAGTGCAATGGCATCCCTTTCTAATAACAATGTTATAAGTTTTGGAAATGTATTATTGGAAAGATATGTCACACAAATGCAAATTGAACAACTTACCGTTGATTTTTTCTCTCTTTTCTAAATAAATCGCACATAATTAGTAATTTTCGTTACGGTTAAAAAACGTGATGGGGGTACATTTGTTACTCACTTCTTTCGCACCAACAAATATATGTGTGAAATTTTATTATAGAATCTTTGTAGAAATCTCTCGTCATATTTGGGAGAATCTGTTCTTCGTATAACTACGTACGGCTCATAATAACGTTTTGGTTGTATCTAAAAGCATATATATATATAAGTAAATATATATATATATATATATATATATATATATATATATATATATATATATATATATATATAAAAGAAAAAATAAATAAATAAAAAGGTCTAGGGCCATGGCTTCATAAATAACTTGTATTAGGAAATCATATGTTTATGGCTAATGTTTCGTTGTTAGATGTTGTAGCATACCAAATTATCTTATAAGAAATTAAAATACAACAAGCAAATTATGAAAATGAATTCATTTTTCGTAGAGAGAAAAAAGATAAATAAAATTTTCTGAAATAGAGGCTAATATTTCACATCCGGAACGGAATATTGAAAGAATTTTTTATTCACCTTATAAACGGATTGTGCTGTTTCCCATTTGGCGTAATTCGTTGGACCGTGTACTGAGTTTGGTTTTGACTTCTTAAAACTGAAAAAAAATATGATAAAAGAAAGTGTTCCCAGAAAATAAAACATTAATGTAAAAAGGGCTTAATTCGGTAGCCAGTGATGAAATATAAAATGTAACAACCGGATAGCTTTAGAAGAAATGGCCGAAAATGGCCTTAAGGTTATAGTGAATTCCAGGATAGCTGATCAGATCCACCTCATTCGCCTAGCTGAGGAAAAGGAGCAAAGTTCAATCCCTTAAAAACCCTGGCCGTATTCGAATCCAAAACCTTAGGACTACTAGACAAACGCTTTATCATACCGAGCTTAATACCAACCCATGATACGCAATAGATGAATTAAAATTGCAAATCAAAATAGAACATTATGTTCGATGCGCTATTATCTTGAGACACTTCAAGAGTTTGTATCGGGGCCATCCATTCTTACTGTTTTGTTTAATGCAAATATTTTATACAAAATGACTAACTACAGTAACATCTCGGACATCTCGGACGTACTGAGGAGACGTCTGCTGGTTTTCAACCTACCGTTCCTTATATCAACACGAAATGTGGCAAGCGTGTAATTCCAGCAATACCATCTTTGCTAAAAACCACAGTATTAGGGAGACCAAGAATTTAAGGAGACCAAAAGTAGGTCTCCTTAAGTTTTAGCGTGTTTAAACGTTATGAAACTATATAGTAAACAAAAAACGAATGATTCTATAACATAAGCCAACTGCGCTAAACCAACTTCGCATATGCATACTTGCCCTTTCTCCAAGGAATAACAGTTATCACAAGACCCTAAACATCCACTTCTCCTGTTTATGAGCCCCTACCAGCGACGGAAAGAGTTGAAAAAGTTGAAGCATAGCGATTAAGTAGGTCATCTAATGTAATTGTCTTTCTTTAAGTATGGTCTTAAGTATAAGCAACTGAAATAATGTAATCACCTTAAGTAGAGTTACATGCCGAGGTTTTAGTTACTTAACATCCATCCAGTAACTTAAGGGAGGTTAAAAAAAAATTCCGAAGCGGATCAACAGCAACCCTGCCAATAAGATGCTCCCATCAAAGCTCTATAACACTCACTTTTGACAGTTTTAAATTGATCTACTGACACAAAGATAATGAACGTATTGCTCAATCCGAGATCGTTTATTACGGTACGATTAAGGTCTTCTGTTTCACTCTATTAATGGCCCTACTTCAGATCACCTCTTTCGCACCTTTCGCAATAGCCCTCGAACTAAAATGCAACAGCTCCGACAAATGTTACTCGCCAAGCACAGCGATTTAAGCGTTCAACTATACTACTCTTAACAAATTATGACTTATGAAGAAGAAAAACGCTGAGGCAATCCAATCTTTTACGGAATGCATTAGGAGCCCTTCCGAGGAGGCTTACGTTAATGTATATCGGACTCTTATTCATAACACCTTTAGTCGAGTCCCTTATTGACGGTATCTCCCGACGATTCAGCTGCACGTCAACTGATGAGCTCTTGACTTCACTGTTGAAAACGCAAGTGTCTCTCACTTTTGTTGTTATGTCCAATATGCGAAAATCTGTAATTTTGGGAAGTTACTTCCTCACGCAGCACAACGTGATAAAGAACCTCAGTTGCCAACGACAAACGTGACGGATTAGATTCAGTAATCCTTTTACACGCATCAAAGAGTGTCTTCCTCCCCTCACAATTATCTGTAATAACACTATGTCGTATACCTTCCATCAATAAGGGTGAATATGTACTGACTCTGCTTGATGATAGTTCCCCCTTTGTTGGTCAGCCAGGTATTCTGGCCCCTAAAAGGCAGCGAAATTGTCATGTTGGTCAAAATGACATACATGTACCTTCTGGGTAAGGAATGGTCAAACCATTGCCAAAGCAGAACTTATTCAGCAGGACAAAAGCGAAATAAGTGTAGTTGAAAAACAAGACAAGAGTCATAACTGCAATCAGATCCACCCTAAATTTCGGTCTACGTCATATTCCTGCTTGGTCGCTTCCTTGATTTCTTTCATAAAAATGAAGGCCAATTTTCTGAGACAGGCACTGATTTAGTTAAACGAAATAATCCAATTAAATACCAACACACAAGAACAAGCTTTTATCAACCGTGCTTTTCACCACGACCCTAAATCGAAAAGAAACCAAACGAAATGCTAGTGATCAACGTGAACCGACCGACAACCAGTCCTTGGATAAGTCCTATAGTGATTAACCTCAAACTCAAACAGAGTGGTAGCAAGCGTAAACTCAATAATATTTTCCACCAAAATTCTTATCTCTTACCGGATATCTTTGACATTCTTTCCTTCTTTGACAACGCTAAAAGTATTCTCGTGTATTGATATAAAAGCGGCTATTGGCTGATTGAAGAAGCTGAGAAGAATCGTGAGATATCAGCCTTCGTATGTCATTGCGGGCTGTATGCGTCTTGCCTTATGAACTTTGTGCAGCTTCAACTATATTCAAGGAGCTTATTAATCAGGTACTTGAGAATGCCTCAATTGCCTCGGTTTTGCCTTTCTTGGTGATATCGTCATCTAGCCTCGAGTAGCACATGGAACACATCAATATTTTGTAAAACTGAGAAAGGCAAATATACGCTTGAAGCCTTCAAAATGCAACTTTTAAGTTAAGAAAGTAAATTTGAGTCTGGATTGAAACCTAACTCGAAGAGGGTTGAGGTTGAATTCGTTCTTTATGAAAATTGCATTATATTAACATCGCTGAGTTGGACCGCTAATCCATGTGCAAACGTGCCCGTTTTCACTGAACCGCAGAAAGTAAGGCGCCGTTCGAAGCCCTCAAAAGTATCTCATGCCCAGCACCTGTGTTGGCTCATCTAAAGATAGACCAATCCCATGGGTTCTACACAGATGCAAAAGTATCTCATGCCAAGCACATGTGTTGGTTCGTTTAAACATAGGCCAATCTCATGGGTTCTGAGAGGGAATTAAAGGGAGAGGGTATGACATTTTCAACGCCGATTACTGACATTCCAAACTTTTAAAAGAAAAACGATGTGTCTATCAACGTGTTTGGATATGAGCAATATGTAGTTGTTCCAATACAACTTAGCCAAAGCGTCAGTGCGAGAGAAATCAACTTACTTTTGATTAGCAATGGCAACAAAAGCCATAACTGCTTGATTAAGAGTTTCAGCAGAATTATGTGTTATCGCTCAAGCATAAGGGTACAGCTTTTTTATTGTTTCAGCTGTCTTCACGGGCTTATGCAACAAGATCTTTTAAATGAGCACCGCGAAGTGTGTGGCAAACATGGAGCATAACGTTTATCATTTCCCAAGGAACTATCATCAACTTCAAGAATGTGGGTTTTTATTTATAATAAATGATATTGACAATTACCACACCTTAATTAATACAGCATCAATAAAATAATGGTTTATAATGTCTATATACAAACTCCTTTATTTTTTATGAATGACATTTACCACACCTTAACTAATACAGCATTAAATAATGGTCTATCTACATCCATGAAATAATGGTTTATATTGTCTATATACAAAATCCTTGACCACAAAATCATCATCACTTCTTCTCAATAGATCTACAGTATCAAGTATATTATGATCTCTAGCTCTACGCAATATATAATATACACAATAAAAACCACAAGTATTGGAAAGGGTCTGTTGCAATGGTATGAAGTTATACAATAATGGAATCAAAGGACAGGTTCTTGAGTGGTTTCGCTCTTATCTTGTCGACCTTGAAGTCCAAGTTATGACTGAAGATGTGTTATCTGACATTAAGGAGCTAAATTGTTCTGCACCACAGGGTTCGAAAATTGGTCCCAGATTGTATAGTGATTACTCTAGACCACTTGGACATCTTATGTTTTCTCTTCACCTCTCGTTCCACTGCTATGCAGATGATACACAAATTAAAAAGTCAGCTAAACCTTAGTCAGTCATTGACAAACGCACAGCCTGTGATAGTCTCGCGAACAGCATCAATTCCGTCAGTGATTGTATGTTCCGTAATAAATTAAAGCTGAACCAAGATAAAACTGAGCTCCTTGTGATCGCAAGCCCAAACAATATGGATAATATCGCAGTTCACCAGCTTCATCCTAAGGAAGCCATAGTAGAGAGGACACATGAGGCACGCAATTTAGGGGTAATCATGGATACAAACCTGGACATGCAGAAGCATATAAACGACATATGTAGAAAGTGTTACTACTACATTCGCTGGATTTGGAGTATTAGGCAATCCCTTACCGAAAATGCAGCCAAAAGCCTTGTTCACGCGTTAGTGATTTCCCGTTTGGACTATGCAAACTGTATTCTTGTTGGTCTACCAAAGATCACGTTATCCAAATTACAATCCGTCATGAATGCAGCCGCTCGTTTAGTTAAACTCACTCCAAAAGCTATAACACCTTATAACATCTGTACTAGCATCTTTACATTGTTACCGATCGAACAGCGAATCCAGTATAAAGTCATATCATTGACATATAAGGCCCTGCATGGACTTGCCCCGGAATACATTTGTGATATGATAGTCAAATATCAACCTCGACGCACACTCCATTCTGCAGAACAGGACCTTTTAGTTGTACCAAAGTGTAATCTGAAGCATGGACTAAGATATTTTAGTCATGTGAGTCCTGCATTATGGAACGCATTACCAGTTAGCATAAAAACTGCAAAAAAACTTTAATATGTTTACGCGAATGCTAAAGACTCACATTTTTAGTAAAGCATATTTTAGTGTTAATCGTGCTCGACTGTTGCGCTTAGGCATAAGTGTGTTATAAGAACCAGAATAGAATAGAATAGAATAATCATTACTTAAAAATTTTTCTAAACAGTTATCGGTAGGTGCAAGTCCATAAGAGTAAAAATGTTCCATAACTTTGTCAAAGCACACGGCAACCCAATGTTCACCAGGTTCATCATGATCGTCTGTATTGATGACATAGTCTCATTGCTGTAATGTTGGTAGTTGATCCATAGGGAAAACTCCATGAAATAAGTCTTTTGTCATGACATCATGGGTCAATATGGCATCTATCTGCTTCGTGTTCATGACTGGTAGTCGAATTGAATACTGCGATTTGCAGTTTTTTCAATGATGTTGTCAAATTCAGCATGGACTATGACATTGACTGTATTTTGCAAGGCGGCAGCAAAATTCATCTGTAGCCGCAGGTTTACATGCTTTATAAGGGCGTAATGATCATCATCATCATAATCAGGTGTTAAGTCGAAAGAAAATAAAATTTTCTGGTAATAGAAAATTTGGCAGGACTTTTCATCAATGCATCTGCATGTCCTAACTGAATACCTGGACTAACCCTCACTTTGCGAATGATAAAAAAGGCATCTTTCACTTCTACTTTAAAACCATTATTTGCAACCATTAATACATATTCATCTTTTTGTTTATGTAAACGCAATTTTATACTGAAGCCATTGGGAAGATAACTATTCAAATCAAACAAATCTATCCTTAAAGCACCTGAAAGCATAAACTCACGGCTCAGACGCGTATACAAATAACGCTTATGTAATCCATTATTTCCTGCGTCACCTATATCACCACCCTCAACATTTACATGAAAACCTGACACGTACTTTTCATGATTAGGTATTTTCACCTCATGAGCACTAACTGATCTAGCAGTATCTTTGCAGATGAAACCCATCGAGCGCTAAAAATTGAAACTTTCTTCCGAATCATGAATGAGGTGGGATATAATGCTGGTATAGCCATGAGTGTTGTTACTATGTGAAATCAGTCGATTAAGAAATAATGCAATATTAGACCATAACCCATTAAACAAATCATTGATGCATGATACGTTATCATGTACAAAACAAGATGTTCCATCAGCCTTTACAAGGCTGCATACACTACGGAGTGTGCTGTTCTTTAAATATAAATATTCTTCTGTACTCGCAAGAATATAAAATTCTATCGGAGCACCCTCTCTAATGGCAGTGAGTGGTTGATAGCCTACATTTTGACTTTTTTCTACAGCAGTTTGCGTTGGGGGTGTGTGAAACTATTCCAATGGAGAAAGACTACATTCACAAGAGTCATCATGAATTAATGACATTTTCAAAAGATATCGTTCTTATATTTTGTTGCCCTCCTAAAACATCGACAATCACACTCTGCGCTACTCGGTCAGTAACATGTTTCGTAACATCTTTTGCAGCCTTTTTAAGATGTGGTGCAACGATTTTAGCTCCTGCCTTAAGCAGTGGAACAGCTTGATGAGGAAATGATGCCAGTATTGAACCAATATAATCACCATATTGCATTCGCGCTCCTTTGAATCCTGGTAAATCCAAGCCCACTTGACGAAGAAAATGGTTGTGTTATGCAGATGGATAGTGTCTGTATCCTTTCATAGCAATTTTTGTCGAAAATGAAGTTTAAATATGACTTTCCCGGTTTGAAATAAAACATTATGACCTGTGCCATTATTAATATTCATTTCTATCGTGTCCAATTTTGATGTGTTCACAGGAACATAATGAGGTTACCATAAGTTTTCATGATAATATCACCATCATGACCTTCAATGGGAACAGAACGTAGCAAAGGAACATAATAGTCTCCAACAACTTGTACACATAAAGTGTATAAAATCCCTGTTTCACATCTGCTTTATGTTCAGCAGGGTCAGATTGTATATACCACGGATCTGGTATAAATAATAAAATTTCAGCTAATCCAGTAGAAAAGACGATATTATAATTATTCCTCAAGATATCAAAAACCCTTCGTCTATTTTTTCATACTTTAACCAATAGAGTTTGCATCTATAGAGAGTTGTAATTCTTGATTTACTGCATTACATATCTCTGGTATGGATCTGTAGTAACCATATGGAATGGTAACTCGATGAAGCGTATCATCTAATGATTTCCGATATTGAATGTAATATTCCATTCAATGTCTCATGGTTGTCCATGTATATGGATCTTGAATTTCAGCTAGCGCTAATTCATATTTTCCTTTCAGATATATGGTTCGAATTTGATAAGTAGAAGCCTTATCAGTAGGACAATAGTTCATACTAGCATTACAGGGCAAAGTAACGTAAAAACTTGTTGACTCCATGACGACTAAATCGTTTATGTGATGTAGATAGATTGAATTTGTATATACATTAACTCATGTCCGGCTCACGTCATCTCCACACTTTCTTCATGATCTATATTGCTGTTTGCTACTTCTCCTTGACAACAAGCACTTACATACCTAATTTTTACAATAATATTATTTTTATTTTCATTTTCTTTACAATAACACCATAACTCTTTAAACCATGTTAAAAAGTTTCAAATCCTTCCGGAAAAAGCCTGTGTTGACGCTGTTTTGTCTCTTTTGTAATATTTTCACGAGTTGTCTTTTTGCCAAAAACAGTTTTTGGAATATTAGCGTCTACAATTTCCTCAATAAACTGTTTCCAACCCTGCGGTGGTTCTCGTCCTTCTTTTCTTCCTGCAGCAACCGATGCGTCTTTCAACAGATCAATAATATTGGAATTTTCAATGACATCTCCAGTTTTCAATACAAGTGCATTTACATCTGTCCATCTCATACCAAGTTCTGCCAGAAGTTGTGTTAGTTTTCCATGATAAATGTGTTAAAATGTTAAAATGTTCGTAAATGTCGACCAAGAAGTTGGGACATTTCCGTTGCCTTCTCACGCGTTCGTTTCCCACGTAAAAGTTTTTTCACTTTCGTTTTGACTCCACCATGTTTTCCTTTCTTATTTAACAACATTTTATGTTCATATTCAGGAATTAGGACCATTTTTAAAGTATGTTTCATTTTAACAGCAACTGAGCTAACAAGGGTAATGCAAATTTAGTAATAACTCCAATGAATCCTCCTTTCTGATTAACCAATTTCATTTTCTTCGAAGTGATATCTTCTTATCTGCTATAGTGCGTAAGGCATGACGCTCACGCTTAAATTCCTTATGCCTTTATGAGATTAACGGTAAATGTCCTCGCAATATATTCAAATAAATTTCAAACAAGCTCGTTAATTCCTCCTTAGTAGCTAGTTCTAGCAAAGATTTACGTCGTTAGGCCCACTGCGTGCGAGCAATTGAAGAAAAGGCTGGTTAGCTTAAATACGCTTAGACATCTTGGCTGCTAATGGTCAAGTGACTTGGTTCTTGTTCATACGCTACTTTATCAAAATATACATAATGTGTATCTTTTGGTGAAATGCCTGTACAAATACACAGTTGATTATATGTCTTTAGCTTTAAGTCAATGAAAAAATAGCCATGAGGCTTGCTGGTAACTTATTTGTTGGCTGTCTCTAGAATTTTTAAACAGAATGATGTAATGCGCATTCAAACTAATATTTTGTATTTCTCTACCATGATTGAATAAATTATGCACAATAAAAATAATGCTCAGAATTCCCTCCGTGGTTCGTGGTCTTCGACGTGTTTCATGAAAAATCTTCTGGAAACTAATAAAAAGCGGGTGTCATCATTATAAGAGGCTATGTTTTCCAGCCAAATCAATATCCCACATGTCATCAATACCACCTGTAAATGACAAGTTGCCTTTTAAACTTGTATTTTACAGGTTGTAGTAAACTAAATGCATCTTGATCCTGTACCCATTTCTTCACTTTGGAATGAGTAATTGGTTGATCGTGTTTTAATATGTGATAAAGTTTGTAAAGACCAGCAAATGCCCCGTTAAGTAATCTTTCCACGTCGACATATTAACAATTAATGAAAACCGCTTGTAAACACACCTTACATTTTATTTCATAGTTCAATCAAAATATCTTACAGCTTATTACAAATCAAGTATAGACACAATGGTGTGAATAATTGGAGGCCATTGATCTTCAATGCACACTCACTACTTAATTCATCAAATGTTATAGCATCTAAACCATATTTTTCACAACGTTTATTGGCATTGTCCAACATTTTAACTAAATAAATATAATATTTAACTTCATTCCAATATGTATAGACACTTGTAAAATGACAAGTATGTTCTTCAAACTCTTCATTTTGACAAGCAGGAACATAATAAACATGCAATGTTTTTACAGCTAATTATATTTCTCCACAATATGCTTTTTGCATAATATCCTGTTTCAATGTAATGTCCGCCATTATACTGCAATATATATTAACCACTCTCTCACTTCATCAAACAGTCTTGGATCGAATCGAGCAAAGTGAAATGCTGCTTCCACATCAAACTCCTCAGCTCCGCCAATGCTTAAAAGCGCACACTCTTTGATGAAATCCTCACTTAAGTTCAGCGCTTAATGAGCAAGTTCCCAATAGATGACAAAGTGCTGCAATTGTTGTTGAACAGACCCAAAAGGTTCAGTTGAGCTAACATGTAGTCCACATACTTCTCCTTGAAACACATTTCTATATTCGCCCTATATGTCCGTATGGTGGTTAAATAAAAACTCATCTGCACACTATGACGGCTGGCAAGCAAATGATTTTACAAAAGTCTTACTCTCCAGATACTGTTAGCAAACCTTACGTGATGTAGAAGTTGTCTGGTTCACACATCTTGCAATTATATTTGTGAAAATGACAATCATAATCACTAGCATATTCGCAAGCGCCACAATATTCACAAGTCCAAGCTGATTTTGCACGTTCATATTCTCCTATTGAACTTCAGCAAGTCTTTTCTTGGATACTTTTGGCACCTTCATCCGATTATGCTTTTATAATTTGATGACAGTTTTCACGTCATGGCATTCCGTACATGCTCAGGTTTGGCGAATAAGACTGAGTCATGCTATGCAACTCCTGAAGCAGTGTCTCCCATTCAACGTCATTCATGTTGATGTAATACTTGTATACTGTCCCTTCAAACAGCGATGTACGCACAAAACGCACATAGCGCATGTCTAGGTATTAAATGACTTAAAGACACTTCGTTTGCGTTAAGTACAGTTTGAAGCGTTTGTTGTGTAAGATTTTCAAGTTCTGACACACAATCTTCCACGAAAATGGCGCTAAAGCAAGTGGCCCTAATTCTCCATGCTCTACAGTAACGTTTAATTTTGCACTATTTTTAAAGCTGCTTGTCTTCTCCATGACTGCACATTGAATGCTGAATTCACTTCACCCCACTCTTTTTATACAGCATCACATGTATGAGTCAGCTCCTTTACTGTTCTTCAAACATTTTATAAATGTCTGTATTCACTTCAACCCGTCCATTTTTGAATAGGACAAGTTCTGATAAATGCTGAATCAATGGCGTAAGTGTTCCCTGGTAAATTCAGTTCTTCACATTCTCTCAGAAAAGATTGAATGAAAAGATTTCTTCTAATTGCCATTGCATCCGCTTCCCAGTGTTTATGCATACTCTCCAGATGTAAAATCCAGTCCGATTCAAAATCAGGAAATTTTGAAAACACATAGTCAGTATAGTTCACTTTGAAGACATCATCCAATGTCTCTATGCATCTGTGAAGAATTGGTCTTGGCAGTGTTCTCTCATACAATCCACCACTCGAAAGCTAATGCTAAAATGTGTTCTCAGACGTCCCTTTTATATACCCCAGGTTTTCCATCAATTTGACCTCCAAGTTCCTTGTCAATTCTAATATGTCTAAAAATAGATGTTGCAATATGTCCTAGGGGGAGGGAAGAGAAATGTATGGGCACATGGTTGAATGAGCTGGCCATTCGAACACATGTTTGAATAAGCAAGCCATTCGAACACACCTTGTGAATGGGCTGGCGATAACGTAGCTGTATGTATTTCAATGTACAATATATTATCCAACACCCAGCCAGAGCCTTGTCGCTCATGTTCCTCAAACTTGGTAAACAATTATTTATAGGCTGTTGGCAAGTCCTGTTCAATATCCACTGGATTGTACGCTGCATACGTTGGACTGCTGATAAATACATTATCCACTTGTTTTGTCATGACACCTTCTGCACTCAACGTCATTTTGTTGAAGGGAGCATGCACTACAATGTACCATTTTATTCCATGATCTAAACTCTCCAACAAATGTGTCTTGACACGGTTCTCTTACTGTCGCATTTCAAAAAGTGAATCAAATCCTTCCCATTGTCGGGATCAAACTGTTTTCCTGCACGTTTTCACCAAAACTTATCCTTCTGCCTCTCCCCACTTGTCGGGTATTTTGTCTCTTTGCTTCTTTATTCTTAACAAGCTCTTCATGAACACGTTTCACGTTAAGTTCCGCTCCCGTACGTGCACTGCAGGTTCATCTCAGCTTGAGTACATGTATGCGCACATCCATCCATGGAAATTCTGCATGGCATTCAAGGCTGATTAATGCTAAGTCTGAACTGTCAACTTCTGTGCTTGTATGTGCTTCAAAACAATTCCACAGAGGGAAATTCCACATTGCATTCAAGGCAGATGAATGCTGAGTCTGAACTGGCAACCATTGTTGTCGAATTAATTCCTAGAACTGATATGCTGAAGTGTGTTCTCAGACGTTCCTTGAATAAACCCAGGTTTCCAGTCATGTTGAATTCCTTTCCAAATGCCCTGCATACCCGGGGGGGGGAGGGAGGTTGGAGCGGGGGCGGGAGGGCTGACATAGTATGTCCGGGGAGGAGGGAGGGCTTCCTCATATATTATGTCCTAGGGGGGAGTTCAAAAACCAAAAATGTACAGAATCGCTTGAAACGGATAAACATGCAAAAATCACAACATTTTCCCACGGAAGAAGAGGGGGGGGGGGTTGAAAAACCAAAACTTTTCATAATTGTCAAAAAATTACAAAATTGTCCTACCAAGGGAGGGGGGGATAAAAACCAAAGTTGTTCAGAATCGTCTGAAACGGATAAATATGCTGAATAAAAATGTTTAGAATTGTCTGAAACGGATAAATATAAAAAATTACAAAATAATCCTACCGAGGAGGAGGGGAGAGGGTAAAAAGCAAAGTTGTTCAGAATCGTCTGAAACGGATAAATATGCTGAAACCACAACAATCGCATCATTTTTTCCTACCAGGAGGGGGGCGTCATAAAACCAAAAATGTTCAGATTCGTCTGAAATGGATAAATATAAAAAATCGCAACATTTTTTCCTACAATTGCGGGAGGGGGGTGCGGTTTCAAAAAACAAAGTTGTTAAGAATCATCTGAAACGGATAAGTAGGCTGAAATCACAAAATTTCCAACCGAGTGGGGATCTGACATAGTATATTCTAGGAGTGGGAGGCGGTCAAGGTCAATCCTAGGGGCGGAGGGGAAGGGGTGTCGCAGAAGACCCATTTGCCTACTACTACGATTGTCAAGTAGCTGTGTAAGAAAATAATAAAATAAGTTTGTTATTAATATTCAATGGAGTGATATTTGTTGTTTATTCGAAGCCTCTCTATCACTCCAATAGCCCTTACATAGGAATATTGTTACATGTATAAAATGTACGTCATGTACAATGTTGTATATTACCCGCATAAGTTTTGCGTTCCAAAGAACGTCTGCAAATCATTTAGAGCATTTCCTGTAGATTTTTTGGTATGTAACCCTTTTGGCGCAGAAGTAATAGGACTTCAAAAAAAAAAAAAGAAATATAATATAACTTGAAAAAATGAAAAAGTACAAATTGTGCTTACTGAAACGGTCGAAGTTTTCCTTGATCAATATAAGAGACAATCTCTTCTTTCATCTGAGGTAAAGGATCATCAGTCAACATTTCTAGAGCAGGCACAACAAGAGCTCTTTTCTATTAAATCAAAAATGTTTTTAATTTTAAGATAATTTGTTATATTTTGCATCATTATATAGGAGCGTTCTCAAGAAAGGGTGATATATATCATAATCATTTTTAGCTGAAGCAGATTTTATGATTGCAATGGTTTACATATCTACTTCGGTATTGGCAAAAGTTAAACCAATGGGTTAGAACATAGTTTGATTTTTAAAAAGTAACTTCGTGGTTTATATCAAGCTTAAACCATTTGGTTAACTATGTCATATTCATGAAAGTTAACTACATTTTCAACCAAAGTTAACCCTGCTTGTGAGTTGGATTAAACAAGGATTAATGTTTCTAAGAAGTATCTAAATCATTTTATTTGTGTTCCACCTTTTTACTCCCTAAAACGGGGAAGGGGAACGGAGTACAACTGTGCTTGAAACCGACTTTCCTTCCAAATACCAAGTTTACAGATGAAGTCATTGAGAAAGCATTGGTGAAATCTATCTATCCATCTATCTATCTATCTATCTATCTATCTATCTATCTATCTATCTATCTATCTATCTATCTATCTATCTATCTATCTATCTATCTATCTATCTATCTATCTACCTATCTATCTATCTATCCCTCTATCTATCTCAATTTTTACATCAATTACCCACGCATTGCATTCATTTCGCTTTAAAAACATTTGTTTCACGATAATGACGACAGCTTACTACGGAACAACTTCACTTTACGTACGTTATTTAGACTTTCATTGTGGCCATTTCGCATATTTTTCGCATATATGTTTTTCTGCAAAATCATAATATCATCTGCTTGCACTACCCCGGTCCAAGTCTAGGCAACCCAATCCTAAAAGGTTGGTTCGAAATGAAAACACAGTTTGTTTTACTTTCCAGTGAGTGCCAGTCCCTGGGAATTTCCTGTTACTTTCTCCCCGTTAATGATATCGTACCTGGGTTAACTGTTGTTCAACTTAAGCCAAAAAATTAAACATTGGTTCAATTAAACCAATGATGAACTTCATTTGTGAATATTTGCTAAGCAATTGGTTTAGCCAATCCAAATTTCTTGGTTTAACCTGGTGGGTTATCCCAATTAGTTAAGCCAAAGAGTTCACTTTCGTGAATACAGCGAGCTGGAACAATAAGTGTCGCAGAATCCTCTGTGTATTTAAAGCACCACCCGTAGTTAAGATGCCTTAAATTGCTATAATTATTGACTATAATGTTACTTGTAATTTAGCCAAGGCGTTAATTTCCTTGGAGATCCAAAATTTATGTGCAGAGCCCAAGGTAGTAACTATATTCGTTTTATGTATTTTGAAAAAAAAAATATTTCACATCACTTGCAGTATTTCAAAAATAATAATTGAAGAAATCAATGAGCAATAAAAAAGTTATTTAGAATTACTAAAGCGAACATTGGTAAAAATGGCTCAGTTACCTTCTCAGTGTTGTAAAATCCGCCATCAATGTATGCATTAATCAGATGCTCAAGCTGTTTGCTGGGTAAAAAGTCGATGTCAACCATTAAAACATAGTCGCTCATTGCGTTACTTTGTGCTACGTTACGAAGTTTATTTACTGGATAAAATTCCTGAAAATCCAAAAGCTAGTTGTTGCTAAATGCTTTCTCTTATAGTTCAGTAGATCTTTGCATTGCCCTTCATTACATACCAGACTGCTACTATTTTAGTTCATTAAACAGTCGATTTTTATTTCATTAAACAGACAATTGGTTGATACATACCATAAGTAAACGATATGGTATCCTAGTGTTTCAGTTACGTTGCATAACAAACAAGTTATTGATTTGTTTTAAAAATTCTATCAAAGAAATACAAAATAATTATCTTTAAGAACCGTATTTCTAACTATGGTTGAAACATAAAAGTGATACTGTAAGGTCGGTTAAATAAAATTTGATTGCACAGTTTATACAACATGTAATGTTCCAATATACATACACTCGCACGAAGCCTTTCCAAGATCAGTAACAAAAGAAAGGGTGTGGAAAATGCAAAATTAATAGAAACAAATATATCTTGCTGAGCTGCACCAAATTAGGCTGTAAAATAAGTCCAAGCATTTAATAATTGATATCATTTCAGGTCACATTATAATGTGTATTTGCAAGTTACTCACCCCTTGTTGTATGACATAGTGTATGGCGATGTTTGAACGTCCCGCAGCTGTGAGCCAAGATTGTGTTTCCTTTACTGAGCGGTCCATGTATGTAGCATTGACGTAAACAGCAACTGACATGGAACCTATAATTTGACATACCAGAGCTACAAAAATTATGCTAGAAAACGACATAAAAGACAAACGGAAAGGAAAATAGTTTACCTGATGGCTAGAGAAGTCGTGCATTCGGATACTCAGATACAGATAACACTTAGTTGGATATTACAGAAAATATGCGGAAAATATACTGCACTGTCATTACGGATTCGAAAACTTAAAATCTACAGCTTTGTTTAAAGACAATTGTCGTTTTAAATCAACATTAAACTAACAAGCAAAGATACAAACATATTTGCTGAAGGCCTGGACAATCACTCTGTAGAAAACCAGGATTAGTCGTTACTTACGTTACATAGATATTACTATTTGTCAATATTCTAAAGGTATTTTATTGTAATGATTTGAGTACCCACAAGCTAAAATAGCTTTTCTTCAGCTAGATAAGAAGATAAATAAACTAACTGCACATAAAAATTTATAAATATTACATTTATACATATTCAGGCTTTGATATTAACGATTTTACAAGTAAATCTCTAATGAAATATCCTATTTAACACCAGATATTTTAGATATTAAGGATTTACCTTTCCAATATTCAGCCAGTCGTTGTAATTTTTCCATTCTTTTTTGCGAGAGCTGTGACAATAGACATACTCTATCGTCTGGTGGGTGAGTAATATTAAAATAGTTCACATATGTTTTGTGCTTAATGTTAATCTCTCTTTTGTATTGCTTGCAAAAAGAGTTCACAGTAGATCTAGAAGTACTTTTGTTGTTTTCGCTAATCCTTTTTTCATTAACCAAACGTGCGTTGCTCGACAGAGTGTGGTTTAGAGGGTCTCTTACTGTGGGTGTCAAATCATTTGTTGTGTCGTTGGGTAAGAAAACAGTTTTATCTCTTCTCGATTTCTCCAACGACTCTCCGACAACTGTCAAAACTCCGGTTCTCACAAGCTTTTCCTCTGAAAATTAAAATAATTCACACATTTTATCCTTAATGTTAAGCACTTCATTAACCAGAGGTGAGTGTAGAATTGGAGGAATTCTGCGCTCCTTTCAACGCGATTAACAAATATTTGAAGTGTTTTCTATTTTTATCGTAAAATTTTTCTATTGTCAGCATGTTAGATGTTTTGCTGTGGCACATATGCAGCAATCTGACTTTTGATAACTTTCTTTATAGTTAGAAAGGTGAATATTTACAACTTAATATCAGTGGATGCTATCAAATGTTACAAACAGATAGCAGAGACACCTCCTTAATTGTCAGTCCGCTTGATCCATTGTTCTAGTCATGTGTTATATCCTTTGTTGGGCTGAGCATATTATTTCGAGACTATTCCAGTGAGGCAATGTTTAGACCTCTGTGGCATCATGTTAATATTTCAAGTTATCATAAGTTATGAGCTCGCAATACTAATTTAAGGAATAACTGAAAGTGACAAGGAGCATGAACGTACGTTGATAGGTTGAAAATGATAAGGGCTGTCAGAATTCAGTAATCGTGTAAGCTCTGCCGTTAATCGAAAATTCCGAAATTATTTAATAAAGGCAGACAAAACCACAGGTACATTTTATCTACAACTGCTGATAGAGCCTGTGTAGAATTTCTACATATATCATGCAAAATGTTTCTATATACAAGTTAATATACCTGATGTCTAAACAAATTTCTTGTAGTGAAATATACCTGTTCGTGTTGGTCGGTAAAACATATGGGAAGCTCCTGCATCACTGGACAAGAAGCGTACAATAGATGTGGTGAGCCAAATGGCAAAAATGCATAATACCATCGCCAGCCGAAAATTACTGAGCCGCCCTGCCATTTTACATCAAGTCAAATATTCCAAAACCTGTGACATAAAATTTTCCTGATTATACACAAATCGCGTGCTCTTTCCGAAAGAAAGGTAAAAATACATGAGTATAAAAATTTGAAGGAATCGCAAAACCGTAAAGCTCGGCCTATTGACTTTCAGTGAAAAAACAGGATTAATTGCTTTTTCCACATATCATAATAATAATAAATAATAATAGTGAGTTTTTATATACCGATTTTTTAGACAACCTGCTCAAACAGGTTTACAATGTGCGCACACATGTTTATAATTATTGATTACATTTTTTTAAACTCAGTATTATTATAATTTCGACGTGCCTATATAGTGCCCCTGAAATCCCTATCTGTTGGCACACACGCCTAACAATAATGCAACTCTAACTTGGTATTAGAGGACTACATAGGCACACCGACATCCCTGGGGGGTTTGCAAGTTGTCATGATCCCTGGCCACGAGCGGGATTCGAACCCGGGCTACAGAACCACAACTGCATGGCTGGCAAGCGTCTTTAACCACTCGGCCACCGAGCCCCCTATCATACAAATTTATATTTTATTTTATCCCACAAAACAGTCCAACAATCTCGAATTTTCTACTCAGCTCATAGAACGCAATTATCGTATTAAAATTTACGCTCCGTGAAGCTAACATACCATCTATATATCCAACCATTTATCTGGCTCAAACAACCTACTATCATGGGACGGATAATTATTTTATCACCTGAATGGTGGCGTTTAGGTGGATGTTAAAAGGTAAAGAAAATATTTCAACACATCACTGCTGGGTGTTTTTCTAATAATTAGTAACATTTATTAGAAAGTTTCTCACTATGTTTCTCACTCCTTTGTTATTAATACAACTACTGCAACTATTTTGATTTTCTCATAGCATTAGAAATGTTAAATTATACCACCAACATTTGATGCCAAAAACGCTAATCTTAACGTCTAAAATACCCTTCAATAAAAATTATAAACCCAGAGAACTACAGAGCTATTTCTTTGCTTTCAATACCAGGGAAGGTTTTCTATCACTCCTTGTTAGAAAGGATGAAAAAACAGAGATAGCCACAAGGAAAAGTCGATTCGGATTTAGACCAACAAGAGGTACTGCAGTCGCTATTTCTATCACGAGGCAGACTATTGAAAAAGCCAAAGCACACAAAGTGCCTCTTATTTTGAATTTCGTGGATTTCAGAGCGGCATTTGACTCCGTATGGAGAAAAACTTTATGAAAGATGATGAAAGCTATAGAAATTGACCCAAAAAATGTACGTATAATTGAGTCCTTGTATGGTGAGACGGAATGGCAGTAATAATTGACGGTCAACTAACAGACCGGTTTAAGGTTGAAATAGGTGTTTGTAATGGATGTTTGTTATCGCCAACACTCTTTAATATATTTCTAGAATATGTTATGAAGGAAACAAAATCTGTAGATCAATATTTGAATATGAACGACACACTATCAATAGATATAAGATATGCTGATGACACCACCCTTCTCTCCGCAATTTCGAGAAACTGCACATCTCTACAGCTGAACTAGAACAAGCATGTAAAAATGGGTTATGAAAAGCAACGGTGCCAAAAGCAAAAAAACTATCACCAAGTCAAGACCCAATCAGGATCGATGGTGTGCAAGTTGAATCAGTTAATGAATTTGTCTTCCTCGCCGTGGAATCTTCAGCATTTGGTCGCCTAAATCAACCTGTATGGAACGGGCGCAAGATCCGTCGCGCACTGAAAATAAGACTTTACAAAGCCCTCATCTTACCTATAGCGATATATTCCTCCGAAACATCGACATTAAAACTTGAAAATGTAAGACAATTAAAAGTATTTGAAATTAGATGTCTTCGCGCAATTTTAGGTGTCACCTTAAAGGGCAAATTATCAAATAAAACCATACGACAGAGACTTAAATCCGGAACAACCATAATGGAAGAAAGCAAGAAAAGGCGATTACAATGGTTCGGTCACGTAACTAGGCGTCTCCCAGAGAATTATGTCTTAAGAGTGTACCGACAAGACTTCCCTAATCCAAGACCCCACGACAAATCAGCCAAACGTTGGATTGACCAAGTAAGCCAAGATACAGGCAAATCCATAAAAACAGCTGAATTGTGGGCAGCTGATAGGAAAGGCTAGAGATGAGCGAGCTCCATCGCGGGAGCAAGGGGCGATAAACGCCTGTGCCAATGATGATGATGATGATGATGATGATGATGATGATGATGATGATGATGACCTTTGAATTATCCTGTTGCCATGAATTCTGCATGATTCTATTTGAAACGCGTTGTTAGCTTTGCTGTTACCTCTAAACTCGCATAAATAAGTCTTTGTATTATCCAACCTGGCACATGAGAACACCCTTGTACTTCCAAGTGTAAGTTCCATGCTCAGTAATAATATCGGTCTAGATTACTTGTTTTTAACTGACATATATGTTTTACTGTTCGCTGCAATTCCGGCAGATACATCAATTTCTATTATATTAAACTTCTTAGTTCAGTAACTTAAATATTTCCACCTTGTGATTTTGTTTACTGTACTTTTAGAATGTATCAGTCAAAGTTATTATTTTGCTTCCGGAATGATTTTGTCGAGTTCCAACTTCAATTTGCCTCTTTCAGGTTCCTGGACTTTTGTTTTTATTTTATGTTGCCGCCCGGCGTGGAAGCAACTCTCATTTTTGAAACTGGGAAAGGAGACGTTTGACCAGTTACAGGAACGCTAAAACAAAGACACAATGATGATGGATACATGAAATGTTCTTTATTACTTATTCTTAATGTTTATGAAGCTATTTTAACGATGGCAATTAAATTTGAATATGAACTGGAGTTTACTTATGACCCGAGTAAACGCGCCAAGTGTCTTATATGTCTCTTAAATACATAAACCAGTTTTATAGGAGTTTTGTATTGAAGAGAGAGAGAGAGAGAGAGAGAGAGAGAGAGAGAGAGAGAGAGAGAGAGAGAGAGAGAGAGAGAGAGAGAGAGAGAGAGAGAGAGAGAGAACCATGCGACCTGTGTATGTAAAAAGGAAAGAAAATGTTATTTATTTTATTATTTGTTAAGTAGAATGTAACTATTTACGTTGCGTAGAGCCAGTTACGTATGATTTAAGCTAACACTTATGTGTTTACTTTACGCTAAGAACTAAAATCATACATAAGTACGTAAGCTTTTTAATTTGAAATTTACATACATTATGAGCCTAATCGAGCTCTTGATATCAACAAGAACATCAAATGGCCCGCTGCTCCACATGATGCCAATATTTTTTTCAAGCTTTTCTAAAATCTCTTCAAATTCTCATGTTGAACTTGTATTCTTCGTCATTTATAAGCTAAGGTGCTGCTGTTCCTTCATTATACTCTGTTCTGATGGAACGTTCAACAAGTTGCTAAAAACGGGAATAAATTATAAATTAAACGCTGTTCTTTTGTTGTATGTTTTATACTTAGTCTAGTTTTCTTTGAATATTTTGGTCATAACCTGCTTACTGCGTTCCACTGAGTAAGATAAATGAGGAATTGATTTAGAAAAAAATATGACTACTCCCACCCCAGGTCCAACTTTTTTGAGGGGCCATTTTTGGAGGGGGCGTCGAGATTTAATTATGTCTTTATATATATACCAAGAATTATATGATGAAATATCATGTCCTGTATCAACACCAAAAAGTCTTTCTGTGGAATTAAACGCGCTGCGCTTAACGTTATGCTGTCAGATTTACGGGAGGAGACCCACCGCCTAAAATATATAAAAATACTTACTTGCCGTTGTTTGTTACACTGTATTATCCAAAACGAAAATTTATTGAAATGCTGACATCTAATGCCGACATAAAGTACCGACATCATATTTTTTTCTTTATTGTTTCTTTGTGCATGCACATGAAGGCATTGTATAAAAAATATTGTGAACATGTAGCGGGTGATTCAGCACACAGTACAGTGCAACACTGTATTTTTTCTAAATATGTAGATTTAAGGCATCATTTAGCATAAGAGCTGTATCTACCTGTTTTCCTCACATCCTTGATATAAATTCTGACTTTTCTAGTTCTTTCTTTCACAATATTGGAAGGCTTCACTTTACAGTCTTCAGTATGCTCTAATATGTGACGAAATGGCACACACTGATGTTTTTCCATCAATTTCGCAATTTCTTTGCGAAATAATTATTTTTGCAATTTCTGGGAATATTCTTTAATAAGTTGTGCCTCTAAGTAATTCTAATTTGGGTGCTGTTTGCTTTTTTTTATCGAGTTCTCTGACATTTTACTTGCATGTTGAAAAGTCCTTGGATGCTAGTATTCTTTACATTTCAAGAAAGGTTTCTTTTTTGAAGAAGCATGTAAGCATGCAACATGTTAAAAAAAGAAAATAAAGCTTAGTGAGGAGACCTTTACAATTTCTGTTAAATAATCTGTTAGGGTGCAAAATCAGAAAACAACGAACATAAAAAACTGTTGTTGTCTAAAGGTTCTTTTTATAGTAGAGCAAAAATCTCGTGAATTGTTAATACATATGTAAACATTTAAACTGAGTGTTTGTTACACCAATACGGTGAAAAAGATAGGAGTACTCTAATTGATTTTGAGGCATGCAAAGTGAACGTACTCACACTCACATTAATAAAAGGTTCTCCTTATTCTATTTATCATAACTTATCTTTAGTTTATTCTGGGGGAATACAAACATTTGAGTCTCTGTTATTTTTCTTTTTTTACGCGGAGGGAGGGTCTGGTGGCGGATTTGGTTTGAAAACTTGAAGCATTCAAGCATTTGAAGAATTTAAATATAAAATGGTCATGATATATGAAAAACGACTCTCTTTAAGTTTTTTCTTTGTTTACACATCAGTAGGGGAAAAGTGGGGGTTCTAAAACAGGAAGGGACCTCATACTGACGTCACAGAGGTGTTTTAGAATCCCCATGGGGTTTCTAAAACAGTGACGTGATATGGACGTGATATGGACGTCATATGGTTGTCATATGGACGTCATATGGAAGTCATATGAACGTCATAATGACGTTATAGGGAGAGTGGGCAGATATTCAAACGGGCAGCCATTAAACGGGCAGCCGGACAAATGGGCAGCCAGACAAATGGACAGCCGGACAAATGGGCATCCGGACAAAAGGGCATCCGGACAAAAAGGGTACCCGGACAAAAGGGTACCCGGACACTCGGACACCCGGACACCCGAACACCCGGCCACTCTTTTTTCTGCTCTCTCGCTCTCCAACCAAGCCATTGTGAAAGCAATTAAAAACCGAGCAAGCATTGAGACAAGAGCTCTCTCTCTCCATACATACATGCGCAATTAAAACCGAGCAAGCACTGAAATGAGAGCTCTCTCTCCATACACTCTTTTTTTACCTTTCTCACTCTCCAAACACACATAAAACCTACGGTGACCAAACAAACGGACAGTCGGACAAACGGACACCCAGACAAACGGACAGTCGGACAAACGGGCAGTCGTACAAGGGGGTAGAGAGCTCTCCCACTGCTTTTTTTAAGCAGAGGGACTCATAGTGACATGGTTAGAGCTGGCCTGTCGGTTATTTCGACCCATCAATGACGTCGCAAAGATCGACTTAAGCCTGCATGTGGTCAACTAATCGACAGGCTCCCCGGGGCCACACGACCTTCAGGCCCACGGGGCCAGTTGCACGACAGCCCCCCCGGGGCCAGCCGACTTTCAGGCCACCCGGGGCCAGCTGACTTTCCGACTCCTCGAGGCCAGCCGCACCGCAGGCCACTCTATGCATACAAGCAACAAGTGTTTTTTTTTTTAGCTTTTTCACTCTCCAAACACACATAACACCTACGGCAACCGGACAAACGGACACCCGGACAAACGGACAGTCGGACAAACGGGCAGTATCTTTTTTTTTTTTTTTCTCTCTCTCTCTCTCTCCAGACGTGTACACGGGCAACAAAACTTTTTTTTTTGCTTTCTCGTTCTTCACACGCATATGCCATCACTAATGGATTTCCGTAAAAGCAATTAAAAGTGAGCAGCCAATACCTCTATAAGGCAAGCTATTTTTAACCCAGAGCTCTCTCTCCATACACATTACGGTATATACAGGAAACAACAACTCTTTCTTTTTACCTTTCTCGCTCTCGAAACACATAACACCTATGATGACCGGAAAAACGGATAGCTGGACAAACGGGCAGCCGGACAAACGAACAACCGGACAAACGGACAGTCCTTTTTTATTTTTCGTGTCTCTCTCCCCAAACACACACATAACACCACGGCAGAAGCTCCCCAACTGTTTTTTTAAGTCGAGGGACTCATAGAGACATGGTTAGAGCTGGCCTGTCGAGTATTTCGACCCATCAATGACGTCACACAGATCGACTTAAGCCCGCATGTGGTCAACTAATCGACAGGCCCCCCAGGGCCACACGACCTTCAGGCCCCCGGGGCCAGTTGCACGACAGCCCCCCGGCGCCAGCCGACTTTCAGCCCCCCCCCCCCCGGGGCCAGCCGACTTTCCGACTCCCCGAGGCCAGCCGCACCGCAGGCCACTCTATGTATACAAGCAGCAAGTATATTTTTTACCTTTTTTACTCTCCAAACACACATAACACCTACGGCAACCGGACAAACGGACACCCGGACAAACGGACAGTCGGACAAACGGGCAGTATCTTTTTTTAATTTTTTATCTCTCTCTCTCTCCAGACGTGTACACGGGCAACAACTCTTTTTTTTTTGCTTTCTCGCTCTTCACACGCATATGCCATCACTAATGGATTTCCGTAAAAGTAATTAAACGTGAGCAGCAAATGCCTCCATAAGGCAAGCTAGTTTTAACCCAGAGAGCTCTCTCTCCATGCATTACGGTATACACAGGCAACAACAACTCTTTTTTAGCTTTCTCGCTCCACACACAGAAACATAACACCTACGGTGATCGGACAAACGGACAGCCGGACAAACGGACGCCCAGACCAACGGACAGCGAGACAAACGGACAGTTTTTTTTTATTTTTTTATCTCTCTCTCCACACATGTATATACCAATAGCCACAACAGATTTAGCGCTTCATTTCATAAGTCAGGGTATTTTTAAACCCGGACAGTGGCTTTTTTTACTCTCTCTCTCTCTCTCTCTCTCTCTCTCTCTCTCTCTCTCTCTCTCTTCACACACATATAGCAATAGCCACGACAGATTTAGCGTTTCATTTCATAAGTCAAGGTATTTTTAAACCCAGACAGTGCCTTTTTTTACTCTGTCTCTTCACACACACATATATATACCAGCACCAGTGACAGATTTAGTGTTTCATTTCATAAGTCAGGGTATTTTTAACCCAGACGGCAACTTTTTTTTTGCTTTCTCACTCCAAACACACATATACCAACACTAATGACAGATTTAGCGTTTCGTTTCTCAAGCCAGGGTATTTGTAACCCAGCCGGCAACTTTTTTTGCCTTCTCAGACGGGCAGACGGACAATCATTTTTTCATTTTTTATCTCTCTCCACACACATATACCAATACCAGTGACAGATATAGCGTTTCATTTCTCAAGCCAGGGTATTTTTAACCCAGATGGCAACTTTTGTTTGCTTTCTCACTCTCCACACATAACACAGCAGACGAGCAGACGGACAGATGGGGTATAAATCAATGATTTATAGACCCCCATTTTTAATTTTTTTGAGCATTTCCCACACTCTCATGCATACACACACATACCAAGACCATAACACGATAGCGTTTCATTGGTAATAATGGGGGCTGGTAAAAAGCAGCCGTGGAGGGATTTTCTTTCCTGCTCTTCAGTTCATCCAGCCGTCGCTTCCCCTGTCGTCGCTTCCCCTGCCGCCGCTTCCCCTGCCTCTGCCACTTCCCCTGCCGCTGCCGCTATCCTCCCTGCAGCCAGTCTTCTTTCTATGTGCCGCTACCCCAGCCTTGTTTGAGTTGAAACCCCTGCCCATAACGTTGCCGTAATGGTATTGGGACTTCATAGCCGCTAGGCAGCCCTGTTCATGCACTCTCTTAGTGACTCCTACAGGAATTGCTAGAGACGTCCTCCAGTTTCAACTCAACCAATTCCGTGGTGTGGTAATAATCGGAAGGCGACTGCCTGAGGCTGAGGTCGATGGTCGGAACATCCGAAATGCTAGAGACAGCGGCTGCTAGCTCATCCTCAGGAGCTGGTGTCGGACTGTCCGGCCTTGTAACGGTGGCGCTGGGTATGCGCCGCCGCCTCACTGTAACTGGTGCTGCCGGCACCTTCCGGACAGTCACATCAGGTTCCCTCGGACTTGCTTTCAGCGGAGTCGTCATCGTCGACGCTGTGGCTTTGGCAGGAGTCGCTTTGACAAGAGTCGCCGTCGTCATCGTCGCTGCTGTGGCTTTGGCTGGCGTTGCTTTGGCTGGCTTTGCTTCCTTGCAGGGCGACGGGTCCCGGAACCTCTCAGGTGATAGCTGCCTCAGTCGCTTGTGGCTTTCCTCCGCCGCCCTGCCACACCGGTTTCTATTCCCGCTGCGGGTTGGCCCTCTGAAAATCCCTCCAATTCTTGAATAAGAACGTCTGATACTCGATGAATATCTCTTCAAAAAGATTCACATCTGTATCCGTGAGATAATATCGCTGGCGGCGTTCCTCGAAAAAAAAAACTCTTCCTTATACTGCATGTTGAGATGTGATCACTTCAACGGTCAAAAGCAGACTGACTGCATAGAGTGCGAGGCTGCTATTATAAAGGGAGGGACCCCCCTCGCCAATCGGCCTTAAGCCATACACTACGAGAGCTGGTCGACAGGCGTCCCTCCGCCAGCCGACCTAGCCGACAGCCCCCCCCCCTGCCCCCGCCAGCCAACCAAGGCGACAGCCGCCCCCCCCCCCCCCCGCCGATCGACCTTCAAGCCACTGGCTCACCGACAGTAGTATACAAAGGTCCGTTCGACACCCCTATGGCCATTGCATTGCAAAACCATCGTGGAGACGTCTCGAAAAGCAACAACGGCTAGCAACATGGAAATTGATAGCCTGTTCAGCAACGTCACAGTGGCTTTTACAGATGCAGTTTCAACTGAAGAGGAGACTGCTGCCTTCCTAAGTACACTAGCAGAAGCTGAAAAAGCCTTGGAGGAAGCCTTAGAGGCTCCGCGGACGTGTCTACAGTACAGCAAAGAAAGCTTGAGGAAGTGTTAGATGCTCCGCCAGTACAGTAAGCAATGCCAGATCCTGAGGGATCTGACTACCCGTCTTGGGCTGCAAATGCGCTTGTAAATGGGAGCGCCAAGCCACTTAGTACAAAGTTACAGGCCCATCTAGAGCATCGTGAGGAAGAAGAAGTGGTTATGTCAAGCGATGACGACAACGACGGTGATAACAACGACGACAACGACGGTGATGACGACAACGACGACAATGACGACAGCGACGATGACGACAGCGATGACGATTGCAAGCAGCTCAAATCTGAATTTGAATTGAGCAAAACTATTCCTGTTACTGAGGAAGACGTCATGCTGTTGAAACGAAACTTTCAAGCAGTGATTCCTCTGATCGATTGCAACATTTTATGGCGTTTATGTGAAGAAGGCTTTTTCGATCAACACATATACATGTACCTAACGGAAGAAGTGAACACTGTCATTCAGCTTATCTACATGCTATAAGGAAACCTAGAGCATCTTCCCGCGTCAGAGCCACAGTTCTCCGAAGCCATGACCCGACGTTTCGTTCAACTTAATAGAAGCCTTCATGAGGACTTTATGTCTACCGGCGCCAAAGTGTGTTGATGAGGATCGCGATTCCAAATGTGCAAAGGTCATGCTACATGGCTTCAAGTACCTTGAAGAACGTATTAAGGTGTATGATATCATGACCTACCTCTATGAAAAAGGACATTTCACCATGCCAATGCTCTTTCAAAGGATAATTGGGAGTCGCAAACGAGGAGACTTTTTAGTGATCGTCATGAGACAATCTTTAACAGACGGTTTGCCAACAGCCTTTCTGGATGGTTTCAACGAGATCACTCCGCGATTTTGCAAACATCTTATGAAAAAGTACACGTAATGTCCATATAAAAGGAGTGAGGTGTCAAGTGCAGTCATCATTCAACGCGCAGCTATGAGAAGACAAGCAGCTTTAAAATTAGTGCAAACTTAACCATTACTGTGGAGCATGGACAATTTGTGGCAAGTTGTGTGAACCAGACAACTTCTGTAACAAGTGCGGCTCACTAACTGTTTCTGCGAAGTAAGACTGAGAGTCACTTGCTTACCAGCCGTCATAGTGTGCAGACGTCTTATATAGATATGTGAAAGATGGATGCAGAAACATGTTTCAAGGACAAACATGTGGACTACATGATAAGTGAACTGGCACGTTTTGGATCTATTCAACAACAACTGAAACACTTTGACATTTATTGGGAACTTGCTCATTCCACGTTGAACGTACCAAACTTACGTGAGGATTTCATCCAGAGTGTGTGCTTTCAAACATTGACGGAGCTGAGTAGTTTGATGTGGAAGCAGCATATCACTTCGCTCGATTTGATCCAAGACTGTTTGATGAAGTGAGAGAGTGGTTAATCTACATTGCAGTATAATGGCAGACATTACATTGAGACAAATTAGCTGTAAAAAAGTTTGCATGTTTAGTATGTCCTGTATGTCAAAATGAAGAGTGTTTAGAACATATGTGTCATTCTACATGTGTCTATACATATTGGAATTACATTCATTTAGATAAAGTGTTAGATAATGCAAATCAACGTCGTGAAAAATATGGTGTAGATGCTATCACATTTGATGAATTAAGTAGTTGGTTAATATACATAGAAGATCAATGGACTCCAATTATTCACACCATTGTATCATTACTTTATTTGTAAGATATGTTAATTGAGTTGATAAAATAAATTTAAGCTGTGTTGATAAAATGCAAGATATGTTGATAAAATAAAATGCAAGATATGTTAACAAGTGTTGATCATTTAGTGTTAATATGTCGACGTGGAAAGACTGCTTAACCAATATTTACTTTAAACCTGGTCAACCCGGGGCATTTGATGGTCCTTACAAACTTACTCCTTACTCCTTACGAAGGAGGGAATACATGCCTATACGACAAAGGATGAAACCAAAGCCAACTTTGCTGAGAGAGTCATTCGTACTCTAAAGGGAATGATGTATCGATATTTGCTACATAATCAAACGTATCGATATATGGACATCCTTCCAGACTTAGTGTATAATTACAACCATAGGCCTCATGGCTCCCTCCCTAATAAGTAAGCTCCTGCAGATATTTGAAAAGACATAGAATCGAAAGTGTGGAAGTATATGTATGTAGACAAATTGAAATTAAAACCGAAGAAGAAGAAAAAACCCTACAAATTTAAAATTGGTAATCAGGTTTGAATTTCTCACATGAAATAGGTATTTCAACGGGATTATCATATAAAGTGGACGCAAGAAGTCTTCATTATGTCACATCGTTGTAAGAAGCAAGGAATACACTTGTATCGTGTGAAAAGCTTTTTGGACGAAGATATTGATGGGCATTTCTATGAAGAAGAACTGCAGAAAGTGACCAAAGATATTGAATCAGTCTACAGAATTGAAAAGGTCTTGAAAACACGAAACAGACGAGGTGTTAAAGAATTATTTGTGAAGTGATTAGGTTGGCAAAAGAAGTTTAATAGTTGGGTGAAAGAAACAGATATTCGAAATTGAAGCATCCATTTACATGTTTGGTCTCTGGACATACAGGCACTGGTGAAACTTCTCTAGTTAGAGAAATTCTAGAACAAAAGTTAATTAAACCCTCTCCAAAAATCATTTTGTGGCTCTATGCAGCAGATCAGCCTTTGTATAAGGGAATGAAAGGTGTGGAATTTTACCAAGCCATTCCAGATAACATTGAAGAGCGTTTTAACCCGAAAAAAAAACTTATTCATCATTGATGACTTAATGACCAAATGTCATAGTGGTGAGCGTATGACACGTCTCTTTAGTGTTGGCAGCAGTCATCAAAATCTAAGCATTATTTTTATTGTGCATAATTTGTTCTATCATGATTGAGAAATGCGACATATTAGTTTGAATACACATTACATCATTCTGTTTAAAAATCCTAGAGGCAGTCAACAAATAAGTACATTAGCGCGACAAATGTATGCTGGAAAATCTCAGTTTCTCATAGAAGCCTATCAAGATGCTACCAGCAAACCTCATGGCTATTAATTCATTGATTTGAAGCCGAAGACGAATGATCAACTACGTATATGTACAGGCATTTTACCAAAAGATACACATTACGTATATGTTGATAAAGTAGTGTATGAACAAGAACCAAGTCACTTGACCATTCGCAGCCAAGATTTCTAAACGTATTCAAGCGAATCAAACTTTCCTTCACTTGCTCTCACGCAGCGGGTCTAAACGATGTAAATCCTTGCTACAACAAGCTACTAAGGAGGAATTAACTAGCTTGTTTGAAATTTATTTGAATATATTGCGAGGACATTTACCCTAAAGCTCTAAAAGGTATAAGGTATTCAAGCGCGAACGTCATACCCTACGTACACTGGCAGATAAGAAGATATCACTTCGAAGAAAAAAGAAGTTGGTTAATCAGAAAGGAGGATTTATTGGAGCTATTGCTAAATCTGCATTACCCTTGTTAGCTCAGTTGCTGTTAAAATGAAACATACTTTGAAAATGGTCCTCATTCCTGAATATGAATATAAAATGTTGTTAGAAAAGAAGGGAAAAGATGGTGAAATCAAAACGAAAGTGAATAAACTTTTACGCGGGAAACGAACTCGTGAAAAAACAATAAAAATGTCTCAAGTGCTTGGACGTCATTTACGAACAATTCAGTCACAACAACAACGACAAAAGTCTGTTACAATATCTAGTGCAGAAAAATCAGAAAAGTCCGAACAGTTTCTAAGCCATTTTCAACCTATTTATCATGTAAAACTAACGCAACTTCTGGCAGAACTTAAGAAATGTGGTACGAGATGGACAGATAAAAATGAACTTGTTTTAAAAACGGGTACTGCCATTGCAAATTCTAACATTATTGATTTGTTGAAAGAAGTATTGGTTGCTACAAAAAAAAAAAGAACGACAAGAACCACCACGTGGTTGGAAGCAGTTTATTGAGGAAATTGTAGACGCTAATATTCCAAAAACTGTTTTCGGCAAAAAGACAACTCGTGAATATATTACAAAAGAGCAACAACAACGTCAACAAAGGTTGTTTCCAGAAGGATGGGAAACTTTTTAGCATGGATTAAAGAGTTATGGTGTTGTTGCTGTAAAGAAAATGCAAATAAAAATATTATTCCTGTAAAAATTAGGTGTGTTAGTGCTTGTTGTCAGGGAGAAGTAGTAGATACCAATGTAGATCATGTAGATAGCAATTTAGACAACAATGTAGACAGCAATGTAGAAAGTGAGGATGATGAGTGTCAAACATGAAGTAATGCATATACACATCTAGTCTATCTACATCACATAAACGATTTAGCTGTCATGGAGTCAACACGTTTTTACATTACTTTACCCAGCAATGCTAGTATGAACTATTATCCCAACAACAAGACTTCAAATTATCAAATTCGTATGCCTCGAACCATCTATTTGAACAGAAAATATGAAGTGGCTTTAGCTGAAATTCAATATCCACATTCAGGACAACCATGAGACATGAGTAGATAGAAAAGGGGGGTTTTGGACCACTTGATGACGTCATACTGTCTGGACCGGAAGTGACGTCATAGGCGTAACCAAGGCGTAGCCATGGTGATAATGACGTCATCAGTCACGTGGCCAATGAAAAGCCAATGAGATCAATGAAGACAATGAAGCCCCGCCCACTTTCTGTCTATCATACTGTCTGGACCGGAAGTGACGTCATACTGTCTGGACCGGAAGTGTTGTCTGGACCGGAAGTGCTGTCTGGACCGGAAGTGAGGTCACGATAAGCGTTAGGATAGGCGCGACCATCCATGACGTCATAATGAGGTCATAATGAGGTTGTCATAAAGTGGTCACAGGCTATTTTCGCAGCTGGCTGTATGCATTTTTGTAAAATGCCACCATTTTAACTTTGTAAAAAGTGAAAAAGTGTGATAACTTTCGTTATAGTTGGTCGATTTGCATGAAAATTTCACTATTTGATTCAGTTTTATATCTAGTTTTATTATAAAGTAGTCATGGGCTATTTGCGCATGTGGCTGTATGCATAATTGTAACATGCCGCCATTTTAACTTTGTAAAAAGTGAAAAATTGAGATAACTTTCGCTATGCTTGGTCGATTTACATGAAAATTTCACTGTTTGATTCAGTTTTATATCTAGTTTAACATTAAATGGTTAAAGGCTATTGGCACCGATGGTTGTATGCATAATGTGACATGCCGCCATTTTAACTTTGTAAAAAGTGAAAAAATTGAGATAACTTCCGTTATACTTGGTCGATTTACATGAAAATTTCACTATTTGATTCAGTTTTATATCTAGTTTTGTTATAATGTAGTCATGGGCTATTTACACAGCTGGCTGTATACATAATTTGACATTCGCCATTTTAACTTTGTAAAAAGTGGAAAAGTGTAATAACTTTCGTTATAGTTGACCGATTTGAATGAAAATTTCACCATTGAATTCAGTTTGATGTCTTAGTTTTACAGTAGTTTGTGCAAAGGTGGGTTAATTGAATGGCGCGCGCCCACCATTCAAACATGTGTTTGAATTATTTTTTACGTCAAACTATTGTTCAACAAGTTGTATAGCAATTGTACAACAATTGTTCAACAAGCTGTTGTTCAACATGTTCAACATGTTGTTGAACATGTTCAACAACATGTTCAACATGTTCAACATGTTCAACAAGTTGAACATGTTCAACATGTTCAACAACATGTTCAACATGTTCAACATGTACAACATGTTCAGCAACATGTTCAACATGTTCAACATGTTGTCGCACAAGTTGAACATGTTCAACATGTTGAACATGTTCAACAGCATGCTGTTTAACAAGTTGTTTTACCAGTTGTAGTTCAAGCAAAGAAAAAACAAGACATATGCTGAATAGGTTTATTAATACATTTAAATACACTTAAATACACTTAAATATATACAGCTTAAATCTATAACAATATTATAACATTTATTGATTTACAAAGTCTTAATTATAATGTTTAGTCAAATAAGTCTATTTTTCTTCATCTGCTTCACTCTGTTCACTGGCATCCATATCACTTTCTTCGTCACTGCTTTCATCTTCCTCCTCCTCATCTAGAAGCTCTTCAAAGAATGCATCGTTTCTTCTTATAGCCGCCTTTAGTGCCTTTGAATACTCGTAATGTTTTTCATCAACAAAGTAATTGAAGTCTTCTAAAATGGTTTCATAATGTTCGTTTTGTTGTAGACGTTGGGCATATTTGAATAGTCTCATAAACAGTTGTTTAAGTCGACGCTTATAAATGGGTCGAAAGTCATCACTTGCTATTTCACGCGCATCTTCAAGCCCTTGTTCTTCATATTCTGAAACCTTTTCTTGAAATTTGGTATCATATTCATCGTAGACTTCTTGAACCATATCATACCAAACAGAGTCTGTTTCTGACTCACTTTCAGAGTCTGTTTCTGACTCACTTTCAGAGCTGCTGTCATCATTACCCTCAACACAATGTTCCATATGTTTGAACAAAGCTTCTTGACTGTTGTATAACGCACCACATTCTGTACAAGCATGTGCATTCTTTTCAGTCATGTTGACGCTTTGACTTTCCATAGAAGACTCATCTAAAGTTTCAGCGATAGGTGGTTTTACAGGGTTTTCCATATCTATCTTCAATTCTTCTTCTTCTTCTGAAGTGTGAGCATCCCTTAAGTGCCTTTTCAGACTTTGTGGCCACTTGTAAGATTTCAAACAAATGTTGCATTTATACATCCTTTCGGTTCAACATACACTTTTCAAATGATGAAAAAGCCTTTAAACATAGCCTTACATACAACTTGTTGAACAACATGTTGAACATGTTCAACTTGTTGAACAATATGTTGAACATGTTGAACATGTTGTTGAACATGTTGTTGAACATGTCTACGCCTAGGGGAGTTTAACGTTTAACGCTGACTCAGCAATTTTAGCAATTTTAACAAGTTTGGCACTTTTGACGAGTTACACACCATATTTTGATTACATCTAAGTAGCATAAAAGGAAGAGTGAGACATGCATTTCATCCATATCAAACAGCAATAAATTCTGCTGAGTCAGTTTTTGATAAAGCATGCGCCTGTTCAAATGACGTCATTATAACAACAACTTGTTAAACAGCATGTTAAACAACATGTCAAACATGTTCAACAACATGTTGAACATGTTCAACTTGTTCAACAACATGTTCAACATGTTCAACATGTTCAAAGGTTTTAGAATATGAAGAACAAGGGCTTGAAGATGCGCGTGAAATAGCAAGTGATGACTTTCGACCCATTTATAAGCGTCGACTTAAACAACTGTTTATGAGACTATTCAAATATGCCCAACGTCTACAACAAAACGAACATTATGAAACCATTTTAGAAGACTTCAATTACTTTGTTGATGAAAAACATTACGAGTATTCAAAGGCACTAAAGGCGGCTATAAGAAGAAACGATGCATTCTTTGAAGAGCTTCTAGATGAGGAGGAGGAAGATGAAAGCAGTGACGAAGAAAGTGATATGGATGCCAGTGAACAGAGTGAAGCAGATGAAGAAAAATAGACTTATATGACTAAACATTATAATTAAGACTTTGTAAATCAATAAATGTTATAATATTGTTATAGATTTAAGCTGTATATATTTAAGTGTATTTAAGTGTATTTAAGTGTATTTAAATGTATTAATAAACCTATTCAGCATATGTCTTGTTTTTTCTTTGCTTGAACTACAACTGGTAAAACAACTTGTTAAACAGCATGTTGTTGAACATGTTGAACATGTTCAACATGTTCAACTTGTGCGACAACATGTTGAATATGTTGAACATGTTGCTGAACATGTTGTACATGTTGAACATGTTGAACATGTTGTTGAACATGTTGAACATGTTCAACTTGTTGAACATGTTGTTGAACATGTTGAACATGTTGTTGAACATGTTCAATAACATGTTGAACATGTTGAACAACAGCTTGTTGAACAATTGTTGTACAATTGCTAAACAACTTGTTGAACAATAGTTTGACGTAAAAAATAATTCAAACACATGTTTGAATGGTGGGCGCGCGCCATTCCAATAACCCACCTATGCACAAACTACTGTAAAACTAAGACATCAAACTGAATTCAATGGTGAAATTTTCATTCAAATCGGTCAACTATAACGAAAGTTATTACACTTTTCCACTTTTTACAAAGTTAAAATGGCGAATGTCAAATTATGTATACAGCCAGCTGTGTAAATAGCCCATGACTACATTATAACAAAACTAGATATAAAACTGAATCAAATAGTGAAATTTTCATGTAAATCGACCAAGTATAACGGAAGTTATCTCAATTTTTTCACTTTTTACAAAGTTAAAATGGCGGCATGTCACATTATGCATACAACCATCGGTGCCAATAGCCTTTAACCATTTAAGGTTAAAACTAGATATAAAACTGAATCAAACAGTGAAATTTTCATGTAAATCGACCAAGCATAGCGAAAGTTATCTCAATTTTTCACTTTTTACAAAGTTAAAATGGCGGCATGTTACAATTATGCATACAGCCACATGCGCAAATAGCCCATGACTACTTTATAATAAAACTAGATATAAAACTGAATCAAATAGTGAAATTTTCATGCAAATCGACCAACTATAACGAAAGTTATCACACTTTTTCACTTTTTACAAAGTTAAAATGGTGGCATTTTACAAAAATGCATACAGCCAGCTGCGAAAATAGCCTGTGACCACTTTACGACAACCTCATTATGACCTCATTATGACGTCATGGATGGTCGCGCCTATCCTAACGCTTATCGTGACCTCACTTCCGGTCCAGACAGCACTTCCGGTCCAGACAACACTTCCGGTCCAGACAACACTTCCGGTCCAGACAGTATGACGTCACTTCCGGTCCAGACAGTATGATAGACAGAAAGTGGGCGGGGCTTCATTGTCTTCATTGATCTCATTGGCTTTTCATTGGTCACGTGACTGATGACGTCATTATCACCATGGCTACGCCTTGGTTACGCCTATGACGTCACTTCCGGTCCAGACAGTATGACGTCATCAAGTGGCGCAAAACTCTTGTTTCTACACTACTAACATTCTGGTCCAAAACGTCATCAAGTGGTCCAAAAGTAGATAGAAAAGGGGGTTTTGGACCACTTGATGACGTCATACTGTCTGGACCGGAAGTGACGTCATAGGCGTAACCAAGGCGTAACCATGGTGATAATGACGTCATCAGTCACGTGGCCAATGAAAAGCCAATGAGATCAATGAAGACAATGAAGCCCCGCCCACTTTCTGTCTATCATACTGTCTGGACCACTTGATGACGTCATACTGTCTGGAAGTGACGTCATACTGTCTGGACCGGAAGTGTTGTCTGGACCGGAAGTGCTGTCTGGACCGGAAGTGAGGTCACAATAAGCGTTAGGTTAGGCGCGGCCATCCATGACGTCATAATGACGTCATGATGACGTCATACTGTCTGGAAGTGCTGTCATACTGTCTGGACCGGAATTGTTGTCTGGACCGGAAGTGACATCATAGGCGTTGTCATGGTAACGAATTGAAACTTTGTAAACAAAAGTGAACTTTGTAAACAAACTGTGTAAACAAACTTTATAACAAAATTTGTAAATAAACTTTATAAACAAAATTTGTAAACAAACTTTGTAAACAAACTTTGTAAACAACATTTGTAAACAAAATTTGTAAACAAACTTTGGTTATTTACATAATTGAAACTCATTGAAACTTTGTAGACAAACTTTGTAAACAAACTTTGTAAACAAACTTTGTAAACACAATTTGTAAACAAACTTTGTAAACAAAATTTGTAAACAAACTTTGTAAACAAAATTTGTAAACAAACTTTGGTTATTTGCATAATTGAAACTTTGTAAAGAAACTTTGTAAACAAACTTTGTAAACACAATTTGTTAACAAACTTTGTAAACAAACTTTGTAAACAAACTTTGTAAACAAACTTTGGTTATTTGCATAATTGAAACTCATTGAAACTTTGTAAACAAACTTTGTAAACACAATTTGTAAACAAACTTTGTAAACAAACTTTGTAAGCAAACTTTGTAAACAAACTTTGGTTATTTGCATAATTGAAACTCATTGAAACTTTGTAAACAAACTTTTTTTTCCCCCTCACACACTCTCTCTCTCCACACACACACACACACACACACACACACACACACACACACACACACACACACACACACACACACACACACACACACACACACACACACACACACACACACACACACACACACACACACACACACCACGACTGAGCGTTTCATAAGCCGCATAGGTATTTTAACCTTCTGATGGCAACTTTTTTTTTCCCCTCACACTCTCTCTCCACACACACCAACACCACGACTGAGCGTTTCATAAGCCGTATAGGTATTTTAACCTTCTGATGGCAACTTTTTTTTTCCCCACACTCTCATGCATACATACCAACACCATGATAAAATGTTTTGCTTATGTTGCTCTTTGTACTCCACTATTCGTTTATTTACTTTTTTTTTGTTTTGTTTTTGTTTGAAATGCAGTGTTTACTTAGAGAAAAAAAATGGCGTCCTACAACCTGCAATCATCAGCAGCAGCATTTCGTCATCAGTGTAATCAGACTGCGTCATCTATAGCCAGCGTAATCAGACTGCGTAATCAGACTTCGTCATAAACAACGTAGACAGCGGTGTCTGGCTTTGTTGTTGTTCTGAGGCAGCAGTGTCTAGCTGCTTGGAGTTGCAGTGTGGCCCTAAGTGTTATACTTGACCGATTTGCATGAAACGTTCACTGTTTGATTCAGTTTTATATCTAGTTTTCACATAGTCATGGACTGGTTGCGTAGCTAGCTGTATGCATCATGAATTCACCTTAAAAATGACAAGTTAAAAGTGGAATAACTTTTGTTATGATTGACCGATTTACATGAAACTTTCACTGTTTAATTCAGTTTTATATCTAGTTTTAATATTAAGTGGTTATAGGCTATTTGCGCAGCTGGCTGTGTGCATATTTACCACCATTTTAATTTTGTAAAAAGTGGAATGACTTTTGTTACTATTGACGGATTTGCATGAAACTTTGACTGTTTGATTCAGTTTTATATCTAGTTTTAACATTAAGTGGTTATAGGCTATTTGCGCAGCTGGCTGTGTGCATATTTACCACCATTTTAATTTTGTAAAAAGTGGAATGACTTTTGTTGAACATGTTGAACATGTTCAACATGTTTAATAACATGTTCAACATGTTCAACATGTTGAACATGTTGAACATGTTGTTGAACATGTTGAACATGTTAAACATGTTCAACTTGTTGAACATGTTGTTGAACATGTTGAACATGTTGTTGAACATGTTGAACATGTTGTTGAACATGTTGAATATGTTGAACTTGTTCAACAACATATTGAACATGTTGAACAACAGCTTGTTGAAGAATTGTTGTACAATTGCTAAACAACTTGTTGAACCATAGTTTGACGTAAAAATAATTCAAACACATGTTTGAATGGTGGGGGGCGCGCGCCATTCCAATAACCCACCTATGCACAAACTACTGTAAACTAAAACATCAACCTGAATCCAACGGTGAAATTTTCATGCAAATCCGTCAACTATAGCGGAAGTTATCATTATGACGTCATACTGTCTGGAAGTGCTGTCATACTGTCTGGACCGGAAGTGTTGTCTGGACCGGAAGTGACGTCATAGGCGTTGTCATGGTAACGAATTGAAACTTTGTAAACAAAAGTGAACTTTGTAAACAAACTGTGTAAACAAACTTTATAAACAAAATTTGTAAATAAACTTTATAAACAAAATTTGTAAACAAACTTTGGTTATTTACATAATTGAAACTCATTGAAACTTTGTAGACAAACTTTGTAAACAAACTTTGTAAACAAACTTTGTAAACACAATTTGTAAACAAACTTTGTAAACAAAATTTGTAAACAAACTTTGTAAACAAAATTTGTAAACAAACTTTGGTTATTTGCATAATTGAAACTTTGTAAACAAACTTTGTAAACAAACTTTGTAAACACAATTTGTTAACAAACTTTGTAAACAAACTTTGTAAACAAACTTTGTAAACAAACTTTGGTTATTTGCATAATTGAAACTCATTGAAACTTTGTAAACAAACTTTGTAAACACAATTTGTAAACAAACTTTGTAAACAAACTTTGTAAGCAAACTTTGTAAACAAACTTTGGTTATTTGCATAATTGAAACTCATTGAAACTTTGTAAACAAACTTTTTTTTCCCCCTCACACACTCTCTCCACACACACACACACACACACACACACACACACACACACACACACACCACGACTGAGCGTTTCATAAGCCGCATAGGTATTTTAACCTTCTGATGGCAACTTTTTTTTTCCCCTCACACTCTCTCTCCACACACACCAACACCACGACTGAGCGTTTCATAAGCCGTATAGGTATTTTAACCTTCTGATGGCAACTTTTTTTTTTCCCCACACTCTCATGCATACATACCAACACCATGATAAAATGTTTTGCTTATGTTGCTCTTTGTACTCCACTATTCGTTTATTTACTTTTTTTTGTTTTGTTTTTGTTTGAAATGCAGTGTTTACTTAGAGAAAAAAAATGGCGTCCTACAACCTGCAATCATCAGCAGCAGCATTTCGTCATCAGTGTAATCAGACTGCGTCATCTATAGCCAGCGTAATCAGACTGCGTAATCAGACTTCGTCATAAACAACGTAGACAGCGGTGTCTGGCTTTGTTGTTGTTCTGAGGCAGCAGTGTCTAGCTGCTTGGAGTTGCAGTGTGACCCTAAATGTTATAATTGACCGATTTGCATGAAACGTTCACTGTTTGATTCAGTTTTATATCTAGTTTTCACATAGTCATGGACTGGTTGCGTAGCTAGCTGTATGCATCATGAATTCACCTTAAAAATGACAAGTTAAAAGTGGAATAACTTTTGTTATGATTGACCGATTTACATGAAACTTTCACTGTTTAATTCAGTTTTATATCTAGTTTTAATATTAAGTGGCTATAGGCTATTTGCGCAGCTGGCTGTGTGCATATTTACCACCATTTTAATTTTGTAAAAAGTGGAATGACTTTTGTTACTATTGACGGATTTGCATGAAACTTTCACTGTTTGATTCAGTTTTATATCTAGTTTTAACATTAAGTGGTTATAGGCTATTTGCGCAGCTGGCTGTGTTGATATTTACCACAATTTTTAATTTTGTAAAAAGTGGGATAACTTCCGCTATAGTTGACGGATTTGCATGAAAATTTCACCGTTGGATTCAGGTTGATGTTTTAGTTTACAGTAGTTTGTGCATAGGTGGGTTATTGGAATGGCGCGCGCCCCCCACCATTCAAACATGTGTTTGAATTATTTTTTACGTCAAACTATGGTTCAACAAGTTGTTTAGCAATTGTACAACAATTCTTCAACAAGCTGTTGTTCAACATGTTCAACATGTTGTTGAACAAGTTCAACATATTCAACATGTTCAACAACATGTTCAACATGTTCAACAACATGTTCAACATGTTCAACAACATGTTCAACAAGTTGAACATGTTTAACATGTTCAACATGTTCAACAACATGTTCAACATGTTCAACATGTTGAACATGTTGAACATGTTATTAAACATGTTGAACATGTTCAACATGTTCAACAAAAGTCATTCCACTTTTTACAAAATTAAAAATTGTGGTAAATATCAACACAGCCAGCTGCGCAAATAGCCTATAACCACTTAATGTTAAAACTAGATATAAAACTGAATCAAACAGTGAAAGTTTCATGCAAATCCGTCAATAGTAACAAAAGTCATTCCACTTTTTACAAAATTAAAATGGTGGTAAATATGCACACAGCCAGCTGCGCAAATAGCCTATAGCCACTTAATATTAAAACTAGATATAAAACTGAATTAAACAGTGAAAGTTTCATGTAAATCGGTCAATCATAACAAAAGTTATTCCACTTTTAACTTGTCATTTTTAAGGTGAATTCATGATGCATACAGCTAGCTACGCAACCAGTCCATGACTATGTGAAAACTAGATATAAAACTGAATCAAACAGTGAACGTTTCATGCAAATCGGTCAATTATAACACTTAGGGTCACACTGCAACTCCAAGCAGCTAGACACTGCTGCCTCAGAACAACAACAAAGCCAGACACCGCTGTCTACGTTGTTTATGACGAAGTCTGATTACGCAGTCTGATTACGCTGGCTATAGATGACGCAGTCTGATTACACTGATGACGAAATGCTGCTGCTGATGATTGCAGGTTGTAGGACGCCATTTTTTTTCTCTAAGTAAACACTGCATTTCAAACAAAAACAAAACAAAAAAAAGTAAATAAACGAATAGTGGAGTACAAAGAGCAACATAAGCAAAACATTTTATCATGGTGTTGGTATGTATGCATGAGAGTGTGGGGGAAAAAAAAAGTTGCCATCAGAAGGTTAAAATACCTATACGGCTTATGAAACGCTCAGTCGTGGTGTTGGTGTGTGTGGAGAGAGAGTGTGAGGGGAAAAAAAAAAGTTGCCATCAGAAGGTTAAAATACCTATGCGGCTTATGAAACGCTCAGTCGTGTGTGTGTGTGTGTGTGTGTGTGTGTGTGTGTGTGTGTGTGTGTGTGTGTGTGTGTGTGTGTGTGTGTGTGTGTGTGGAGAGAGAGAGTGTGTGAGGGGAAAAAAAAAGTTTGTTTACAAAGTTTCAATGAGTTTCAATTATGCAAATAACCAAAGTTTGTTTACAAAGTTTGTTTACAAAGTTTGTTTACAAATTGTGTTTACAAAGTTTGTTTACAAAGTTTCAATGAGTTTCAATTATGCAAATAACCAAAGTTTGTTTACAAAGTTTGTTTACAAAGTTTGTTTACAAAGTTTGTTAACAAATTGTGTTTACAAAGTTTGTTTACAAAGTTTGTTTACAAAGTTTCAATTATGCAAATAACCAAAGTTTGTTTACAAATTTTGTTTACAAAGTTTGTTTACAAATTTTGTTTACAAAGTTTGTTTACAAATTGTGTTTACAAAGTTTGTTTACAAAGTTTGTTTACAAAGTTTGTCTACAAAGTTTCAATGAGTTTCAATTATGTAAATAACCAAAGTTTGTTTACAAATTTTGTTTACAAATGTTGTTTACAAAGTTTGTTTACAAAGTTTGTTTATAAATTTTGTTAATAAAGTTTATTTACAAATTTTGTTTATGAAGTTTGTTTACACAGTTTGTTTACAAAGTTCACTTTTGTTTACAAAGTTTCAATTCGTTACCATGACAACGCCTATGACGTCACTTCCGGTCCAGACAACACTTCCGGTCCAGACAACAATTCCGGTCCAGACAGCATGACAGCACTTCCAGACAGTATGACGTCATCAAGTGGTCCAGACAGTATGATAGACAGAAAGTGGGCGGGGCTTCATTGTCTTCATTGATCTCATTGGCTTTTCATTGGCCACGTGACTGATGACGTCATTATCACCATGGTTACGCCTTGGTTACGCCTATGACGTCACTTCCGGTCCAGACAGTATGACGTCATCAAGTGGTCCAAAACCCCCCTTTTCTATCTACTGACATGGAATGGACTATTCTATTCAGTATCGACAACAACCACTGACAGATGTTGTTCTTGACACAATATTCCTTACGGTTACTACAGATCCATACAAGAGATATGTCATGCAGTCAATGAAGAAGCGACTAATTCTATGAAAGATGACCTTAAAGAAGCTATTAGGATAAAGTATTATACAATCAGACGACGAGTTTTTCTATTTCTAAATTATAACTTTGAAGTGTCACTCTCCGCCGGATTGGCTGAGATTTTAGGATTTATCCCAGATCAATGGTATACTGATACGTGTACAGCTGAACATAAAGCTGATGTGAAACAGGGATCTTATACACTTTATGTGTACTGTAGTATTTGTGAGAAACAAGTTGTTGGCGATTATTATGTTCCTTTGCTACGTTCTGTTGGAATACAAAGACATGATGGAGACATTATCATGAAAAGTTATGGAGAACCTCATTATATTCCTGTAAACACATCGAAATTTGACGTGATAGAAATAAATATTAAGGGCGACACAGGTCATAATGTTCCATTTGAAACTGGAAAGGTGATCTGTAAAATTTATTTTCGACCAAAAGCATTATGAAAGCATACACACACGATCCATCTATATATCGCAACCATGTTCTTCGTCAAGTGGATGGAGAATTACCAGGATTTAAAGGAGCGTGAATACAATATGGAGATGGTATTGGTTCAATACTGTCATCATTGACTCGTAAAGCTATTCAACTGCTTAAGGCAGGGTATTAAATCGTTGCACCACATCTTAAAAAGGCTGCAAAAGATGTCGCGAAAGATGTTACAGGTCGAGTAGCACAACGTGTTTGGTGGTGGGTTACGAGGACAAAAGAGAGCGAAATGAGCAAAACGTGTCAGAAGGCGAAAGGCAGCTAAACGGATAACAATCAAATTATAAGAAAGATATTTTTTAATCATGTCTTTAATTCATAATCATTCTTGTGAATGTAGTCTTTCTCTATTAGAATGGTTTCACATACCACCAACGCAAACTGCTGCAGAAAAAGTTATAATGTAGACTATCAACCAATGACTACCATTAGAGAGGGTGCTCCAATCGAATTCTACATTCCTGCGAGTACAGAAGAATATATAGATTTAAAGAACAGTAAACTCCATATTGTAAGTCGCATTGTAAAGGCTGATGGAACACTGTGTGGTGTAGATGGTAACTTGTCATGTATCAATGATTTGTTTAATGGGTTATGTTCCAATATTGACCATATTTCTAAATTATCGTTTGATATCACAAAGTAACAATACCCATGGTTATACCAGCATCATGTCTCATCTCATTCATGAATCGGAAGAAAGTGTCCATTCTGAGCGCTCTATGCGTCTTATCTTTAAAGATACTGCCGGGTCAATGAATACTCATGAGGTGAAAAAACCTAATCATGAAAGATATGTATCAGGTTTTCATGTACATGCTGATGGTGGCGATCTGGCTGAAACAGGAAATAATGGTTTACATAATCGCTATTTGTATACACGTCTAAGCCGTGAGTTTATGCTTACAGGTGGCTTAAGGGTAGATTTGTTTGAGCAGGATCGTTATCTTCCCAATGGTGCTAGTATAAAATTACGTTTACATAGACAAAAAGATGAATATATATTAATGGCTGCAAATAATGGTTTTAAAGTAGAAGTGAGAGAAGCGTTTTTAACAATTTGCAAAGTGAGGATTAGTCCAGGTATTCAGTTGGGACATGCAGATGCATTGATGAAAAGTACTGCTACATTTATTATTAATAGAAAAGAATGTAAAATTTTGGCTATTCCAACTGGATTTCAATCTTTTGTGAAAGATAGCATCTTTTAGGTCAATTACCAAAACGTATTGTTATTGGACTGGTTCATAATGAATCCTTTGCTGGAACAGTATTGAGAAATCCATAAAATTTTGAGCATTTTGATCTTAACTTTAAGCAGCTTTACTCTGATGGTGAACCAGTCCTATCCAAACCTCTCAGGCTTGATATAAATCGAGGAAAATATCTTGATGCTTTTGAAACTCCTTACAAATCTTTTGATAGATTGGATGGTGAGAAAAGAACCATTATAAAACGGAAATATTGGCCTAAAGGTTATTCTTTATTTTCTTTTGATTTAACACCTGATTATGATGGTGCTGATCATTATACCCTCATCAAACATGGGAATTTGAGACTAGAAGTGAATTTTTCCGGTGCCTTGCAAAATACAGTCAATGTTATAATGTATGCTGAATGTGATAACATTGTTGAAATAAGTGCAAATCGTAGCATTCAATTCGACTACCAGTAATGAACACGAAGCAGATAGAAGCCATACTATCCCATGATGCCGCGATAAAAGACTTGTTTCAAGGTGTGTTTGCCATTGACTAATTACCTTCTTTACAACGCGGTGCCTATGTCGTCAACACAGACGGCCATGATGAGCCAGGAGAGCATTGGATGGCAGTATATTATGACGAAGACCCTGCAGAATATTTTGACTCTTATGGACTTTTACCTTTAGGCAGTCGTTTGAATAAGTTTTTAAAGTATAATTTCATTTATAATTCAGTTCCATTACAAACACCGATATCATGTACATGTGGATTTTATTGTGTGTATTATATAATTCAAAGAGCTCGAGGACATAGTCCTTTAGAAATCATTGATGTATTAAGAAGTGATGGTGATTTTGTTGTAAAGGATTTTGGATATAGACATTATAAACCATTATTTTATTGATGTTGTATTAGTTAGGTTGTATTAGTTAAGTTGTTGGTAATTGTTAATTTTATTATGGATATTGTAAATAAACAAGACAGTTTTAAACAACACTCTTTTTTATTGTGTTCTACATTATTTACATTTTAACAGTTATTTTACATTAAACTTTTATTTCACAAATACATTCAATACATCGACAAACAAATGCCATTCATACCAATCTAAATTAATGTATGTATCATAAACATTATACCCACGCTTGTAAATGCTATGAAAACTAGCATAACACTGTCCATACCAAACTTTATTATTTTAACATCTTCGTGTTCAGACAGTTTCAATTCATATACATGATCATTCATGTCAATGTCCATCACCATAACACAATGGAATGTGTGAGCTCAATGGACTTGGTGCCCCGCATGAGTTGCACTCCTTCCTCTTTGAATTCAAGCGTCAGGTTCTTTCCAATCTAATGCTTGCAACATAGCGTACCATTCCACTGTGTTGAGGGTGATGTAGTCGTAGCGTTCTGTAAGCTCGTCATATTGGCGAAATCGTACAAGCACATCTAGACAGTTCTCAATCACACGCACTTCTAAATCCTCTGAGAGTATAAGGAGAAAGCCAGGTATCCTCAACTTCTCTAGGTTGTCTTTCAACGCAGATTGTTCGTCAGCTGATAGAATGATATACTTTCCAAAATGTCTTAGCACAATGTCATCACATAAGTTTCTCAGATATGAGAATCCATGTGTAGCTAATTGGTTCATATTCCGATAAAATGTCTTCAATCTCGTTCAATAGTCAGCTCAACTATGAGCTGTCTCCTTGTCTGCAAAGACGTTTTTATTGGCTCGCAAGATGGTGAAGAGTGGATGTTGTATAGCTTCTAGGAATCGTAAGACTGCGTGCCAATTCTTCATATCAAAGTGAATCATATCTATGTATGGATTATCTGGCACAACTCCATAATAATCCAGTGGATAATCCTGAAAAAGATTTCTCCAGAATCTAACACGTATGGTATAATCATGTTCAATCACATACACTTCAACTTTATTTTCAAGTCTGCGTTTAAACCCAGGTTTAAGCGGTATGTTTTTTAAAGTCTTTCCACACTTCAGGTTTAAACCGATAATAATCAGAAATTATCCGAGAACCTATGATCACTCCATTCCTCTTATTTACAGTAAGGTAAGCACCGTCGTTAAACATGAGTGCATTCATGATGAGAATACCTTGTTATGAGTCGTCTTCTTGTCTTCGAAGCCTTTTATCCACTTCTTTCTTTTGCTTCTTCAGCATTTTCCATTAAGGTATTGTCAGCAGAATACCCTTTTTCGTAGGATGGTTTCTTCCAGTCCCCTCATCTCTCAGGTACTTGCGAATGTTTACCACTCCTTCATTGCTTTGTTTCATAATCTTGATACACTTTCCATTTCCTAGAGAAAGCATTCCATCCCACGACTATGGTGTTGATGCCGTCTCCCGTTTCAATTTATTGATGGTAGTGGAAGGATTTTTAACTTTTAAGTCTTTAACTGTATCTGCAAGAGTATCCATATAAGTTGCAGATCTCTTAAGACTTCCACGTTCCATGTTAACGCTTCAATGCTCACAACTCAAATAACATCTTACGTTGGAGGACCTTCCCTCTCTTATACCATAGCCTTATAATGTCCATGAGCTAAGGTGGAATAGACATCATCCAATACATATCGCTTGTTGTCGTATGGGTAGAGGGCTACCTTTCTCAATTCTCCGAGAAAAGCTGGTGACTATGACTTCGAATAATGTGTCTTGTAGCCATTGTTTGAGTTTTCTTGAACAAACTATCTCTATACATTTTTCATGGTTTTACCAAACACAGAGTTGTTCATCAGTTTGAAGAAGTCTTTCTCAAACGGGTTCTTTGCAAATTTTCTCTTTCCGTGTTCAAGGTAATGTATTTTGCCAACCATTTTCTCTGTTCAAACATGATGGCGCGATGTACTTTGGTGACTTTCAACCCCAGTGAGACGTACTGTTGTAAATTCCTGTAATGAAGTACATATTTCTTCTTGTCAGACAAGTTAGGAATGAGCTTTTCACTGGGTTTGTCTTTCATGTTTAGATCTTTCCGCAGCTTCTGACTGTACTCTGACAATTCTCCAACTTTGACACATTTCCGTTCTTGAGCCACTGGGTAGTGATTATGATGCTCATGGATTGAATTTGGATATTCTAAATCCACTTCCAAAATGAATCCAATGTCATCATTTTCAGCTACATCCAAGTCGAGGGATTTTGGCTCGCTCACCCACATAAACCATCTTTGTGACATGCTTTGTGACATGACCCAGCCATACAAGTTGTTTGCGTCGAGGTACATCAGATAGTTGTTTGCTATCTCAGAATTGTAATCTGCTACGTAGAGATTATTTGCTTTCGCATACTTGTGTGTGATCATAGATATTCCTCCACGTATCCCGTTGTAAACCATTTGGTACATGTCAATGTCAATGATCAATTCCAACTTTACCTTTGTCGCTTTTAACATTGCATCCCACGACAGTCCTGGTGCTGTATAGAAGTGAGCAGGATCCAATTCGTACGTGTTGAAGCACACTTGACGAAAATTTTCAAACACGTCAGCTAGTAATAACACATCTGATTTCAGGTACAGGTCGTGGTATTCACCAAATGTGGTACAGTTGAATGTATCCCGCACCTTACGCACGCGCAAAATCCTCATTGCTAATGTCCTCTTCGCTAAGCTGACTATAAGACTTGTCCTTTGATGGTAGCTGTGTTTCAGCAAACTTGGATGGTTCGTCCGCGTAATCGTAGGGCTACACTCCCTTTCTCAGCAACAAATCTTGTTGGTCACTATCGTGAATGTGAGAGGTCATGTTGTGGAACTTATCTTTCTCTTCTGCTGCAAGGTTGGATAGCAACTTCTGTAGAGAAGTACTCATCAACTGAAAGCTGTCTGTAAATTTCAGATTGCTCATGGTGACTGCAATATATTTCTCAATGGTGTCGGAAATGACTGTAATCGTTTCACCTTTGAATTTCCCAATTTCCTCCATGATTAGGTGACTGTCATAGCCTCGCAAATTGTGGAAAAACACGGGAATGATAAAAGAATCTTTATCCCCTTGCTTATCCTTTCTAAGTCGGAATTGTAAGTTGCATTCACTATGTGCAGCTCCACGATATTTGCCTTTGATGTGGTCACGATCTCTCACACGATCTGCTCCTAGAGGTTCATGACAAATGTAGCAATCAACAGCGTTCTTGAAATTCTCTTTGTCTTCACGAGTCATGACCATTTCCTTTGACCGCTCTAAACCACGTACAATACGATCACGTTCATTCACCATATGGTCTAAAAAGACTTTCACAGCATTGTCTTCTCGATACATGACTGGTGCACGTGTGTCGTACTGGCTCACAACTACATAGGCAAAGCTGTTTGGACGATGATGTTGATACTTGTCCCCTTCTTCATGCTTTTGCGTGAAACATTGAAAGTCAGCATAAATCACAAAAGGTGTTCGCTGTTGTTTGGCTACATTCTTGAACTTGATGAAGAGTTCCTTGGAAAATGATAAACGTTGTGCTCCATTCTTTTCACACACTTCACGATGTTCATCTAAAAGATCTTGTCGTACAAACCCGTGAAGACAGTTGCAACAATAAAAATATGCACACTTATGCTTTGTTCGATAACACATACGTCTGCTAAAATTCTTGATGAGGCAGTAATGCCTCGTCTTGTCATTGCTAATCAGAAGTAAGTTGATTTCTCTCGCACTTACGTTTCGACTAAGTTGCATTGGAACAACTACATCTTGTTCACATCCAAACACGTTGATGGCTACATCGTTGTCCTTTTCAAACTTTGGATTGTCAATAATTGGTGTCGGAAATGTCATACTCTCTACCTTTAATTCCTTCTGAAATGGCTTGTAATGATTCACGCGATTTGGGTTGCCGTCATGAGGGTGAAGGTAAGCCAATACTGACCATAAGAAACCCTTGTTGTCATCATTCTCAATGTTTATCACACACTTTGTTTTCTTCACTTTCTTCGGCAGTTCAATACCTGCTGGATTGTATGCTGTATATGTTAGACTGCTGATAAATGCATTATCCACTTGTTCTACCATAACACCTTCAGCATTCGCTGTCAGTTTCTTGAAACGTGCATGCACTACAGTGTACCATTTTATTCCATGGTTTAAGGTGTCCAACAAATATGCCTTGATACGGTTCTCTTGCTGTCGCATTTCAAGCAGTAAATCCGATCATCCTCAGCCTCAAACCGTTTTTCCTGCGCGTTTTCACCAAGACTAACCCTTCTACCTCTCCCTACTTGTCCTGTCTTTTGTTTCTTTGAAACATGTTCTTCATGAGGCACATTTTCCATCTCGGCTGGTATGCATGCATGTGCCTCATAAGTATCCAGAGATGGAAATGCCATATTGCATTCCGCACACTGAACTGGACCGTATGGCCAAATGTCATCTTCTTCCATCTTTGCTCCTTTCCCATGCTCTTCACGAGCATGTTTCACTAAAGGTTTCATCTCAGCTTTACTACATGTATGTGTCTCATAAGTATCCATAGATGGAAATTTCACATTGCATTCCGTACACTGAACTGGACCGTATGGCCAAATGTCATTTCTTCCATCTTTCGTCTCTTTGCTCCTTTCCCATGCTCTTCACGTTTCATCTTAGCTGGTTGTTGTTCCGACAACTGCTGAAACTGAAATGCTGAAATGTAATCTCAGACATCCCCCTTTTATATACACTCATACATCGCCAGAATTTGCGTTTTCATTTCACAACAGAGGATGGCCCTTAGAAGGGCCGAAAGATGTTAGTAAGTTGGCTCTTCACCAACAAGTCGGGTTTCCGCAACTACACTGGTATCTGTAAAACTGCTCCATCGTGAAAGGTCTTCTTGGGCACTTGAAAGGATGAAAATTGTAATATTTGATGCTTCTCAGCGTTGCACCGCACCACCAGCAGTTTGTGCTTGGCTCTGGTCCAGGTAATGTTGCCGTAAACTAGTACCATAGCAAACCACCAGGTTTTGCAACAATCCCGACGTGGTGCATTGTGGTGTACCGGGCAGTTGTGTGGTTGTCCTGGATATTCTAACCACACTCAACCCTTGTGGCATTCTGTTGTCAGCGTCACTGCCTTGCCGTTTCGCATCACTGTGATTGTACGAGTTGTAGACATCTTGCTGCAAGTTTTTATGGAAATGTGGCCTTTAACCCCCATTTATATACTACTACATTCTAGCGGCCATCCTCGCAGTATATACTGGCAACGGGGGATGGGGGGTCGTCACACTCTATGCAGTCAGTATGCTTCTATCTCGGGGGGGGTGGAGGTCGCCACACTCTATCCATTCAGTCTGCTTCTATCTCTGGGGAGGGGGGGGGGGAGGTCGTCACACTCTATCCAGTCAGGCTGCTTCTATCTCGGGGTGGGTGGGGGTCCTCACTTGAGGTGGCATATAACTGCTAGTCATTTCAGTTCAGGCTCACAACCGCTTTGAACTTTCACTACGATGGAGCTGTTCTTCGCTTTAAACGCTTTAAACGAAGAGGGACATTACGTCGAAGCGTATTTCCGCTGCACCATGCTGGGAGAATCGATCCCGTCAAGACTTGACGAGGAGGAGTATCCAGCGTGGGCAAGATTCTTCCTCCAGCAGGACTTAGACATATGCATTGGATGTGGTTGCATGATAAGTCCCGACCGTGTCTTTGCTGTTGACTGCGGACATAAATCCTGCATTTATTGTGCTGCACTCTGGACTCAGCAGGCAGCGCTTCATGATGACTACACAATAGGATGTTTTACCTGAGGGCTTAAAACGGACCATTTCGTATTCAACAGTCAACAATTAACCCACTGCGCAAGACCCATCCAAGATATTGTAGAGTTCTATTAAACCGGGGACCGGCAGAAGCAGCAGCAACAGGAGAAAACCAACACCTCAAGGCTCTTTTAAGAGCCACCCACTAATACGAAATAAGCGCTAATCGTGCCATGGTGTTGGTATGTGTGTGTATGTATGAGAGTGTGGGAAATGCTAATATATATATATATATATATATAAGGGGGCTATTTTTGTACCCCTTTTTATGCCTTTTTTGACTTTAAGGGGGACTTATAGGTGAGCTTGCTTGCTCACTTTTAAATGCTTTTGCGATGACCCGGTTGATCCTTTTCTTTTTACGAAGGCCCGTTTGCCCCGGCTGCCAGTTTAACCCGCTGCCCGTTTAACCGGCTGCCCGTTTGAATGGCTGCCCGTTTGAATGGCTGTAGAAAAATAGAATAGAACTGTAGAAAAAGATTCGATAATCTTTTTGAGAAATAATTGACAAAACAGATAAATCATTAATAATAAGGAAAATAGAGGCATCCCGAAATTAAACAACATCTTTACACACTTGGTTAATAATTTCGTTGACTAACGTTTTAATTTCACAAGCATATATAAAGCAATTTCACAGGTCCATATGCCAATTTTAACATATTTCAATGGATTTGGTTCACACATATTGCTATGAAGAACACAAGAAACAATATTAAAGAGTGAAAATTTGTGCCAAAATTTGTAATAACGCCTTCTAAAAATCAAACCGAATTTTGCTTTTGTCACAGTTATGTAATAAAATAAGGGATGAGAATTATGTGGGAGAATAAGAGTCTTTGTAACAACCTTTGCACTTTTGGAAAGATACTGAATTTTATGATTTATGCGAGTACAGCAAAAACAAGCATAAACAAGGCTGGCCAGTATCTTTGCTCAAAAAAAACATATATGTCTCCCTCGTCTCCAAATCCGTCACGTGGAAAAAACTCCTTGCTTAGTACAACATTGCCGAGAATATTTGTTTTTAAAATCGCCAAAAACACACTTTTACAGAAAATGAAGAACAAATTCGCAGTAAACATTTGCATTATATGTGGGATCTTCTTGCCTAATCCAACAAACTGTTTTGGAAATATGGCAACAATATGGCAAAAAGCGTAAAAATGTAATAGTAAAAATTTTAAAATGGTGAAACACCCTAGCTAGTTAAGTACGATGCTGGAATAATTTCAGGAATAACAGATTTGTACAGTTTTTGGTCTAAAATGTCTTTCAATAAAGAATAAAAGATAGGGCTCACCTTTTCGAGACAACTAACAGAAAATGCGAAAGACAATAAGCACCAAAAGCTCTAATAAAAATATGTAAATATAGCTGTAATAGCTATACATGAATTTTCCAATATGTATTTACAGCATATTGTACTTTAATTACAATTAAAAGTATCCATTTTTATACCTTTTGACAATTTTTTTCTCAAGGTACAGTCACAAGTATAATTTCCTTAGGTATTAAGTAAATACTGTTAGCAAGTCACAGTGCTTCATTTTTCAAACTGAAATACCATTTAACGCATACAGCAGTGCACAATTTATAAAAGAAGGCAGGCAAGCATAAACCCTAATTATCCTTATAAACCACACGCCCCTTGTAAGGGTGTTAGTATCACCGCCAACTGCACGCGTTATGCAATGAAGTGCCTGTTCTTACACCATTTTCTGTCTGAAATTACAAGTTAATTTCCGTTAAATGATTATGCCAACTGTTCCCTTAGCAAACCAGAATATTGGAAAGTAAAATAATAAATTTGTCCTGTTTAAGAAATTCATACATCTAAAAATTGTTTGCGTGATCCGGTTGGTCAACTGAAAGTCTGGTAGTAACGTTAACTGTACAGTTAGCTTTTGTGAATACAGCTGCAGATATTCATCGCTTACAAATGTAAAAGTTATTGCCATGCAAGCTAACGCTACGTACACAATGGAGAATGTAATTGGGCTATGTTAGAATGCAAAGCATTCTAAATCGTACCTTGAATTAGGTATAAAAGTCGTGTGACGGACGGAAAATAAAAGACCATTGCTGTTCTTTAACTAGTTTATTTCCTATTTTGCCTCGCAATGTGGACTGCAATAAACAATAACAAATATTTGAACACATTGCCACAAAATTAATGCCAAAATACCGATAATTAACAGATAAATCGAACCAATATTTAAAATAAATTACACATGAAATATTTCTGACATAAAAACATTTCATTTATTAGAGCTAATTATAATCAAGCTCTTACCAATTGTGGCGGACCTTAAACTTCAGGCTAAATCCATCTGTCCAGTATGACTTACTTTTACAGACTGACCAAACACGTGAAGAAATAACAACGAATTTGAGACGACATGGTCCGTTGATCAGAACACGTGTCATAGACCAATCACAGGGGATCACCTGACTTTAACACATGTTTCAAATTTAGGGACCATATAAAAGTTAAGTGTACCATCTCAAAATAACTAACATCAAGTCCGCTACATGTCTCCTCAAATTACGCAGTAATTTGACGAATGAACCTTGCACGTCATATAACACATTAATACACATGAAACTAGTCTACAAACTCTCTACTACGCATATCACTGTCAGAACTTTAATGTGTCAAACTAGCGAAAACTTCAAAATATATATTGATATGTTTAAGCATTAAATACGTTTAATAACGAAATCTTCGGCGGGAAATATACCCCATGTTCTCCACAAGAAGAACTAGCTTCGTCACTGGTCTAACAAGATACTTGATCTTACCAAAGTGTTTGCCTTTACTATATAGATTCCTGTCACCGACTGCAAGTGTGACACTTCTCACGAAGCCATCAGATGACTTGTAAACCTCATGGACCTTCCCTAAAGACCATAAATTCCTTGGTTCACAATCGTCTCGAATTAACACTATGTCTCCAAAAACGAAATTTCGCCTCTGACGTGTCCACTTTGATCTACTTTGCAAGTAGTGGACATACTCATGTTTCCAACGACACCAAAACTGATCAACGAGGTATTGTGCTCTCCCCCAGCGCTTTACCGAATAGAAACCGTCACGTTGGAATTCACTAGGAGGAGAGACAACTACTTTCGTTTTTCCTGTTAGAAGGTGATTTGGAGTGAGTGGCTCAAAGAAGTTTGGATCAGTAAAGGACTCAAGCGTAAGAGGTCTGCTATTCAGAACAGCAGATACTTGTGTCATGAAGGTATGAAGTGACTCATCATCCAAGTGAGAACCGTTTTGGTGCATAAGGGAGGCAAAAACACTTCGAACGGAATGAATGAGGCGCTCCCATGCTCCAGACATGTGGGAGGCTGCAGGTGGATTCATCTGAAATTCGAATATGCAGTTATTCTCCAACAAGAAGCGTCTAACTGAGGGTTCTTTGATGTTCTTGAACTGTTCCCTCAACTCTTTGGCAGCCCCAACAAAATTGGTGTTGGGATAGGTTCGCGAATCGCTATAAATCGTCGGAGTGCATTAATAAACGAGCTGGTGGTCAGCGAGTTGACCACTTCAATATGTACAGCACGCGACGAAAGACATGTAAATATGCAACCCCATCGCTTAAACTCTCTTCGCCCCGACTTCACAATAAAAGGGCCAAACAAGTCCACACCACAGTGAGTGAAGGGTGCACTAAATTGCATACGGTCTGCAGGCAAATAGGCCATCTTCTAATGGGCAGCTTCTGCTCTCAGCCTCCTGCAGATCATGCAATGATAGATAAACCGAGCAACCAAACCACCGCAACCAACTATTCAAAATCCCTTAGACCGCACGGCATTTAAAGTCATACCTTTCCCTTGATGCAATACTGAATCATGGCAGTAGCCAATGATCTGTTTCGCAATATGACTAGACTTCGGAACCACAACAGGATGTATAGTCGACACAGATAGGATTGACTTCCTCAGACGTCCTCCGACTTTCAGCAAACCATCCTCTAGAAAACAGTCCAAAGCATTTAATGGACTCGACAACTTCACTGGCTTCGACTTTGAGATAGCTTCGATCTCATCTTGAAAGAACGAGCTTTGAGTTAATATTAGTATTTTGTGCTCTGATAATTGTAAGCTTTGAAGATTAACTGAATCGTAGCCTGAGACAGCACTTCTGGTTGCCCTTCGCTTTTATTGTCTTAGTTCGTCTTTCCACAGCAGAATCAAAGCCACTACTCTTTTTAGTCTGTGCCAGCTTGATATGTGAGAGAACCGTTCGAACTCAAATTCCTTTTAAGTTGTGACGAACGACTGTACCTCCTTGACTTCAGGATCATCGTTACTTATCTCTTTGTTTGCACCAAAAGATGGCAAACCCGGTTGCCAAAGAAAGTCTGGTCCTAAAAACCATCTGGAGTCGCACAAATCTTTAACTAGGCACGTGATGCTATGTCTGCAATGTTGATTGTACCAGGGATGTAATGCCATTGATCCGTGTTGGTTTGCGAACGTATAAAACCAACTCTGTTAGAGATGAACACATGAAACCGTTTGGAGGTATTGCCTATGTATCCCAGTACAACTTGGCTGTCCGTCCAAAACACATGCCTAATATCCTGATATCCAAGCTACCTTTCGATTGTTTTTGCCATTTTAACAGCTAGCACTGCTGCTGCTAGCTCCGGTCGATGAACAGTCACAGGCTTAATCGGAGCAACTCTTGATTTCCCCATAGCCCCCATAGCCAGAGAAACATGCGGATTTCCACTACTGTCAACAAGACGTAGATAACTGCATACCCATATCCTACCACAGAGGCATCCCAAAAATGTTATGGTGCCTTGCACCTCAGCTATGTGGAAACTCTGTGGGCGAAAACAACGAGGCACTGTTACTTCTTCAAGGTCCGCAAAACTACCTAACCACTGTCCCAATTGGTACTTGAGATCTTCAGGGATTTCCTCATCCCATCTTGCTCCGGCAATACACAGGTTCTGAAGGATTCCTTTCCACATCAAGGAGTAGGGTGCTATAAAACCCATGGGAGCATAGAGTGCGGCTACTACAGATAATAATCCTCTTCGATTCAAGGGGCGGTGCTTAAGCTCGACTCAAAACTTAAGCACGTCCAGCTGGATATTCCATTGAACACCTACGCTCTAGAGGCGAATTTTTAAACCATAGGTCACCATTAGCTTGAACCTTCTCTCCGTTGTAATAGAATCTAGGACCTCCGCAGAATTTGACACGAATTTATGCAGCGTCAAACTTGCCTCCCCGCACATGTCTGACGTTTTGCGAATAAGTTCAATCGCCTGCTTGGGTTCAGTAACGCTCTTGATCCCATCATATACATAGAAGTTTTGTCGCAAGAAATTACTTGCTGCTGAGCCGTACTTATGCTCGAAGTCATCTGCTACTTACTTTAGGCCGAAGTTGCTACATGAAGGTGAGGATCGAAGTCCGAACGTATGCACACCCATTGCATGCACACATGGCTCCCTTGATGTATCGCCACAAGGCCACCAAAGGAAACACATGTAGATACGGTTCTTTTCTGGTTCTTTAAATTGATAAAACATTTTTTGAATGTCACATCCAAAGGCTACCGTTTCCTGTCGAAACCTCAACAGTACGCCGAGAAGTGTGTTTGTTAGGTTTGGACCTTGCAGCAAGAGATCATTTAGGGATACTTCTTTAAACTTGGAGCTGCAGTCAAACACAACCCTCAACTTGTTGGCAGTATGAACCCCATGATGGTGAAGATACCAGACTACTTTATCCAGATCAGAAGGTGGAACAAGAGTTGTATAATTCTTATCGAGCATTTTAGTCATGAACTCTGTGTACTTTTGTTTGAGTTCTGGTTGACGATTAAACCGACGCTAAAGACATCCGAGTCTTTCCTCCGCTAACCGACGATTGTTAGGTAAATTGGGTTCTGCACGAAACGGGAGAGGCATAACGTAGTGATTACCCGAGTCTCTAAAGATGTTTGATTTCGTCAACTCCAAAAACCGTGCATCTTCTTGTGACAGTCCGACGCCTTCTGAGACATCCTTAAAATCGGACTCAAGGACTTCTAGAATGTCACGAGGTGGCGCGACCACCGAAGCACAGGTGCGAAAGGCAATTTGATTGACCTTATCCCTGCCTACATCGTAGGCTATAATTCTGTGACTGAAACCATGACTGTTTGGAGAACCACAGTCAACCATACCAACTATGCCCCAGCCGAAATCGGTTCGTTGGGCAAAGGGTCCGTGTTTGGCTGTAATAACTTCTCTTGGGATGAGCGCTCGGCTACAATTGTATCCTATAAGCAGACCAATTTCCGCGGAATCAGATACTGGCATAAGTTTGGACTGCATCTTCTTCAAATGAGGCCACTTCTCGCACATTGACGCCGTTGGTATATGTGACCTGTTTGTGGGCATAATCGGCCTTGAATCGGCCTTGAATACAGGTCACGCAGGCGAAATTTTTTCTTAGAGTTAAATCCTCTCACCACAAATCCACTGTTTGGATTGAACGCGTTTATCTTCGGCGAACATAGTAGACAAGGAAAGCTCAACATCAAGCCCATCAACACCTAGATTCTTTCTGGTGTCCTAAAGAATAAAGGATGTGTCTGATTGGGTGTCTAAAGGGCATAGACAAGACGTTCCTTGTTGGAATGTGATGTATGTGAGAGATAAACTTGGACAATCATCGAGCTCAAGCAATTGTCGCCTTTGCTAATGATTGAGCTAATGTCCTTTCATTGGAGTCAGCAATTTCAGACTGAGACGGCAAAAACTCATGAACAGTGGGACACAAGTTAGAAGCTACAGTACTCAACACTGATGTACCTTAGCGAGCCTCTTGGTAGGCAACTACACGGTCATGCAAACAAGTTGGGTGATCCTTGCTGAGAGTTGAGCACTTTGACTTCGTGCTGCATTTCTTAAAAATGTGTCCCGGAGAAAGACAGCCTCTACATAGTTTGTGCTTCAAAACAAGGGCGTCCTTTTCCTTTACAGACAGCCTGTCAAACTTGAAGCATTTGCCTATCGTGTGACCAAGTTTTGAGCAATAAATACACGTGATTTTATCACTCTTTGTTGCGTTAGAAGTAGATTTCCTCGGTCCTCTATGAATACTTGAAGGACCTGCCGTAGAGCTAATGGAACCTCTCCTCTTCCAGTATACCCCGACTAGAAATCAGCGTCTCAAACAATTTTTTCCAGACTGAGTACATCAAAACGCCACCCGTAAATATTTCAGGCTCTGGAGGAGGTAGCCTAGCTAATGACAATTGGCTGCACAAAGTACCAAGCAGTTCCTTTATGTCAAAGCCCGATACGTCAGTCGATGCTTCATCTTTCACAGCTTTGTCGAGTAAACGCTTAATCTTTGCGTTTAATTCCTTCAAGAGGTCATCTGTTTCCTCTTCAAGACGGCTAAAGGTTGCCAGATGTGCTACCAAAAGAGTCCCTTCATCGTAAAACTTTGCATACAGTTGAGTGTATTCATCAAGTTGCTCTATCAACTTATCTCGAACCGACTGAAGGTGTGCAACATTACCAGTATCCACTAAGATAGCATTAACATGTCGTACCGCCTGCTTGAGAGAGCGACTTGCAACCTCAAACTATTTGATAGCCCGAGAATCTGCCCTTTCATCTTGCTCTTGTTAAGCAGAAGCCTCATCTTGCTTCTTTTTTCCTCTTGTCAGACTCTCAAACAGCTAAACTAAAGATGATAAATTTGTATTACTGACACTAGATCACTAGAATGATAAGAACGTCATAAATTTAACCTTAACGTTTGTTAAACTACTCTGCAAACTTAGCAGTAAACTTAAATAAGAACAGGGAGCCAACCATCAATGAACGCAACACATGGCCTCTGAGAGTCCCAAAGAATTCCTCTACGTAAACGAAAACCAGAGAGGATATGTGAAAATATTCACCGCTTAATTGAAACCGATTAGCCTGATGGCAACTGAAAGCCTGATATAATTTGATCAAATGCATAATCTTCAACCTGAAACTAAACTCACCCAGTTCAACCTGAGAGTACTCTAGGCCTGGACCAAAGGCTACACGAAGCCAAACACTGAAACTATACCAAGCCATAACCAAAGGCTACTATAAGCCAGGCCAAAAACCTTAATAATTCAGAACCATAGGCTTTGATAAGTCAGTACCAGAGGCTATACCAAGCCAAACAAAAATCTTGAATAAGCCATAACGGTAGGCTTTACTAAGCCAGCTAAACCAACTGACTTGCTAGAGAAACTGGTCCACTCATTGTAACTAAACCAGGAGAAGTTTAGCATAAGCTATCATGCATTAAATAAATGCAAAACCAGCCTTTTAGGCCAAAACAGAAGCCACGAAGGCTAAAGTTATACTGAAGAACAGAGCGAAAAGCACTGTGGAAACTAGCACCGCATCTGAAAACCTGAAGCTCAGGTACAAGCTTTTGACTTCACACTGTAAAACCGAATAAAAAGACTGGACACGAAAAGCAGATGAATTAATTTGCTTGGAAAAATGTTTTTGTGAAGTAAAAGTGAGAAAAAAACAAATGATAAATATATCCAAAATGATTAATTATTGTATTATATTACACTATTGTTAATTTAAATGGTTACAATTTGTATGTATTTGTGCTTTAATTATTTAACCAGAGGAATGTATTGTTTAAATCTGATTAAACAATACTAGGCCATCTGGCATTTTATAAAGCAAAATTTTAGACCAGAGGAATATATTGTTGACAACAAATTCAACAATCATAAGACCATCTGGTTGTTGATGATAAATAAATCCTTTTGTTTTGTTTTATAAAGTTAAAAAATAATAAATATTCCTATGCATTTTAAACGGTTGAGATATGCGTAGTAGACCCTAATTTTATATTGTATACATTTTAACAATACCAAATAATGTAGTTCTACCAACACACTTGCACTCCTTAGACAGAAATTGTGTCCCTTTTTTAACTCACGGGAGTGTATGTTTACTAAATTCATGATATATATATACATATATATATATATATATATATATATATATATATATATATATATATATATATATATATATATATATATATATATATATATATATATATATATATATATATATATCATGTTTTATCACGGACATTGCCACCAAGACTCCAGATCCAAGCCGGAAGAATCTTTTTTTTAAGTTGGGCAGAGCTGTTCCAGTACTTTGCTACTGAAATATCAACAACGAAGCGAACGGGACAGAGGGAGAGGACAGAGGGAGGGGACAGAGGGAGAGGACAGAGGGAGGGGACAGAGGGAGGGGACAGGGTGCAGGGGGCGCCGGGGGAGGAGGGATCAGAGCAGCAACCCTTTTATTTATTTGCCATCAAATACACGTAGACCTTCTTTATGATTTTACCAAAAACAGAACATGTTTAACACTATCAAAATAGTTTTAAAGTCCATCATTGCGATTGAACAATTCCAAATGGATTACAACCAAAGACACAACAGGACTAACATTATGCAAGTAGTTTTTAAATTTTCACTTCAGTACGATCAAAGACTCTCACAATTAGATGTTAGATACAAAATCCATTTAATGAAACTCACAACCGAAGTCGCATATAAAGCGAAACAACTTTGCGGCTCACACATAAAGCGAAACGCCCTTTTAGAGTGTTTTCACCGAGTACTGCCTGCGATCAATGCCAAGGCCATTTGACAAGTGCACATCAGTTAGAGAAAAAAATATACATCAAACACAGGCGTAAATCAAACCATTACTACAGCTTTTAAGGATAAGATTTTCTAAATATTTTGAGTTTATTTGAAAATATAATATGCCTTTTAAGATTTGATCAATTTTGAAGGGTGTATTTAAAATAACAAAGCTTAAATCGTAATTTAGAGACGGGATACATATAGCGCCATTTCTTGGCCGATAAACAGGTGAGAAAGGATTCTATTTGCAGCTACTTCTGTCCAAGAGTTTTCCGGATTTCGGGAGAAAGGAAAACACGAGAGAACCACGATTTACTTACATAACGTCATTACCGAAATTTACTTCCGGCGTTTGGTAAACACATAAATGTGCTTCCATTAAATCTTTTAATATTGTTGTGAAAATATGTGAGTCGCAAGCGGGGCTCGAACTGGGAACCTTTCGCTTCATAAGCGAGCGTGCTAACCACTAAGCCAAAAGCTGCAACTCATGGAAACAGCCAAGCACAAATGAACATGTAGTTACATGTTTGTATATATTCATTTTCACAACACACATTATGGATACCAACTTCACGACATTCTTCCCTGTTGTGTTTTTTCACCACCCATAGCCGCACGTGGCTTTTCACATGCCCTTCTTTCCATTCGTATTAGTGTAACACTACAGTGTTTGAACATCGTACGAATTTCCATATTTTCTCCCGTCTTTGTCTCTTTGGGCCACCCATAGCCGCACGTGGCTGCTTTATTCCAATTTTCACACGTGCCCTTCTTGCCATTCGCACCCGCATCAACGTTGCACGAATATCTACCATACAACCGCGACAGGAACGTACTCGTACACTTCTGGTACCAATGTTGTGAAAATATGTGAGTCGCAAGCGGGGCTCGAACTGGGAACCTTTCGCTTGATAAGCGAGCGTGCTAACCACTAAGCCAAAAGCTGCAACTCATGGAAACAGCCAAGCACAAATGAACATGTAGTTACATGTTTGTATATATTCATTTTCACAACACACATTATGGATACCAACTTCAAGACAATATTTACATGGATCTTGTGGATCGTAACGTCGTAACATAACAGGAAGTTCATGAAAGTAGATAGGAAATGGCCGTTCCAGCTCGCTTTGTGACGTCATACTGTCTGGACCGGAAGTGACGTCATACTGTCTGGACCGGAAGTGACGTCATAGCGTCTGGACCGGAAGTGACGTCATATCGGAAGTGTCGTCTGGACCGGAAGTGAGGTCATAGGCGTAGTCATGGCAACGTGTTTTTGTGATGGCAACGAAGCATAGTAACGTGACGTCATAGGCGTAGCCATAGGCGTAACCCTGATAACAAAGTGAGGACCCCCCTAGGACATACTATGTACCGACCCCCCCCCTGGGACATACTATGTACCGACCCACCCCTAGGACATACTATGTACCGACCCCCCCCCCCCCAGGACGTACTATGTACCGACCCTCCCCCTAGGACATACTATGTACCGACCCCCCCCCCTAGGACATACTATGTACCGACCCCCCCCCCCCCCTAGGCGGCAGTCGGGACAGACCCTATGGTAAAAAGTGTGGACCCCCTCCCCGGCGAGCAACATTCTGTCAAGTCAGCATAAGTTACACACCACAGTTTGCTCACATCAGAGGGGTATATAAGGGATGAGCACCCGACAACAACAGTGACAGTCATATCGGTAAGTCGAGCAAGGAAGCAAAAGTTACAGACCACAATTGGATCACATCACAGTGGTATATAAGGGATGACATCCAGGGACAGCCAGTGACAACCATTTCCGTAAGTGTTTATTGAAACTTTATAAGTAAAAAGTGAACTTTGTAAACAAACTTTAGTTATTTGCATTATTTAAACTTTGTAAACAAACTTTGTAAACAAGATTTGTAAACAAACTTTATAACAAACTTTGTAAACAAACTTTAGTTATTTGCATACTTAAAACTTTGTAAACAAACTTTGTAAACAAACTTTGTAAACAAACTTTGTAAACAAACTTAAGTTATACGCATAATTGAAACTTTGTAAACAAACTTTGTAAACAAACTTTAGTTATTTGCATAATTGAAACTTTGTAAACAAACTTTGTAAACAAACTTTATAAACATACTTTGTAAACAAACTTTGTGAACAAACTCTATAAACAAACTTTGTAAACCAACTTTTTAAACAAACTTTGTAAACAAACTTTGTAAACAAACTTTAGTTATTTGCATAATTGAAACTCATTTAAACTTTGTAAACAAACTTTGTAAACAAACTTTAGTTTTTTGCATACATGAAACTTTGTAAACAAACTTTGTAAACAAGATTTGTGAACAAACTTTATAAACAAACTTTGTAAACAAGCTTTAGTTATTTGCATACTTAAAACCCTTTAAACAAACTTTGTAAGCAAACTTTGTAAACAAACGTTGTAAACAAACTTTGTAAACAAACTTTAGTTATTTGCATAATTGAAACTTTGTAAACAAACTTTGTAAACAAACTTTATAAACATACTTTGTAAACAAACTTTGTGAACAAACTCTATAAACAAACTTTGTAAACCAACTTTTTAAACAAACTTTGTAAACAAACTTTGTAAACAAACTTTAGTTATTTGCATAATTGAAACTCATTTAAACTTTGTTAACAAACTTTGTAAACAAACTTTGTAAACAAACTTTAGTTTTTTGCATACTTGAAACTTTGTAAACAAACTTTGTAAACAAGATTTGTGAACAAACTTTATAAACAAACTTTGTAAACAAACTTTAGTTATTTGCATACTTAAAACCCTTTAAACAAACTTTGTATGCAAACTTTGTAAACAAACTTTGTAAACAAACTTTGTAAACAAACTTTAGTTATTTGCATACTTGAAACTTTGTAAGCAAACTTTGTAAACAAACTTTGTAAACAAACTTTAGTTATTTGCATAATTGAAACTTTGTAAACAAACTTTGTAAACAAACTTTATAAACAAACTTTGTAAACAAACTTTGTAAACAAACTTTGTAAACAAACTTTGTAAACAAACTTTGCAAACAAACTTTAGTTATTTGCATAATTGAAACTCATTGAAACTTTGTAAACAAACTTTGTAAACAAACTTTGTAAACAAACTTTGTAAAGAAACTTTGATTATTTGCATAATTAAACCTTTGTAAACCAGTTTGAGCAAGTTACACATCATCGGAGTGGTATAAAAGGAAGAGTGAAACGTATATTTTACTTCATTTCAGTTCTAGCAACAGCAACAGCAACAACGATGGCAACAGTCTACTGTCATGATGGCGATGTGACATTTCCATCTCTGGAATTGTTCGTGGCACATAGATGTAAACCAGCTAGGATGAAACGTGCTCGTGAAGAGCTTGTCGAGCAGATTGAAGCCAAGAGACGAAAGACATTACAAGATGGCATTATCAGACCTGATCCAGTCCTCTGCTGTGGATGTGCAAAGATATTTCCATCTTCGGATGCATTTGAGACACATGTATGCATGTCTCATGAAGAACAAAGAAAGAAAGAGACAGGACAAGTAGGCAGAGGCAGAAGAGTGAGTCTTGGTGTAAACGCACAGGAAAGACGGTTTGAGCCTGAAGATGGATCGGATTTACTACTTGAAATGCGACAACAAGAGAATCGAATCAAGAGACATTTGCTAGAGACGTTAAACCATGGCATGAAATGGTACATTGTGGTACATGCACGCTTCAAGAAAATGACACCAAATGCTGAAGGCGTGATGGTAGAACACGTGGATAATGCCTTCATCAGTAGTCCGACATATTCAGCATACAATCCAACGGATATTGAGAAGGACTTACCAGAAGCCTATAAAGAATTGTTTACCAGGTTTGATGAACATGAGCGACAAGGTTCTGGTTGGGTGTTGGATAACATATTATTCATTGAAGTGTAAACAGCTACGTCAGCGCCTCTGAAAGAAAGCAGTTTTATCCCACTACCGAAGAAAGTGAAGAATACAGGAGGTATGTTAAACATTCAGAATAAAGACAACAAGAGTTTCTTATGGTCTGTACTGGCTCACCTTCATCCTTCAACAAACAACCCATACCGTGTGCATCAATACAAGACATTTGAGAACGAATTAAAGGTAGAAGGTATGACATTTCCCACACCGATTACGGACATTCCAAAGTTTGAAAAGGAGAATGATGTGTCCATTAACGTGTTTGGATATGACCATGATGTAGTTGTTCCCATACAACTCAGCCGAAACAGCAGTGTCAGAGAAATTAACTTACTTTTGATTAGCAATGACAAGACAAGACATTACTGCCTCATCAAGAATTTCAGCAAACTGATGGCTTATCGATCAAAACATCAGCATGCAGCATTTTATTGTTTCAATTGTCTTCACGGGTTTATACGACAAGATCTTTTAGACAAGCATCGCGAAGTGTGTGGCAAGCATGGAGCACAACGTTTATCATTCCCCAAGGAACCTTTCATCAAGTTCAAGAATGTAGCCAAACAACAGCGAGCACCATTTGTCATTTATGCAGACTGTTTCACGAAAAAGCATGAAGAAGTTAGGTATCAGCATCATCGTCCAAACAGCTTTGCCTATGTGGTTGTGAGCCAGTATGACACACGTGCCCCAGTCGTGTATCGAGGAGATAATGCCGTGAAAGTCTTTTTAGACCATATGGTGAATGAGCGTGATCGTAGTGTGCATGGTTTACAACAGCCAAAGAAAATGGTCATGACTCGTGAAGATGAAGAGCATTATAAGAACGCTACGGATTGCTACATTTGTCATGAGCCTCTAGGAGCAGATCATGTGAGAGATCATGACCATATCAGTGGCAAATACCGTGGAGCTGCACATAGTGAATGCAATTTGCAATTTTGACTTCGTAAGGATCAGCAGGATGTGAAAAATTCTTTCATCATTCCTGTCTTTTTCCACAATTTACGAGGCTATGACAGCCATTTGATCATTGAAGAAATTGGAAAGTTCAAAAATGAGACGATTACAGTCATTCCGAACACCGTTGAGAAATATATTGCATTCACCATGAGCAATCTGAAATTTACAGACAGTTATCAGTTCATGAGTACTTCTCTACAGAAGTTGGTATCCAACCTGGCGGCAGAAGGGAAAGACAACTTTTAGAACATGACGTCACACATTCACGATAGCGACCAACAAGATTTACTGTTGAGAAAGGGAGTGTACCCTTATGATTACGTGGATGAACCATCCAAGTTTGCTGAAACACAACTGCCGTCCAAGGACAAGACTTACAGTCTGCTCAGTGAAGAAGACATTAGCGATGAGGATTATGCGCATGCGCAGAAGGTGTGCGAGGCATTCCACTGTACTACATTTGGCGAATACCATGACTTGTACCTGAAATCAGATTTGTTGCTCTTGGCTGACGTGTTTGTTTAGTCACGTATGTCTCAACACGTATGAATTAGATCCTGCTCACTACTATACAGCGCCAGGACTGTCGTTGGATGCTATATTGAAAGCAACAAAGGTGAAATTGGAATTGATCAACGACATTGACATGTACCAAATGGTTGAACCAGGTCTACGTGGAGGAATATCTGTCATCACACACAAGTATGCGAAAGCAAATAACCCCTACGTAGCAGATTACGATCCCACGAAACCAACCAACTACTTGACGTACCTGGATGCAAACAACTTGTATGGCTGGGCCATGTCGCAAAGCATTCCGGAAAGTGGATTTATGTGGGTGAGCGTGCCAGAATCCATTGACTTTATGGATGTGGATGAAGATGACGAGATTGGATACATTTTAGAAGTGAATTTGGAATATCCATATTCAATCCATAATCATCATAATCACTATCCAGTGGCTCCAGAACGGAAATGTGTTAAGGTGGGAGAATTGTCAGAGCATAGTCAGAAGCTACGGAAAGATCTAAACATGAACGGCAAGGTTAGTGAAAAGCTCATTCCCAACTTGTGCGACAAGAAGAAATATGTGCTTCATTATAGAAATTTACAGCAATATGTCTCACTGGGATTGAAAGTCACGAAAGTTCACCGTGCCATCATGTTTGCACAGAGCAAATGGTTGGCAAAATACATCTCCTTGAACACGGAAAAAAGAAAGTTGGCCAAGAACCCGTTTGAGAAAGACTTCTTCAAATTGATGAACAACTCTGTGTTTGGCAAAACCATGGAAAATGTTAGAAAGCGCATGAATGTGGAACTTGTTCACCAGGAAAAGCGGTTCAAGAAACTTGTAGCCAAACCTTCCTTCCACAAATTTAGAATTTTCAACGAAGATTTGACCGCGGTACATTTGCGCAAAGTGGATCTGCTTCTGGATAAACCCATTCAAGTCGGCCTCACCGTTCTCGACCTCAGCAAAGTGTTCATGTTCCACTTTCATTACAACTACATCATGAGCAAGTATCCTGTTGTTCAGCGACACCGATAGTCTATGTTATGACATAGAAACGGACGATATCTACAAAGACATGCAGGAAGATGCCGACTTGTTCGACACAAGTGACTATCCCCCAGATCATTTCCTGCATTCCAACGTGAACAAGAAAGTGCTTGGGAAAATGAAAGATGAGACAGCGGGCATTCCCATTGAAGAGTTTGTTGGACTTCGACCAAAAATGTACAGTATGATGTATGGTGGGAAAGAAAAACGTACGGCCAAAAGCATCACTTCCGCGTATCAAAGACGTATGAAACATCAGCAGTATAGAGATAGTTTGTTCAACCAAACGCAAACGATGACAACAGGACACATCATTCGAAGTCATGGCCACCAGATTTTCTGGGAGAAGTTGAGGAAAGTGGCTCTCTCTCCCTTGATGACAAGCGATATGTCATGAGTGATGGCTATTCCACTTTGGCGCATGGGCATTACAGTATATAAGCGGGGGGAGGGGACACTTCAACTTGAGAGTTAGTTGAGGTGTGAACACTGAAGCGTCAACATGAATCGGAAAAGATCTGCAACAACGGATATGGATACTCTTGCTGATACAGTGAAAGACATGAATGTGAAAAATCCTACCACTACCATCAAGAAATTAAAAGTGGAGATAGCACCAACACCACAGTCGTGGGATGGAATGCTTTCTTTAGGCAATGGAAAGTATATCAAGATAATGAAACAAAGCAACGAAGGTGTGGTAAACATTCGCAAATACCTCAGAGATGAGGGGACTGGAAAAAACCGTCCGACGAAAAAGGGAATTTTGCTGACAATACCTGAATGGAAAATGTTGAAGAAGCAGGTGAAAGAAGTGGATAAAAGGCTTCGCAGACAAGACGACAAGTCATAACAAGGTAACAATCATGAATGCACTCATGTTGAACGATGGTGTTTACCTTAAAGTAAATGAGAGGAATGAAGTGTTGATGGGTTCTCGGAGAAGTTCTGCTTATCGGTTTAAACCTGAAGTGTGGAAAGACTTTAAAAACATACCGCTTGAACCTGGGTTTGAACGCAGACTTGAAAATAAACTGGAAGTGACGGTGGCTGAATATGATTCTAACATACATGTGACATTCTGTAGAACTCTTTTCAAGGTTTATCCAAAGGATTATAAGGGAGTTGTGCCAGATACACCATATGCACAGTTGATCTTCTTTGATATCAAGAACTGGCGCGCAGTCTTACGATTCCTAGAAGCGATATAACATCCGCTGTTCAACATCATCCGAGTATAAAAGATGGAAGACTATTTGTTGGATTATGAACCCATTACATACGGATTCTCATACATGAGAAACTTATGTGATGACATTGTGCTACGACATTTTGGAAAGTTTATCATACTATCGCTTGACGAACAATCCGTGTTGAAGGATCATCTAGACAAGTTGAGAATACCCGGCTTTCTGCGTCACCTTTCAAATGATATAGAAGTGCATGTGATTCAGAACTGTCTCGACGTGTTTGTACAATTTCGCCAACATGACGAGCTTACAGAACACAAGGACATCATCACCCTCAGCACAGTGGAATGGAACGCGCTGTTGCAAGCATTGGATTGGGAAGAGTCTTATGCTTGAATTCAAAGAGCATGGAATACAACTTATGCGGGGTACCAAATTCATTGAGCTGACACAGCCTATGCGGCTGATGCGGCTGATGGACTTGGAAGAAGGATATGAACTAAAACTGTCTGAACATGTTTTTGTGAAAGTGATAAAGTTTTGTGATGTGTGTTATGTCAGCTTTCATAGCATTTACAAATACGGGTATAATGTCTATGATACCTATATCAATTTAGATTCTGATGAATGGCATTCATTGATGAATGTATTGAAAAATGAATGTGATTGTTAATAGACTTTGTAAATAAAAGTTTGTAAATAGTGTAAACAGACTTTGTTAATTAAGAGTTTGTAAAAAGTGTTTGTAAACTTTGTAAATAGTGTTTGTAGTTAAGAATTTGTAAATAGTGTAAATAGAATTTGTAAATAGTGTAAATAGTGTTTGTAGTTAAGAATTTGTAAATAGTGTAAATAGCGTTTGTAGTTAAGAATTTGTAAATAGTGTAAGTAGTGTTTGTAGTTAAGAATTTGTAAAAAGTGTAAATAGTGTTTGTAGTTAAGAATTTTAAATAGTGTAAATAGCGCTTGTAAATAGTGTTTGTAAATAGAGTTTGTAAATAAAAGTTTTCAAATAAAAGTTTGTAAATAAACGTATGTACAACACAATAAACAAGACTGTTTGAAGCTTGGTTTTTTTTATTTAACAATTAACAACAACTTAACTAACATAACAACAACTTAACTAATATAACAACTTAACTAATATAAAAACTTAACTAATATAACTTAACTCTACAATAACAACATTAATAAAACAACAACATTAATAAAACAGCACCATTAATAAAACAGTGGTTTATAATGTCTATATACAAAATCCTTTACAATAAAATCACCATCCTTTCCTTTTAATATATTCACAATATCAAACATACTGTGACCTCGAGCTCTATGCAATATATAATATACACACTAAAAACCACATGACGATGATATTGGCGTTTGTAATGAGATGGAATTATACATATAGTCATTTCTTAAAAACATGTCTAAACGATCATCGAGAGGTAACAGTCCATAAGAGTCAAAATACTCTATAGGGTCTTTTTCATAATACACTGCCACCCAATGTTCTCCTGGTTCATCTTCATCGTCTGTGTTGATGACATAGGCGCCGCGTTGTAAAGATGGCAACTTTGTGCTCATGTCTGGTAGTGGAATTGGATGCTGCGATTTGCACTTATTTCAATAATGTTGTCAAATTCAGCAGAGACAATGACATTGATGGTATGTTGCAAAGCCCTAGCAAAGTTCATTTCTAGCCGCAAATTCCCATGCTTGATCAGGGGAAAATGATCATCGCCATCATAATCCGGTGTTAAGTCAAACGAAAATAAAGCATAATCCTTAGGCCAATCTTCCCGTTTTATAATGGAATTTTTCTCACCATTCAATCGATCAAACGATTTGTAAAGCGTTTCAAAAGCGTCCAGGTACTTGTTCTGTGGAATGTCAAGCTTGAGTGGTTTGGATAGAACTGGTTCACCATCCGTGTACAGTTGCATATAGTCCAGATCAAAATGTTTGAAATCATATGGATTCCTCGATACTGATCCACCAAAGGCTTCATTATGAACCAGACAAATGACAATATGATTTGGTAATTGACCCAAAAAGATGTTATCTTTCACAAAAGACTAAAATTCTGCTGGAATGGCTAAGACTTTACATTCTTTTTTAGTGATGATGATCTTGGCAGGACTTTTCATCAATGCATCTGTATGTCCTAACTGAATACCTGGACTCACTCTCACTTTGCGAATGGTTAAAAATTCCTCTTTCACTTCTACCTTAAAGGTATTATCTGCAGCCATCAATACATAGTCATCTTTTTGTCTATGAAAACGCAATTTCAAACTGATACCATTAGGAAGATAACGATCCTGCTCAAACAAATCTATCCTTAAACCACCTGTGAGCATAAAATCACGGCTAGGACGTGTATGCAAATAACGATGATGTAAGCCATTGTTTCCCTTGCTCATCCAAGTCACCACCGTCGGCATTGACATGAAACCCGGTACATATTGTTCATGATTAGGTCTTTTCACCTCATAACTATTTATTAACCCAGCAGTATCCTTGTACATGAGACGCATAGAGCGCTCAGAATGCAGAATTTCTTCCGAATCATGGATGAGATGAGAGATAATGCTGGTATAACCATGAGTATTGTTGCTATGCGAAACCAAACGATCATTCAAAAACAATTCAATATTAGACCATAACCCATTAAACACTTCATTGATGCAAGAGACATTATCATCTGCGCCACAAGCTGTTCCATCGGCCTTTAGAATGCGACATACAATATGAAGTTTGCTGTTCTTTAAATCCAGATATTCTTCTGTACTCGCAGGAATGTAGAATTCTATTGGGGCGCTTTCTCACATGGTAGGGAGTGGTTGATAGTCGACATTATAACTTTTCTCTACAGCACTTTGCGTTGGTGGTACGTGAAACCACTCCAATGGAGAAAGACTACATTCACACGAATAATTATGAATGAGAGACATGATTTAAAAGATATCTTTTTTAATGTGTTTTGATGTTATCCGTCTGGCTGTTTTTCGTCTTCTGGCACGTTTTGTTGGTTGCACGCGCTTTTGTTCACCAAACACACGTTGTGCTACTCGGCCCGTAACATCTTTCGCGACATTCTTTGCAGCCTTCTTAAGATATGGCACAACGATCTTAGCCCCAGCCTTAAGTAGTGGAATAGCTTTGCGAGCCAATGATCCCAGTATGGAACCAATGCCATCGCCATATTGGATTCGCGCTCCTTTGAATCCTGGTAATTCCCCGCCCACTTGACGAAGAAAATGGTTGCGATATGCAGACGGATCGTGTGTATAAGCTTTCATATTGCTTTTGGTCGAAAATGAAATTTACAGATCACCTTTCCAGTTTGAAATGGTACATTCTAGCCCGTGTCGTCCTTAATATTCATTTCTATCACGTCATATTTGGACGTGTTTACAGGAACATAATGCGGTTGGCCGTAACTTTTCATAACAATGTCGCCATCATGACCTTGTATTCCAACAGAACGTAGCAAAGGAACATAATAATCACCAAGAACTTGTGGCTCACGAATGCTACAATACACATAAAGTGTATAAAATCCCTGTTTCACATCAGCTTTATGTTCAGCTGTACATGTTTCAGTATACCATTGATCTGGGATAAATCCTAAAATCTCAGCGAATCCAGCGGAAAAGGACACTTCAAAGCCATAATTTAGAAATAGAAAAACGCGTCGTCTAATCTTGTCATACTTTATGCGAATAGCTTCTTTAAGATCATCTTTCATAGAATTAGACGCTTCTTCATACACTGCCTGGCATATTTCTTGTATGGATCTATAATAACCATAAGGAATATTGATAGTGTCAAGTGTCTCTGTCAGTGGTTGTTGTCGAAACTGAATAGAATAGTCCATGCCATGTCTCATCGTTGTCCATGTATGTGGATATTGAATTTCAGCTAAAGCCACTTCATATTTTCCATTCAAATAGATGGTTCGAGGCATACGATTTGATAATTCGAAGCCTTGTTGTTGGGAGAATAGTTCATACTCGCATTGCTAGGCAAAGTAATGTAAAAACTATTCGACTCCATGATGGGAACTAAATGGTATAGGTGCGTTGACGTTGTCTATATACTTCACGATAGCGTGCGCCATTCGACCAAGTATGCAAAGTCTCATCCTCTTTCACATCATGATGATCTACATGGTCTATAACTTCTCCTTCACAACACGCACTTGTGCATCTGATCTTCACAGGAATAGTTGGTTTTTCTTCCTGGCAACAACACCATAACTCTTTCATCCATGTTAAAAATTTTCCCATCCTTCAGGAAACTGTCTTTGTTGACGTTGTTTCATTTCTGTTGCAATGTCCTCACGAGTGGTCTTTTTACTAAACATTGTTTTTGGAATATTAGCATCGACAATTTCCTGGATAAACGGATGTCAACCATGTGGTATGGCTCGTTCTTTTCTTCTTGTCGCCACCAATGCTTCTTTCATCAAATCAACCATGTTGAAATTTGTGATAATATCGCCCGTTTTCAACACAAGTTCATTCTTGTCTGTCCATTTTACACCATGTTTCTTTAGTTCTGCTAAAAGTTGTAGTACTTTTCCATGATAGATAGGTTGAAAATGACTTAAAAGTAACTTTTCTGACTTTTCAGATGAGGATGACGCAACAGGCTTTTGCCGCTGTTGTTGTTGTGACTGACTTGTTCGTAAATGACGACCAAGAAGTTGAGACATTTCCATAACCTTTTCACGCGTTCGTTTCTAACGTAAAAGTGTATTGACTTTTGTTTTGATATCATTTTTCTTTTCTAACAAAAGTTTGTATTCATATTCAGGAATGAGGACTATTTTCATAGCATGTTTCATTTTAACAGAAGTTGGGCTAACAAGGGCAATGCCAGTCTAGCAATAGCTCCAATAAATCCTCCTTTCTGATTAATCAACTTCCTCAAGGGATATCTTCTTATCTGCTAGAGTACGTAGCGTATGACGTTCACGTTTAAATTCCTTAAACCGTTTTGAGCTTAAGGGTAAATGTCCTCGCAATATATTCAAACAAATTTCAAACAAGCTTGTTAATTTCTCCTGTGTAGCTTGCTGTAACAAGGATTTACGTCGTTTAGGCCCACTGCGTGCGAGCAAATGAAAAAAAGGCTGGTTCGCTCGAATGCGTTTAGACATCTTGACTGCGAATGGTCAAATGAGTTCTTGACCATACACTGCTTTATCAATATATACATAATGGGTATCTTTTGGTAAAATGCCTGTACGAATACGTAGTTGAACATTTGTCTTTGGTTTTAAATCAATGAATAAATAACCATGGGATTTGCTGGTAGCATCTTGATAGGCTCCTATGAGAAATTGTTGTACTAATTTGTTGACTGTGTCTAGGATTTTTAAACAGAATGATATAATGTGTATTCAAACTAATATTTCGCATCTCTTTCCCATGATGGAATAAATTATGTACAATAAAGATAATGCTTACATTTTGATGACTGCTTCCAACACTAAAGAGACGTGTCTTTCGCTCATCACTATGACATTTAGTCATTAAGTCATCAATGATAAGTAAGTTTGGTTTTTTCGGGTTAAAACGCTCTTCAGTGTCATCTGGAATGCCTTGGTAAAATTCCACGCCTTTCATTCCCTTGTACAAAGGCTGATCTGATGCATAAAGCCATAAAATGCTTTTTGGAGAGGGTTGAATCAACTTTTGTTCTAGAATTTCCTTCACCAGAGACGTTTTGCCACTGCCTGTAGGTCCAGAGACTAAACATGTAAATGGATGCTTCATTTTTGAATGTCTGTTTCTTTCACCCAACTGTTAAACTTGTTTGGCCAACCTAACCACTTGACAAATAATTCTTTCACACCTCCTCGTCTTTTACGTATTTTCAAGACTTTTTCAATTCTATAAATAGATTCAATATCTTTTGTCACCTTCTGCAGTTCTTCTTCATAGAACTGTCCATCAATATCTTCGTCTAAAAAGTCTTTCACACGATACAAATGTATTCCTTGCTTCTTACAACAATGTGCGACAATGAAGACTTCTTGCGTCCATTTGATGTGATAATCGCGTTGAAACACGTATTTGATTTGTTAAATGCGAACATGATCGCCAATGTTAAATTTGTACTTCTTCTTCTTTGGTTTCAATTTCAGTTTGTCGACATACATATACTTCCACACTTTCGATTCGTTGTCTTTACGAATCTCTGCAGGAGCATATTTATTAGGAAGAGAACCATGAGGTCTATGCTTGTAATTATACACCAAGTCTGGAAGAATGTCTAAGTAACGGAAAGTTTGATTATGTAGAAAATACCAATACATCATTCCCTTTAGAGTACGAATGACTCTTTCAGCAAAGTTGGCTTTGGTTTCATTCTTTGTGGTATAAGCATGAATTCCCTCTTTCTTCAAAAATGCTTTTACCCATCTGTTTTTAAATTCCGTTCGTTTATCAGATCTTAGAGTTCGCGGTCTCCGTCGCGTGTCATGAAAAATCTTTTGGAAAGCTTGTATGACGCTGGTATGTGATTTATTAGGTATTGGCTGTACCCACACATATTTGGAAAACACATCAATGACAATGAGTAAAAAGCGTATGTCATCATTATAGGGAGCTATGTTTCCCATATCAGCCAAATCAATATCCCACATATCATCAATGCCACGTGTAATGACACTTTGTCTTTTGAACCTGTATTTGACAGGTTGTAGTAAACTGAATGCATCTTGATCCTGCAGCCATTTCTTCACTTGTGAATGTGTGACTGGTTGCTTATGTTTTCGTAAGATGTGATACAGTTTGTAAGGACCAGCAAATGCTCCAGGCTGTCCAGGTGTGAAGTAAATATCGGTCAAGTAGTCTTTCCACGTCAACATGATGAATGAAAAAACACTTCAAACAGAACAGCTTTTATTTATAACTCAACCAACACAACTTAACTAACATCACTTAACTAATATATATTTACAAATCAAGTATGGATATAATGGTATGAATAACTAGAGACCATTGGTCTTCAATGAACACTAACCAATGACTGAGTTCATCCAATGTAATAGCATATACACCATATTTCTCACAACGTTGATTTGCATTCTCTAACACTTTATCTAAATGAATGTAATATTTAGCTTCATTCCAATATGTATAAACACATGCAGCATGACAAGTATGTTCTTGACACTCTTCATGTTGATAGGAGGACAGACTAAAAATGCAAACTTTTTTACAGCTGATAACATTTCTTCACAATAAGCCTTTTGCACAATATATTGTCTCAGTGTCATGTCCGCCATTATGCAGTCTTGTGAGATGTTGCTCCAGCAATGCAGCACAAGTCTGTCAAGTTATGCTGCTCCGGCACTGCAGCACAAGTCTGTCAAGTTATGCTGCTCCGGCAATGCAGCACAAGTCTGTCAAGTTCAGCAAGTTTTTTCCAGTTGTTGTTCACTTAACACACTTCTCCATGTTTAACATGTTAAAAACACGTCTGCACATCAAGTCTCACACAATAGTTCTAACAACTTTCCCATAATATTCTGACCAGGATATCCAGATGACATTTGTTTCACACCAGCTCCCCACCAATGATCATACGTTGCTTCCACTAAAGTTTTGTCTTTACATTCTTTCAACTTTACATCACACTGATTCCATTTGACTTGTAAAACATCTTGCATTTTGCTTCTCTTTACTGGTAAGGACATGGCTTTATCACTTTAGCAATAAGTTTTGCTTCATATCCATTTCTACATGAAACAATGGCTGAAGCAATATCTGGACGGTGATGAAAAACTGTTTTCTCATATTGATACAACGCTTCACTTGTCCATGTCCATACTTTTCAAGTCGTGTTGGAAACATATTTGAAAGAACGTCCTTGTGACCGCTAAATAGTACAAGATTCTCCATGTTGACTTTGTTTCTGTTGTTTATTCTGACATGTCGGTTTCTTCTTCAATAAAATATCTTTTAATATATTTGCTGCCTCTTCTTTCATGCTCTTTCTTTCTTTACGTTGAAACCACTCACATAAAACTAAATTTGATAGTACGAAAAACATTGTTATCAATTCACTATGTTGTTACAACGATGATTAAAAGGTTCTCTTACCTGATAAAGCTGCTCGGTTTCCTCTTCCTCTTGTAGTTCACAACAATCTCTCAAATGATCAACTACGGTGAAATATACTTCTACATCAGTGCGAGCAGAAAAAGCGCAGAATCAAAGTCAAAGTCAGGATCTTCTTCTATTCCAATTTTATGACATTCTCAAAGAAATCTTGAATGCAGTTCAATCACATCCCAAAAAGCGTCCAAATGATAAAGTTGATAGTCTGGAGTGCCACAGCTAGCAAGTTTAGCAATCATCAAGTCAATATAAGCATTTTTAAAACATGCGTCCATCTTGTTTCAGTGTCACTTTTACTTTGCTTCACTGACATCTACATCAGTGCGAGCAGAAAAAGCGCAGAATCAAAGTCAAAGTCAGGATCTTCTTCTATTCCAATTTTATGACATTCTCAAAGAAATCTTGAATGCAGTTCAATCACATCCCAAAAAGCGTCCAAATGATAAAGTTGATAGTCTGGAGTGCCACAGCTAGCAAGTTTAGCAATCATCAAGTCAATATAAGCATTTTTAAAACATGCGTCCATCTTGTTTCAGTGTCACTTTTACTTTGCTTCACTGACTTTAAGTACTCCACACTTGCCGCAGAAGTTGTTTGGTTCACACAACTTGTAATTATACTTGTGGCAGTGGCAATGATAATCCTCCATATATCCACAAGCACCGCAATAGTCACAGGTAAGTCCAAGTTGATTTTGTACGTTCATGTTCTCCAACTGAACTTCAGCCAGCCTTTTCTTGGATAGCTTTGACACCTTCATCCGACCATCCTTTCGCATCTTGATAGGATTTATGACATGACATTCCGTACATGGTAACAAGACTGAGTTAATGTTATCCATCTCCTGAAGCAATGTCTCACATTCACCATGATCCATGTTGATGTACTTCGTACATCCTAGTCCGTGAACCAGCAATGTGTGTGCAAAAGTTATATAACGCATGCACAAGATTGAAATGACTTCCAGCCACTTATTTTGCGTTAAGTATAGTTTGAAGCCAATGGTGCGTAAATCTCTAAATCTCTCACACACAATCTTCCACGAAGATGGTGATAAAGCAACCCAGCTCCTTCCACGTTTGATTCGTAGAAATTGTCCAAATTTTCCATGTTGCACAGTAATAGTTATGTTTGCACTAATTTCAAAGCTGCTTGTCTTCTTCTTCTTCTCCATGGTTATACAATGAAATGATAACTTCACTCCTTTTATGCCCAACTATCTACCCAAACATATTACAAAGTTTTGAATTTACTTCAACTCATTCATCGTGGAATCGAACAAGTTCTAGCTTCTACTTTGCTTCACAGACTTTAAGTACTCCACACTTGCCGCAGAAGTTGTTTGGTTCACACAACTTGCAATTATACTTGTGGCAGTGGCAATGATAATCCTCCACATATCCAAAAGCACCACAATAGTCGCAGGTAAGTCCAAGTTGATTTTGTACGTTCATGTTCTCCAACTGAACTTCAGCCAGCCTTTTCTTGGATAGCTTTGACACCTTCATCCGACCATCCTTTTGCAGCTTGATGATCGTTTTCTTGTCATGACATTCCTCACATGGTGATAGGGCTGAGTTGATGTTGTCCATCTCCTGAAGTAGTGTCTCCCATTCGCTATCATTCATGTTGATGTAATGCGTGTATTCTTTCCCTTCGAACCGTGACGTGCGCACAAAACTGACATCACGCATATCCAAGTATGAAATGACTTCAAGCCACTTCGTTTGCGTTAAGTATAGTTTGAAGCCAATGTCGCGTAAGTTTTTCAAGCTCTGGCACACAATCTTCCACAAAGATGGTGAATAAGCACACCATCTCTCTCCACGTGTGATGCGTAGAAATGGTCCATATTCTCCATGCTCCACAGAAATGGTTAAGTTAGCACTAATTTTAAAGGTGCTTGTCTTGTTCTCCATGGCTGCCACAATGTACTGATGACTTCACGTCCACTCCCTCCAACTGTCTGCTGAGAAATGACTTCACTCTGCTGAGTCCACTCCCTTTTATACCCAAATATCTGCTGAAAAATAACTTCATTTCAACTGCCTGTTGAGTCCATTGCTTTTTATACCCAACTGTCTACTGAGTCAGCTTCCTTTTCAAAGAACTTGCAAACTTTTGAATTCACTTCAACTCGTCCATGGTTGAATCGAACAAGTTCTGATACATTCGTCGTCAATGGAGCATCATCATCATAATGTAGAATGATTCTTGCAGCTATAGCTAACATGAGCTCAACTGCCCAAATTGTATTCGCGTTGATAAATGCTAAATCAATGTCATAAGTTGATAGTATATGTAAATCTTCACATTCACGTAGAAACGAGTCGATGAAACAATCTCTTGGAATAGCCTTTCCAACAGCTTCCCAATGCAGATGCAAATTCTTCACTTGCAGCATCCAATCCCATACAAAAGCAGGAAGCTTTTAAAACACATAGTTAGCATAATTCACTTTGAAGACGTCATCCATAGTCATACATCTGTCAAGAAGTAATGCTGACATTGTGAAGTATTTTCTCGTCACACAATCTCCACTTGTTGACTTGTTGATAGAATGTATTACTAATTGACTAGTTGACATGTTCCACTCATGCTTTTATACTACTTCCATGTAATCAAAATATGGTGTGTAACTTGTTCAAAAATTGTTAAAATTGCTGACTCAGCAGAATGTATCACTGCTTGATATGAATGTCTCACTTACAGTTGTAGAGTTGTACAGCTGTAAAGCAGAGACATCTGACGGTGAAGTCAAATAGTATTCATCCGCGAAATAGCACAGGAAATAACTGATTCAAATGGTAAAATTTTTATGTAAATCAGTCAACTATAACGAAAGTTATCACAATTTTAAGTTAAAATGGTAACATGTCAAACTATGCATACAGCCACCTGCGCAACTAGCCCATGATCATGTTAAAACTGAATCAAACAGTGAAATTTCCAGGTAAATCAGTCAAGTATAACAAACGTTATCCCAGTTTTACAAAGTTAAAATGGTGGTAAATATGCATACAGCCAGCTGCGCAACTAGCTCACTTTATAACAAAACTTTACATTAAACTGAATCAAACAGTGAAATTTTCATTGAAATTGACCAACTATAACGAAAGTTATCACACTTTTTCACTTTTTACACGTTACCATGCTTCGTTGCCATGACTACGCCTATGACCTCACTTCCGGTCCAGACAACACTTCCGGTCCAGACGCTATGACGTCACTTCCGGTCCAGACAGTATGACGTCACTTCCGTTCCAGACAGTATGACGTCACAAAGTGAGCTGGAACCGCCATTTCCTATCTACTCATGAATATTATCAAGAATATTTTGTAACTTTTTATATTTTCGCCCGGGTAGTGTCTACCCTTGTTAAGGGCTTTTGGTGGTATCCACCTATTAATCTGGGTAGTGGCTACCTTCTCCAGATCCGATTAAAGCTATACTTTGCGGGTAGTGTCTACTCATTTGGGATCCATTTTACGGCAGTTTTTGGTGTATTTCGGTGGTGTCCACCGGTTTTTATTCGGCAGTGTCTGTCGGGTTATATTGAGGTTTCTCCATCTACATTGTTAACATGGGACAAACCTCATGAAAGACACAGATCCTCGGATTCTAGACACAGATCGCACAAGTTTTAATCCAGCAAACACAAATCATCTCACCGTTCCCATTTACAGAAAGGGTCACGACATCGCTCGCCCTCTTCTCACAGGGAAGATGCGGCCTCAAAATCACACCGCTCACTTTCGATTTCAAGGGGGCATAGCAAGGAACTTTCTCCTGTAAGCAAACCTAAAGTCGCTAGCACATCAAGGGCGGTGGAAAATTCGGCGGTTACATCTGTGTCGCAGAAAGAGCGAGCTCATTCACTAACGAGCTCTCACATTGACGCTGAAAAAGTCGACTCTAAAACACAAAAACGGAGTGTTTCTGCCCACTCTTCAGATAATACAACTAAGCACTCATTGCGTACGGGTGACAATCAGTCAACGTGTCCTTATGGGAAAGGTTCATGGAATTCAAGCAAAGAAAATGAACTAAGCTAGTTAAGGGAAAAATTAAAAGAAAAGAGTAGAGCTATGAGCAGAGCCTATACTTTCCCTGGGTCCGAAATAAGTAGCTTAATGAAGCACACTGAAGGTGATTCTATCTCGGAAATGACTCCCTCGGATGTCAACAATAACCTAATTGATGACGAAAAAGCTTCAAAACAAGCTAAAGAACCTAAAGGAGTTTGTTCAGACATTGAGAAAATAATGTTTGAAGGTGTTGCTGGTGAGCAGAAGGGCCCCCCCCCCCCCGGTGGTAGCCACTTCACTCAAGTTGATTAAAGAATGGTATGGCAAAGACATCGATACTGATTTTATCAAATCATTACGGGAAATATATTTAGAACCGGAAAATACAGAACACCTCTCACCCAAAAGCATGAACGCTGAAATCTTTCGTACATTGCACGAAGCTGTCAAAACGCGCGATTTTGTTCTCAAAGCTGTGCAACATAACATTTTATGTGCTTCGGTTGCTAACTTCAAGCTTATTGACGTCTTGGTTCAGAATCAAGATAAACTCCCTGATGAGGTGGCTAAGGTTCTAGCTCAGCACAGCTGGGCAGCAACTAAGTTACTTGCAAAAGCAAGCTCTGATCTCTCGGTTACTAGGAAAATGCTGTTAAAGAATAACCTTCACCCAAAGTTTGGGCCGTTGTGTTCTCAGAAATGCTACACGAAAGCATTTAAAGAAGCAGACGAAATGTCGAAGATGGTTAGATCGATTCCGAGGGCATCATCATATCGAGCGGGACGAGCGGGAAAAAATATCAACAGAAATTTAAAAAAATGCTCACTAAGAAAGTTATTGTGCCTGTTGAAAATGAGCAAAACCAGGATGAATTTATTTCCCCTACTTTCTGTAGACCCAAATGATCGGGGAGATGTGCGAATTATTCTAAATTTAAAAGAGTTCAACAAATGGGTAGAAAAGAAACATTTTAAAATGCATACACTGAATTCAGCAATCCAGCTTATGCAGAAAGACGCCTTTATGGCAAGCATTGATTTTAAGGATGCTTATTACTCAATTCCCATTAGAGAAACTGATCAAAAATATTTGCGCTTCGTCTGGGATGGTGTTAAATATCAATATCTGTACTTGCCGAATCGGTTGTCTAATCGGCCAAGGGATTACACGAAGCTAACTAAGGTGTTGCTCAGGGCATTGAGGAAAAGAGGCTACACTTTAACTAACTACATCGACGACAATTTCTCCATTGAGATTAACTGGGAAAAGTCAGTGCTGATTCCAACGCAAATAATAGTTTAACTTGGCTTTATTTTGAACACAAGGGAAATGACGGTAAAGCTCACGAATGAAAAAATTATGGAGCTAAAATCCTTCTTTAAGGATGTTTTGCAATCTAGCACAACTTCTCTTGAAAAACTGGCAAAGCTTGTAGGGAAATTGGTGGCCACTTTTCCAGGAGTTATTTTTGGGAAGTTGTACTACAGACAATTGGATATAGACAAAAACAAAGGCTTGAAAAAGCATCATGGAAATTTTAAGAAAACACTTGTTCTATCCAATGAGGCTGTGAGAGACATAAACTGGTGGGTTGAAAATCTAAATTTGGAATTTGTTAAAGTTGAAGAGAAAATACCCAATTTTCAAATAACTTGTGATGCGTCAAACCATGGTTGGGGCGGTTGGTCCCAAACTAATGCTACCAAAGGTCAATGGAAACACGAGGAGCGATCAATGCATATAAATCAAAAAGAATTATGTGCAGTTTTGTTCACGCCACAAAGTATTTGTAAAAAATGTTGAAAATAAGATCATAACGATCTGCCCGGACAATTCTGTAACAGTATCATACATAAACAACATGAGGGGAAAAATGCAATCTTGCTTCAAAATAAGAGAAGGATTTTAAGTTGGGCTAAGGAGCACAATTGTTGGTTGCTAGCAACGCATATTGCAGGGAAAATGAATGAGAAAACTGACAAGTTTAGTAGGTCTCGTACTGTAAATACAGAATGGACATTAAATCAAAAGATTTTTGGAAAAATTTGTGCTTGTTATCTTTGGTTGCGAGTCGATTTATTTGCATCAAGGATGAATTACAAATTTGAAACCTACGCATCTTGGTTTCCCCTATCCAAAAGCGGCTTTCTGTGATGCTTTTTCATTTACCTGGGAAGGACTGGGAGGATATGCTTTCCCTCCGTTTTCATTGGTTGGCAAAGTACTTAAAAAAGTTAATGAGGAAAAACCAAAAATTATCATCGTTGCACCTGATTGGCCCACTAGTTTCTGGTATTCCAGATTATTGCAAATGGCGATTGACAAACCGCATTTTGTTCAAGGGAGCAAGTTACTGCTGACAAATCCAATGGGACAAGGCCAACCAATCAAACGCGGCCTAATAGTTTGCTGTATAGAAGCATTACAAGACGGGACTTTTCTTCAGGAGTAACAGATATGATTTATAATTCCTGGAGGCCTAGTACTAAAAACAGTACATAGCGCACTTAAGTAAATGAGAAAAATTTTGCAGCAGAAAAGGTGACAATCCTTTTGATCCAGCTGTTGGTGTTGTACTCGAATTTTTATTCGAACTTTTCACTTCGAGATTAGGATATAGTGCACTTAATACGGCGAGGAGTGCTTTAAGTTCCGTTGGTCACTCTCAAAGTGGTCCAATAGGTGAACATCCCATAGTCAAGAGATTCATGAGAAGCTTTTTTAATGTTAAGCCTACGCTTCCCAGATACATTGACACATGGGAAACTACTCCAGTGTTGCATAAACTGGAAAGCTATCATCCTGCTAACACTTTAAGTCTTAAGGTATTGACATTAAAACCGGTCTTAATGCTTGCCCTTGTATCCTTTCAAAGGGCTCAGTCCTTGCATAGGTTGAAAATTCAGGACATAAATGTTTCGAATGATGAGCTCCAGATTCAGTGGTCTAGCCTTCTGAAGCAGTCAAGACCGAGATATCATCTTGAGCCTTTGATTTTACATAAATTTTGTGAGAATAAGAAGTTATGCGTTGTTTCGTATCTTAAGCACTATTTAAGTAGAACGAAATATTTAAGAGGTTTATCGAGTCAGTTACTTATTTCGCACAAACAGCCACATATGCCAGTCTCTAAGGAAACTGTTTCCAGGTGGCTAAGAACGATTATGTGTATGTGTGGGGTTGATGTTGGACAGTTTAAACCACATAGTGTCCGAATGGCTAGTACTGTGTTGAAAGCTGCGGGATGGTCAAAAGAGTCTACTTTACAAAGTTTTACAAGCGGCCTATAAGAAGTGATGATATGGCGGACAATATGTTAAGAGAAGTAGCGAAGCAAGTTTGAAGAAGGGGATGGAGGTGCGCAATGTGCACCTAGATTACCATATAGACATTGATAAAATGGTCTCTATAATGTTTGAATGTATTTGTTACTTGCGCATTTTATTGTGCCTTAGAATAGTTAAGATCAGTATTGTTCGATTGGTATGGCAGAAACTTGCCTAATAAAAACTTGGAATTAGTTTGAATTCTTTCATAATCACCAACAACATTTTGGGTTGAAGTCTCATGTTTTCCTTTCTCCCGAAATACGGAAAACTCTTGGACAGAATTTAAAAATTAAACGAATATTTACCCATATGAGGTTTGATTAGAATTCTGTCACTGAGTTTTCCTGAGGGAGAAAGGGAAACTTGCCCACCCAACCCATACCCCAGTATATATTGATATATAATTATCTGTGAATATAGAACTTTTTTCTAAACGTCGCTCAAAATGTTGTTGGTAGGTTAAAATGCCGTTATGTAAGTAAATCGAGGTTCTCTCAAGTTTCCTTTTCTCCCTCAGAAAACTCAAGGACAGAATTCTAATCAAACCTCATATAGGTAAATATCCGTTTAATTTTTAAATTTAAAGGCCTAAATGACTGTAGAATCATTTGAAACTCACAAATAATATGAATGAGTATATAATCTCTACCACCGACTGAATTTTAGACGAAAATATGCCATAATATGTGAGAATACGTGGGTTAAAGACAACGGCTTTGCAGATAGAAAATAGGCGTTCTTTTTTGCGCAAAGCTTTCACATTTACTTCAGTTTCGTAACTTACTGGCATTTGTGTTTGGATTTGAGGGAGTTGGGGGGGGGCGAGAGATAATATACCCGAATTCTTTTCAACTGATCGGTACATTAATTAAGCGTAAATACTGAAAGCCCTCACTATGGCTCAAGAAATGAGCAATATATATATTTTTTCTTTTTTATGATTATCTATCTATTTAATGCCGATTGGGAGAATTTTACACTCCAGGGGTGGGGGAGAGGGGAGAGGGGAGAGACTGAGTACCCCAATTTCTCATTTCCAAAAATAAATCCATAAATTGTCTTTTTTCCACATAATTTTACACCAATTATTAAAGGGAGGGGCTCTGACTCCGTTTTTTTCAAAAGAGAGAACATTCTTTTATATATACTGGTCAGGGCCGGGGGGGGGGCAGGGGGCTTTCATTCAAATTTGGACCATATTTTTTTTTACTCTCAATTTTTACACAACTGTTTTAATAGAATCTTTTAAACAAAGCACACAAATACGAGTAACTTCTTGACGGTGTCAGGGCAACATTCCATGGAAAATACCGCATCCATCGAGGCATCCTGTGCTGTGATCTGAGCGTTCCGTACGTTCCAGCATCGTACAGCACGTTCCCGTACTGTACAGAGCGTACATGAGCCGTCGAGCGCGTAGCTGGGTCGTCCAGCGCGTACCAGAGCTGCCGAGCGCGTAGCTGAGTCGTCCAGCGCGTATCTGAGCCGTCGAGCGTGTACCTGGGGGGGGGGGGGCATCGTGGTGGCCTGTGTGCAACCCTATCACTGGTTGGCTTCCAAAATGGATTTAGCCCTCCATCCTAGTCAAATTGTCCACTGTGACGTACGGGAAATAAAAGACCATTGCTGTTGTTTAACTAGTTTATTTCCTATTTTGCCTCGCAATGTTGACTGCAATAAACAATAACAAATATTTGAACACATTGCCACAAAAATAATGCCAAAATACCGATAAGTAACAGATAAATCGAACCAATATTTAATATAAATTATACAAGAATTATTTCTGACATAAAAACATTTCATTTATTATAATAGCTAATTATAATCAAGCTCTTACCAGTTGTGGCGGACTTTAAACTTCAGGCTAAACACATCTGTCCAGTATGACTGACTTTTACAGACTGACCAAACACGTGAAGAAATAACAACGAATTTGAGACGCCATGGTCCGTTGATCAGAACACGTGTCATAGACCAATCACAGGGGATCACCTGACTTTAACACATGTTTCAAATTTAGGGACCATATAAAGGTTAAGTGTACCATCTCAAAATAACTAACACCAAGTCCGCTACAAGTCGTAACTTTTATCTCTTATTATTCTTTTTTACATTTTACTTTAAAGAGCCACAAAAATGTATTCTAAGCCGACGTTAAAGCTATTTTTATCTCCCGTACATTCAACAAGACGTTTGGAAAGAAAAAGAATTTGAACTGCCACATATAAAAAATACTTTGATGTCAACAATTATCATTGTGAATGCGGTGCATTACCACGTTCAAGGCGAATAAAAGCCGCCTTTTGAGGACGAATCTAATGAAGGAGTGAAAACCCATACAAGTAAATTCTATAAGAGAGATTCGATAAGAGAGAGCAGAATACCAAACTTCTTCCAGACAAACACGATATAGAAGGCTAATCTAAGTCTGAACTGTTAAGGAAATTGTTAAAGTCCTAAAATGCGTATTATTTCATATAACGTAATTGGTGTGCGAAAAACTACCAGATTTGTTTTGCAGTCCAAAGTCAAGAGCTAAATTTTCTCCTGTAATTATCCTTTATAGAAATCACAGCTTACAGCTAAGCATTTCTTAAGCGAGATAGAAGGAATCTTTCATTTAACCGAGCAGTTCGTTTCAAACGGTGGTGAAGCTACCAGTAAGAGTAGCCACTGAAAGAGTTCACCTAGAAACATTAAAAAAAAACGATGTATTATATCCAATAAGAACACAGACGACCGATGCTGTGAAAGGAGTAGTTAGGAAAGAGGGGTTCTGCGTCAGGAAGTGACGTCATTCTGTCTGGACCGGAAGTGACGTCATAGACGTAGTCATGGTAACGAACCGTAGTCGTGGTAGCGAAGTGGCGTCATAGGCGTAGCCATGGCAACATGACGTGGTCATGGCAACGTAGCCATGGTAACGTAGCCATGGTAACCCTGGTAAGAAAGTGAGGACCTCCCCCCTAGGCGGCAGTCGGGACAGACACTATGGTCTGAGTCAACTGCTGAGTCAACAAGTTACACACCATCGAAGTGGTATAAAAGGAAGAGTGAATCGTGAATTTCGCCTCAATTCAGCAACATCAACAACGACGGCAACAGTGTACTGTCATGATTGCGATATAACATTTCCATCTCTGGAATTGTTCGTAGCACATACATGCAAACCAGCTAGGATGAAAGTGCTCATGAAGAGCTTGTTGAGCAGATTGAAGTTAAGCGACGAAAGACATTGCAAGATGGTATTGACAGACCTGATCCAGTCCTCTGCTGTGGATGTGCAAAGATATTTTCATCTATTGATGCGTTTGAGACACATGCATGCATGATGGAAGATGTCTCTCATGAAGAACATGTTTCAAAGAAAGAAAAGACGGTACAAGTAGGGAGAGGCAGAACAGTGAGTCTTGGTGGAAACGCACAGGAAAAACGGTTTGAGCCTGAACATGGATCAGATTTACTACTTGAAATGCGACAATAAGAGAACCGGATTAAGAGACATTTGCTAGAAACGTTAAACCATGGCATGAAATGGTATATTGTCGTACATGCACGCTTCAAGAAAATGATGGCGAATGCTGAAGGTGTTATGGTAGAACAAGTGGATAATGCCTTTATCAGCAGTCCGACATATACAGCATGATATCCGGCGAATATTGAGCAGGACTTGCCCGAAGCCAATAAAGAATTGTTTACCAAGTTTGATGAACATGAGCGACAAGGTTCTGGATGTATATTGGAGTGCATACAGCTACGTCAGCGCCACTAGAAGCGAGTAGTTTTATCCCACTACCGAAGAAAGTAAAGAATACAAAGGCTGTATTAAACATTAAGAATGATGACAACAAGTGCTTTTTATGGTCTGTATTGGCTCACCTTCACCCTTCAACAAATAGAAACCCATGCCTTGTGAATGAATACAAAGTATTTGAGAACGAATCGAAGGTGGAAGGCATGGCATTTCCAACACCGATTACAGACATTCGAAAGTTTGAAAAGGAGAATGATGTGTCTATCAATGTGTTTGGATATGAACATGATGTAATTGTTCCAATACAACTGAGTCGAAAGACTAGTGCCAGAGAAATCAACTTGCTTTTGATTAGCAATGACAAGAAAAGGCATTATTGCCTTATCAAAAATTTTAGCAGACTTATGGCTTATCGATCAAAGCGCAAGACTGCAGCATTTTATTGTTTCAACTGTGTTCACGGGTTTATGCGACGAGATCTTTTAGAAAAGCATCGTGAAGTGTGCCACAAGCATGGAGCACAACGTTTATCATTCCCCAAGGAACCCTTCATCAAGTTTAAGGATGTAGCCAAACAACAGCGAGCACCTTTTGTCATTTATGCGGACTTTGAATGTTTCCCGAAAAAGCATGAAGAAGTTAGGTTTCAGCATCATCGTCCAAACAGCTTTGCCTATGTGCTTGTGGGCCAGTATGACACACGTGCACCAGTCCTGTATCGAGGAGATAATGCTGCGAAAGTCTTTTTACACCATATGGTGAATGAGCGTGATCGTATTGTGCATGGCTTGCAGCAGCCAAAGAAAATGGTGATGACTCGTGAAGATGAATAGCATTCCAAGAATGCTGTTGTTTGCTACATTTGTCATGAGCCTCTAGGAGCAGATCGTGTGAGAGATCATGACCATATCAATGGCAAATACCGTGGAGCTGCACATAGTGAATGCAATTTGCAATTCCGATTTCGAAAGGATAAGCAGGATGATAAAGATTCTTTTATCATTCCTGTATTTTTCCACAATTTACGAGGCTATGACAGCCATTTGATCATGGAAGAAATTGGAAAGTTCAAAAATGAAACAATTACAGTCATTCCCAACACCGTTGAGAAATATATTGCATTCACCATGGGCAATCTGAAATTTACAGACAGCTTTCAGTTCATGAGTACCTCTCTACAAAAGTTGGTATCCAACCTGGCGGCAGAAGGAAAAGATAACTTTTATAACATGACGTCTCACATTTACGATAGCAACCAACAAGATTTACTGTTGAGAAAGGGAGTGTACCCTTATGATTATGTGGATGAACCATCCAAGTTTGCTGAAACACAACTGCCGTCCAAGTTCAAGTTTTACAGCCTGCTTAGAGGAGAAGACATTAGCGATGGGGATTATGCGCATGCGCAGAAGGTGTGCGAGACATTCAACTGTACTACATTTGGTTGAATATCATGACTTATACCTGAAATCGGATGTGTTACTGCTGGCTGACGTGTTTGAAAACTTTCGTCAAGTATGTCTCAACACGTATGAATTGGATCCTGCTCACTACTATACAGCGCCAGAACTGTAGTGGTATGCCATGTTGAAAGCGACAAAGGTGAAATTGCAATTGATCAATAACATTGACATGTACCAAATGGTTGAACAAGGTCTACGTGGAGGAATATCTGTCATCACACACAAGTATGCGAAAGCAAATAACCCCTACGTAGCAGATTACGATCCCACGAAACCACCCAATTACCTGGTGTACCTGGACGCGAACAACTTGTATGGCTGGGCCATGTCACAAAACATGCCGGAAAGTGGATTTATGTGGGTGAGCGAGCCAGAATCTATTGACTTCATGGATGTTGAAGAAATAACGAGATTGGATACATTTTAGAAGTGGATTTAGAATACCCATATTCAATCCATGATCGTCATAATCACTATCCAGTGGCTCCAGAACGGAAATGTATAAAAGTGGGAGAATTGTCAGAACATAGTCAGAAGCTATGGAAAGATCTGAACATGAAAGGCAAACCTAGTAAAAAGCTTATTCCAAACTTGTGTGACAAGAAGAAATATGTGCTTCATTATAGAAATTTACAGCAATATGTCTCACTGGGATTGAAAGTCACTAAGGTGCACCGTGCCATCATGTTTGCACAGAGCAAATGGTTGGCAAAATACGTCTCCTTGAACACGGAAAAGAGAAAATTGGCCAAGACCCCGTTTGAGAAAGACTTTTTCAAATTGATGAACAACTCTGTGTTTGGCAAAACCATGGAAAATGTGAGAAAGCGTATGAATGTAGAACTTGTTCACCAGGAAAAACGGTTCAAGAAACTTGTAGCCAAACCTTCATTCCACAAATTTAGAATTTTCAACGAAGATTTGACCGCTGTACATTTACGCAAAGTGGATCTGCTTCTGGATAAACCCATTCAAGTTGGTTTCACCATTCTCGACCTCAGCAAAGTGCTCATGTTCCACTTTCATTACAACTACATCATAACCAAATATCCCGACGCCAAGCTCTTGTTCAGCGACACCGATAGTCTATGTTATGACATAGAAACGAACGATATCTACAAAGATGCCGACTTGTTTGATACAAGTGACTATCCCCCAGATCATTTCCTGCATTCCAACGTGAAAAAGAAAGTGCTTGAGAAAATGAAAGATGAGACTGCGGGCATTCCCATAGAAGAGTTTGTTGGACTTCGGCCGAAAATGTATAGTATGATGTATGGTGGGAAAGAAAAACGTACGGCCAAAGGCATCACTCGCGCGTGTCAAAGACGTGTGAAACATAAGCATTATAGAGACAGTTTGTTCAACCAAACACAAACGATGGTTATAGGACACATCATTCGAAATCATGACCATCAGATTTTCTCGGAGAAGTTGAGGAAAGTGGCTCTCTCCCCCTATGATGACAAGCGATATGTGGTGAGTGATGGCTATTCCACTTTGGCGCATGGACATTACAGTATTTAAGGGGGGAGACACTTCAACTTGAGAGTTAGTTGAGGTGTGAACACTGAAGCGTGAACATGAATCAGAAAAGATCTGCAATGGATATGGATACTCTTGTTGATACAGTAAAAGACTTGAACGTGAAAAATCCTGATAATACCATCAAGAAATTAAAAGTGGAGACGACACCAAGATTACAGTCGTGGGATGGAATGCTTTCTCAGGCAATGGCAAGTATATCAAGATTATGAAACAAAGCAATGAAGGCGTGGTGAACATTCGCAAATACCTCAGAGATGAGGGGACTGGAAAAAACCGTCCTACGAAAAAGGGAATTTTGCTGACAATACCTGAATAGAAAATGCTGAAGAAGCAGGTGAAAGAAGTGGATAAAAGGCTTCGCAGACAAGAAGACAGCGCATAACAAGGTAAAAAACATGAGCGCGCTCGTGTTTAACGATGGTGTTTATTTTACCGTGAATGACATGGGTGAAGTGATGATAAATTCTGCTTATCGGTTTAAACCTGAAGTGTGGAAAGACTTTCAAAACATACCACTTGAGCCTGGATTTAAGCGTAAACTTGAAGATAATGTTCAAGTGATGGTGATTGGACATGATTCTAACATACGTGTTAGATTCTGGAAAAATCTGTTACAGGATCATCCAGAGGATTATGATGGAGATGTACCAGATACTCCATATACAGATTTGATTGACTTTAATATCAAGAAATGGCATGCAGTCATACAATTCCTAGAGATTATGCAACATCCACTCTTCGCCATCATATAAGCGCTATTACAGACGAGATAAGTCATAGATGAACGAGATGGAAGACTATTTGTTGGATTATGAACCCATTACATATGGATTCTCATATATGAGAAACTTTTGTGATGATATTGTGTGGATATTGTGTGGAAAGTTTATCATACTATCGCTTGACGAACAATCCGTGTTGAAGGATCATCTAGACAATTTGAGAATACCCGGCTTTCTACTTCTACTTTCAAATGATTTAGAAGTGCGTGTCATTTAGAACTGTCTAGACGTGTTTGTACAATTTCGTCAACATGCAAGCTTACAGAACACAAGGACATCATCACCCGCAGCACAGTGGAATGGAACGCGCTGTTACAAGCATTGGATTGGGAAGAACCTTGTGCTTGAATTCAAAGAGCATGGAATACAACTTATGCGGAGTACCAAATCAAATGAGCTGATGCAGCCTATGCGGGTGATGGACATAGACTTAGAAGGATATGAACTGAAACTGTCTGAACATGTAACTGTTAAAGTGATAAAGTTTGGTGATGTGCGTTTTGTAAGCTTTCGTAGCATTTACAAATACGGGTATAATGTCTATGATACCTATATCAATTTAGATTCTAATGAATGGCATTCATTGATGAATGTATTGAAAAATGAATATGTTTGTAAAGAGTTTGTAAATAGAAGTTTGTAAATAGAAGCTTGTAAATAAAATTTTGTAAATAGTGTTTGTAAATAGTGTTTGTTAATTAAGTGTTTGTAAATAGAGTTTGTAAATAGACTTTGTTAATTAAGTGTTTGTTAATTAAGTGTTTGTAAATAGAGTTTGTAAATAGAGTTTGTAAATAGATATAACACAATAAACAAGACAGTTTGAAACTTGGGTTGTTTTATTTAACAAACTTGAACAATTAACAACAACTTAACTACAGCTTAGCTACAGCAAAATTAATAAAACAATGGTTTATAATGTCTATATACAAAATCCTTTACAATAAAATCACCATCCTTTCTTTTTAATATATTAACAATATCAAACATACTCTGACCTCGAGCTCTAAGCAAAATATAATATACACAATAAAAACCACATGATGATGATATTGGCGTTTGTAATGATATGGAATTATACACATAGTCATTTCTTAAAAACATTTCTAAACGATCATCTGGAGGTAAAAGTCCATAAGAGTCAAAATATTCTACAGGGTCTTTGTCATAATAAACTGCCACCCAATGTTCTCCTGGTTCATCTTGATCGTCTGTGTTGATGACATAGGCACCGCGTTGTAAAGATGGCAACTGGTCCATGGCAAACACGCCTTGAAACAAGTCTTTGGTCATGACATCATGACTCAATATGGAATCAGTCTGCTTTGTGTTCATGACTGGTAGTCGAATTGGATGCTGCGATTTGCATTTATTTCAATAATGTTGTCAAATTCAGCACAGAGGATGACATTGATTGTATGTTGCAAAGCCCTAGCAAAATTCATTTCTAGCCGCAAATTCCGGTGCTTGATCAGGGGAAAGTGATCATCACCATCATGATTAGGTGTTAAGTCAAACGAAAATAAAGCATAACCTCTAGGCCAATCTTCCCGTTTAATAATGGAACTTTTCTCACCATTCAATCGATCAAACGATTTGTAAAGCGTTTCAAAAGCGTCCAGGTTCTGTGTAATGTCAAGCTTGAGAGGTTTGGATAGAACTGGTTCACCATCCGTGTACAGTTGCATATAGTCCAGATGAAAATGTTTGAAATCATATGGATTCATCAATACTGATCCACCAAAGGCTTCATTATGAACCAGACCAATGACAATGCGATTTGGTAATTGACCCAAAAAATGTTATCTTTCACAAAAGACTGAAATCCTGCTGGAATGGCAACACTTTACATTCTTTTCTAGTGATGATTAACTTGGCAGGACTTTTCATCAATGCATCTAAATGTCCTAACTGAATACCTTGACTAACCCTAACTTTGCGAATGGCTAAAAATGCCTCTTTCACTTCTACCTTATAGGTATTATCTGCAGCCATCAATACATATTCATCTTTCTGTCTATGGAAACGCAATTTCAAACTGATGCCATTAGGAAGATAACGATCCTGCTCAAACAAATCTATCCTTAAACCACCTGTAAGCATAAAATCACGGCTAAGACGTGTATGCAAATAACGATTGTGTAAGCCATTGTTTCCTTGATCATCTAAGTCACAACCGTCAGGATTGACATGAAACCCGGATACATATCGTTCATGATTGGCTCTTTTCACCTCATCACTATTTATTGGCCCAGCAGTATCCTTATACATGAGACGCATAGAGCGCTCAGAATGCAGACTTTCTTCCGAATCATGGATGAGATGAGAGATAATGCTGGTATAACCATGGGTATTGTTACTATGAGATACCAATCGATCATTCAGAAACAATTCAATATTAGACCATAACCCATTAAACAAATCATTGATGCAGGAGACATTATCATCTGCGCCACATGCTGTTCCATCAGCCTTTAGAATGCGGCATACAATATGAAGTTTGCTGTTGTTTAAATCCAGATATTCTTCTGTACTCGCAGGAATGTAGAATTCTATTGGAGCGCCTTCTCTAATGGTAGTGAGTGGTTGATAGTCGACATTGTAACTTTTCTCTACAGCAGTTTGCGCGGTTGTTTTGGTTGTTTTTCGTCTTCTGGCTCGTTTCGTTGGTTGCACGCGCTTTTGTTCGCCAAACACATGTTGTGCTACTCGGCCTGTAACATCTTTCGCGACATTCTTTTCAGCCTTTTTAAGATGTGGTGCAACGATATTAGCCCCAGCCTTAAGTAATGGAATAGCTTTACGAGCCAATGATCCCAGTATTGAACCAATACCATCACCATATTGGATTCGCGCTCCTTTGAATCCTGGTAATTCTCCGTCCGCTTGACGAAGAAATTGGTTGCGATATGCAGACAGATCGTGTGTATAAGCTTTTATAATGGTTTTGGTCGAAAATGAAGTTTATAGATTACCTTTCCAGTTTGAAATGGAACATTATGGCCTGTATCGTCCTTAATATTTATTTCTATCACGTCAAATTTGGACGTGTTTACAGGAACATAATGCGGTTCGCCGTACGTTTTCATAACAATATCGCCATCATGGCCTTGTATTCCAACAGAACGTAGCAAAGGGACATAATAATCACCAACAACTTGTGGTTCACAAATGCTGCAATACACATAAAGTGCATAAAATCCCTGCTTCACATTATGTTCAGCTGTAAATGTTTCATTATACTATTGTTCTGGGATAAATCTTAAAATCTCAGCTAATCCAGCAGAGAATGACACTTCAAAGCCATAATTTAGAAATAGAAGCGCGCGTCGTCTAATTTTATCATGCTTTATCCGAATAGCTTCTTTAAGGTCATCTTTCATAGAATTAGTCGATTCTTCCTTCACTGCCTGGCATATTTCTTGTATGGATCTATAGTAGCCATAAAGAATAGTGATAGTGTCAAGTGTATCTGTCAGTGGTTGTTGTCGATACTGAATAGAATAGTCCATTCCATGTCTCATAGTTGTCGATGTATGTGCATATTGAATTTCAGCTAAAGCCACTTCATATTTTCCATTCAGATAGATGGTTCGAGGCATACGAATTTGGTAATTTGAAGCTTGTTGTTGGGATAATAGTTCGTACTAGCATTGCTGGGCAAAGTAATGCAAAAACTTGTTGACTCCATGATTGACTAAATGGTATATGTGCGTTGACGTTGTGTTTATACCTCACGATAGCGCGCGCCATTCAAACAAGTATGCAAATCATGATCTATCATACAACAACATGGCTCTTTCAACCATGTTAAAAATTTTCCCATCCTTCAGGAAACTGTCTTTGTTGAAGCTGTTTCATTTCTGTTGTAATGTCGTCACGAGTGGTCTTTTTACTAAACATTGTTTTTGGAATATTAGCATCGACAATTTCCTGGATAAACGGATGCCAACCATGTGGTATGGCTCGTTCTTTTCTTCTTCTCGCCACCAATGATTCTTTCATCAAATCAACAATGTTAGAATTTGTGATAATATCGCTCTTTTTCAACACAAGTTCATTCTTGTCTGCCCATCTCGTACCATGTTTCTTCAGTTCTGCTAAAAGTTGTATTACTTTTCCATGATAGATGACTTTAAAATAAAATTTCTCGTTTTTCAGCATTGGATGACGTAACAGACTTTTTCTGACTTGTTCGTAAATGACGGCCAAGAAGTTGAGACATTTCCATAGCCTTTTCACGTGTTCGTTTCCCACGTAAAAGTGTATTTACTTTTGTTTTGATATCTTTTTTCTTTTCTAATAACAGTTTGTATTCATATTCAGGAATGAGGACCATTTTCATAGTATGTTTCATTTTAACAGCAGTTGGGCTAACAAGGGAAATGCAATAGCTCTAATAAATCCTCCTTTCTGATTAATCAACTTCTTTTTTCTTCGAAGTGATATCTTCTTATCTGCCAGAGTACGTAGCGTATGACGTTCACGCTTGAATTCCTTAAACCGTTTTGAGTTTAAGGGTAAATGTTCTCGCAATATATTTAAACAAATTTCAAACAAGCTCGTTAATTCTGTAGCAAGGATTTACGTCGTTTAGGTTCACTGCGTGCAAGCAAGTGAAGAAACGGTTGGTTTGCTCGAATACGTTTAGACATCTTGCCTGCGAATGGTTAAAAGAGTTGGTACTTGTTCATACACTGCTTTATCAATATATACATAATGTGTATCTTTTGGTAAAATGCCTGTACGAATACGTAGTTGATCATTTGTCTTTGGTTTTAAATCAATGAATAAATAACCGTGGGGTTTGCTGGTAGCATCTTGATAGGCTTCTATGAGAAATTGAGATCTTCCAGGATACGTTTGTCGCGCTAATGTACTAATTTGTTGACTATCTCTAGGATTTTTAAACAGAATGATATAATGTATATTCAAACTAATATTTCGTATCTCTTTCCCGTTATGGAATAAATTATGCACAATAAAGATAATGCTTAGATTTTGATGACTACTGCCAACACTAAAGAGACGTGTCATACGCTCATCACTATGACATTTCGTCATTAAGTCATCAATGATAAGTAAGTTTGTTTTTTTTTCGGGTTAAAACGCTCTTCAATGTCATCTGAAATGCCTTTGTAAAATTTTACGCCTTTCATTCCCTTGTACAAAGGCTAATCTGCTGCATAAAGCCATAAAATGGTTTTTGGAGAGGGTTTAATCAAGTTTTATTCTAGAATTTCCTTCACCAGAGACGTTTTGCCACTGCCTGTAGGTCCAGAGACTAAACATGTAAATGGATGCTTCATTTTTGAATGTTTGTTTCTTTCACCCAACTGTTTGGCCAACCTAACCACTTGACAAAGAGTTCTTTCACACCTCGTCTTTTACGTGTTTCCAAGACTTTTTCAATTCTATAAATAGTTTCAATATCTTTGGTCCCTTTCTGCAGTTCTTCTTCATATAAATGTCCATCAATATCTTCGTCTCAAAAGTCTTTCACACGATATAAATGTATTCCTTGCTTCTTACAACGATATGTGACAATGAAGACTTCTTGCGTCCATTTAATGTGATAATCTCGTTCAAATACAAATTTGATGTGGGAAATACGAACATGATCACCAATTTTAAATTTAAAATTCTTCTTCTTCGGTTTCAATTTCAGTTTGTCTACATACATATACTTCCATACTTTTGATTCGTTGTCTTTACGAATCTCTGCAGGAGCATACTTATTAGGAAGAGAACCATGAGGTCTATGGCTGTAATTGTACACCAAGTCTTGAAGAATGTCTAAGTAACGGTAGGTTTGATTACGTAGAAAATACCGATACATCATTCCCTTTAGAGTATGAATGACTCTTTCAGCAAAGTTGGCTTTGGTTTTATTCTTTGTGGTATAAGCATGAATTCCCTCTTTCTTAAAAATGCTTTTGCCCATCTGTTTTTAAATTCCGTTCGTTTATCAGATCTTAGAGATCGTGGTTTTCGTCGTGTGTCATGTAAAATCTTTTGGAAAGCTTGTATGATGCTGGTATGTGATTTATTGGCTATTGGCTGTACCCATAAATATTTGGAAAACACATCAATGACAATGAGTAAAAAGCGTGTGTCATCATTATAGGGAGCTATGTTTCGAACATCAGCCAAATCAATATCCCGCATGTCATCAATGTCACGTGTAATCACACGTTGTCTTTTGAACCTGCATTTTACAGGTTGAAGTACACTGAATTCATCTTGGTCATGTAGCCATTTCTTCACTTGTGAATGTGTGACTGGTTTATTATGTTTTCTTAAGATGTGATTAAATTTATAAGAACCAGCAAATGCTCCATTCTTTCCAGGTTTGAAGTAAATATTCGTCAAGTAGTCTTTCCACGTCGACATGATGAATGAAAAGACACTTCTCAACAGAACACTTTTATTTATAACTCAACCAACACAACTTAACTAACATCACTTAACTAACATGATAACGATATGTTTTTACAAATCAAGTATTGATACAATGGTAAGAATAACTGGAGACCATTGGTCTTCAATGAACACTAACCATCTACTAAGTTCATCCAATGTAATAGTATCTACACCATATTTCTCACAACGATGATTTGCATTCTCTAACACTTTATCTAAATGAATGTAGTATTTAGCTTCATTCCAATATGTATAGACACATGCAAAATGACAAGTATATTCTTGACACTCTTCATGATGACAAGCAGGACATACTAAACATGCAAACTTTTTTATTGCTAATAACATTTCTTCACAATAGGCTTTTTGCACAATATATTGTCTCAGTGTCATGTCTGCCATTGTACAGTCTTGTTGCTCCGGCAATGCAGAACAAGTCTGTCAAGTTCAGCACGTTTTCCAGTTGTTGTTCACTTCATCTATCAAGCATACTTCTCCATGTCATGTCCACACGTCTGCACACCATGACGAGTAAATGAAAAGTGTCTAACCCTCACACAACATTTCTAACAACTTTCCCATAATATTCTGACCAGGATATGAAGGAGATGACACTTGTTTCACACCAGCTCCCCACCAATGATCATACGTTGCTTCAACTAAAGTCTTGTCTTTACATTCTTTGAACTTTTTGCGAAACAATACACACTGATTCAATTTGACATGTAAAACATCTTTGCATTTTACTTATCTTTACTGTATGCCATAAAGGACATGGCTTTAACACTTTAGCAATACGTTTCGCTTCATATCCATTTCTACATGAAACAATAGTTGAAGCAATATCTTGACGGCTATGGAAAACTGCTTTCTCATATTGATACAACGCTTCACTCGAGTTGAACACATGTCCATACTTTTCAAGTCGTGTTGGCAACATGTTTGAAAGAACGTCCTTGTGACCGTTAAATAATGCAAGATTGTCCATGTTGACTTTGTTTCTGTTGTTTATTCTGACATGTCGGTTCCTTCCTGTAATAAAATAACTTTTAATATATTTGCTGCCTCTTCTATCATATTCTTTCTTTGTTTACGTTGAAACCACTCACATAAGATTAAATTTGCTAGTAAGAAAAACATTGTTATGTTATCAACTCGCTATCTTATCACAAAGATGCTTAAAAGGTTATTCTCTTACCTAATAAAGCTTCTCTGTTTCCTCTTCTAGCCCACAGCAATCTCTCAAATGATCAACTACGGTGAAATATACTTCCACATCAGTACGAGCAGAATAAAGCGCAGAATCAAAGTCAAAGTCAGGATCTTCTTCTATTCCCATTTTATGACATTCTCCAAGAAATCTTGAATGTAATTCAATCACATCAACACTATGATGTACAACATCTCCAAAAGCGTCTAAATGATAAAGTTGAAAGTCTGGAGTGCCACAGCTAGCAAGTTTAGCAATCATCAAGTCAATATAAGCCTTTTCAAAACATGCGTCCATCTTGTTTCAGTGTCTTGTGAGATTTTACTTTGCTTCATAGACTTTAAGTACCCCACACTTGCCGCAGAAGTTGTTTGGTTCACACATCTTGCAATTGTACTTGTGACAGTGGCAATGCTAATCCTCCACATATGCATAAGCACCACAATAGTCACAGGTAAGTCCAAGTTGATTTTGCACGTTCATGTTCTCAAATTGAATTTCAACCAGCCTTTTCTTAGAGAGTTTTGACACCTTCATCCGACCGTCCTTTTGCAGCTCGATAGGAGTTATGACATTGCATTTCACACATGGTAACAAGGCTGAGTTGATGTTATCCATCTCCTGAAGCAGTGTTTCCCATTCACCATCATTCATGTTGATGTAATGCGTGTATTCTTTCCCTTCAAACCGTGATGTGCGACAAAACTCACATAACGCATATCCAAGTATGAAATGAGTTCAAGCCACTTCGTTTGCGTTAAGCATAGTTTGAAGCCAATGTCACGCAAATTTTTCAAGCTTTGATATACAATCTTCCACAAAGTTGGTGAATAGGCACACCATCTCTCTCCACGTATGATGCGTAGAAATGGCCCATATTCTCCATGCTCCACAGCAATGGTTAAGTTGGCACTAATTTTAAAGCTGCTTGTCTTGTTCTCCATGACTGCACAATGTACTGATAACTTTGAGTCCACTCCCTTTTACACCCAACTATCTGCTGAGAAATGATGACTTCACTCCCTTCAACTATCTGCTGAGAAATGACGACTTCACTCCCTCCAACTATCTGCTGAGAAATGATGACTTCACTCCCTCCAACTATCTGCTGAGAAATGAGGAGTCCACACCTTTTATACCCAACTATCTGCTGAGTCATCAAACAATTTGCAAAGTTTTGAATTCACTTCAACTCGTCCATGGTTGAATCGAACAAGTTCTGATACATTCGTCGTGAATGGAATGCCATCATCATAATGTAAAATGATTCTTGCAGCTACATCTAGCATGAGCTCAACTGCCCAAATTGTATTCGCGTTGATAAATGCTGAATCAATGTCGTAAGTTGATGGCAAATGTGGTTCTTCACATTCACGTAGAAACGAGTGGATGAAACAATCTCTTGGAATGAATTTTCCAACAGCTTACCAATGCTGATGTAAATTCTTCACTTGCAACATCCAATCCGATTCAAAAGCAGGAAGCTTTGAAAATACATAGTCAGCATAATTCACTTTGAAGATGTCATCCATGGTCTCTACACATCTGCGAAGAAGTAATGTTGACATTTATACCACTTCCATATAATCAAAATATGGTGTGTAACTTGTTCAAAATTTGTTATAATTGCTGAGTTATAATTGCTGAGTCTATGATAGCTTCTACTTCGAAATCATCGTGTACAGGTCAAACACTTTATGGAATCCCTCTAACATATCCTCGCAGCCAATGACATTTGACTTAGGTTCCCAGGTGTTGTGCTCATGACTCCAGCCCTTCCACTTGATGAGGTATAACTTCTTCTCGGGATCGTCTTCCCCCATAATCTATGATAGCTTCTACTTCGAAATCATCGTTTTCTTTCTCGATGGGGGGGGGGGAGGTCATCACTTTTACCATAGGGTCTGTCCCGACTGCCGCCTGGGGGGTCCTCACTTTCTTACCAGGGTTACCATGAGGTTACCATCGCTACGCTTCGTTACCATGACTACGCCCATGAAGTCACTTCCGGTTCAGACAGAATGACGTCACTTTCAGTCCAGGCAGAATGACGTCATTTCCAGTCCAGACAGAATGACGTCACTTCCTGACGCATAACCCCTCTTTCCTAACTACTGATAGGGTAATAGTGACGGCGAGAGCCAAAATAGATGGTCACTGCCAATATGCCAGTACTTCAATAAACAGAGCCGTACAAGGACAGCTTGTCGAAGAACTGCATGAACTTGATGGAGTGCCTCACGGTAAATGTGAATTAGCAGAAATTAAAAAGGATTATTTATGTTAGTGCGATATGGATTTGTAAAAGATCCCGTAGCCGTGAAATGTCAGAACTACCGTAACTTTTGGTGCTGCTATTGCAATCACCATATAAACACGAAGTCTGCCAATGATGCCGAGTATCAATAAATGCGGAAAGTACGAACCAAGCAAACTTGTTGTTCGTGATAAAACACAACAAACGCAAATGGTCCTTTCTGAAAAAAATAAAGAGCTACACTCCTCTTGTACAACTTTAAGGGATCCAAATATTTTCCTGTTTTGCAGTACCCATACCAAAACGCCGTTCTCCCCAAAAAGATTACCATTGCAGTAAAAAAAGAAAAATCATAATGAATTTCTTACCCACTGCTCTAAGTAAGCTCTAAAGTGTTTGAGAAATTTAAAGTGTATTTTCCTCTTTAGTACAACGCAAAGCAAAATCTGAGCGAAAAATTGATCAAATTCCAGACGACCAGATAAAAAAAACTGAATTAATGGTTTCATGAGTCGGGACTAAGGCAACAAAGGCAGCCGCTTCATTCGTCAAGAATTTTTTAAGTAGTGTAGATCAGATATAGATGTGAGAAGGGCCTGTGATGCATTTAAAAATCGCTTTACTGAAATAACATCCTTTTAAAAACTATTTTGTGTTTGTATGTCTGTTCAAGTAAAAAGGAGTCTAAAAATACTATTACTGTCTACAGGAAAAGCAAACACTCAAGGTATTGGAATGGCTCAAATATTTGGATATACTTAAGGAATCAAAATTCATCTTTCGGCTAATTGCGGTGAGGAAAGTCACGGAAAATACAATCTTATGCAAATACCAACAATACAGACACCAGAGGAAAAGTTGTACTTGAATTTTAGTGAGAAATCTGGCTGTATGTCATGTTTTGCAAGAGTAAACTCTGTCAATGATAAAGTAGTTGAGGAAAAGACACAACCTCTGATAAGAACAAAAAGTTTTAAAGGGCTAGTGATATGCCTACCGATGTAAGTTTAAGTATGACTGGGAGAAATATTAGGAAATCAAACAATTAGGTCAGTTATTCAAGATCTGAAGACGACATGCTCATTGAAACCCAGAGAAGCGTTTTCCAGAGGTAGAACTGACTCTGAAAATGCATTGTTGGCCACCAATAAAGAATATTTGAAGACTTTATATCCATAGCGAAATACGAAGGCATGTTAAAACGCAGCATTTTACCATCTAGTAAATTGCAGTTACCGATTTTACCAGTAAAAATAAACAATAATCTCTTATATATTTGTCGAAGAAAAGGAAAGTGGAGGACACAAATAATAGTTTGTGAAATGGCTCCTTGTGTAATATTAACAACAACGACTTTCTGTCCAAGTGTAGCTACTCTACACAGATTCATTCATTGTATCTTTCCGAGATTGTATTGATGTATGGTTTAGATGCTGATCGCATATCTAATGAAAGCGAGGTTTTCTACGTTGTAAAAGATGATAAAATGTCTTACACACATAAGTAGGAGGAAAACGAGAGTTCAAAAACAGGAAGCGACGTCATAATGGCGAAACGGCTGTTTTCGAACTCTCAAGGGCATTTGAAAACAGAGACGTTATAATAACATCATAATGACATCATAATGGCGTCACAAGGATGACAAACGGACAGACGGGCACCCTTAAACGTGTTTTTTCACACACACGCACATATCAACAGCATGACTAAGTTAGCGTTCATTTCATAAGCCTCCTAGGTATTTTAGCCCAAATGGCAATTTTTTTCTAAGACTCATTTTTCTCTCTCTCCTCACACACATATCAACAGGATGACTGAGTTAGCGTTTCATTTCATAAGCCTCCTAGTTATTTTAACCCAGACGGCACCTTTTTTCTCAGTCTCTTTTTTTTCTCTCTCCACGCATATCAACACCACGACAGAGTTATCGTTTCATTTCATAAGCCTCCTAGGTATTTTAACCCAGATGGCAAATTTTTTCTCTCTTCTCTTTTTTTTTTCTGTCTCTCCGCACACACACACTCACACATTTATATACCAACACCATGACACGATTGGCGCTCATTTCGTATTAGTGGGTGGCCTTTAGAAGGGCCGAAGGTTTTTTTCCTGCTGCTGTCGGCCCCGGTTTAGAAAAAAACGCCACTATATCTTGAACGGGCCTTGCACACATGCTCATCTGTTGGTCGTTAAGCATGTAGTGGTCCGTTCTAAGGCCGCAGGTAAAACATCTGATGGTGTAGTTGTGACGAAAAGCGGTATGGTACGTCCAGAGAGCAGCTCAATAGAGGCACAACTGATGCCCACAGCCTGCTGCTACAACCTTGTCCGGGCTGATCATGCATCCGCAGCCAATGCAGGCCTCCAGGTCTTGTTGGAGAAAGTATCTGCCTCAGGCTGGATGCTCTTCCTCTTCTAATTGAGAGGGAATCGCCTCTCCCAACATGGTGGATCTGAAGTAGGCATGGCGGTCGCGGCCGTCTTCGATGTCGTTTAACCGTTCTCCCAGAGTTACCCTTCTATTGTAAAAAAAACTGAAATGCAAAGCACCGTGGCGTGGGCCGGGTCCGGCAGCAGGTGAAAGAAGAAACTGCGTGAAGGCTGATTCACTGGCGGCGTCACAGGTAGACGTACTTCCATGATGTCAGTCAGCGTCAGAGTATGGTTGATTGCAGCTTTGAAAGCAGTAAGCATTGTGAAGCTGAACTGATGTGGCTAGCAATTATATACTAGAGCACTCCCCTGGTTTCTCGTGTGAGTACCCCCTGGGTCCCAAGTTATATACCGTGTGAGAGCCCCCCTCCCTCCCTTGGCCACCAACTCCATATATGAGTAGTATAAAAAGGCCATTTTGTCACTCACTCAACAATTACATTGCCAAGACATCATGGAAACGTTTCTGAAAGCAACTTCAGCTAGCAACAAGGAAATTGATGGCCTGTTTGGCAACGAAACAACTGCTTTTACAGATACAGTTTTAACAGCAGAGGAGAATGCTGCGTTCCTAAGTACAATGGTAGAGGCTGAAAAAGCCTTGGAGGAAGCATTAGGGGCTCCGCAGACGTGTCTACAATGCAGCAAAGTAAGCCTGAGGAAGCTTTAGGTGCTCCGTCAGACATGTCTACAGTGCAGCAAGAAATGCCAGATCATGAGGGATCTGACTACTCGTTCTGGGTTGCAAATACACTTGTTAATGGTAGCGCCAAGCCACTTAGCACAAAGTTAAAGGCGCATCTAGAGCATCTTGAGGAAGAAGAAGTGGTCATGTAAAGCGATGACGACAACGATGACGACGACAAGCATCTCAAATGTAAATTTGAATTGAGCAAGACCATTCCTGTTACTGAGGAAGATGTCACGCTGTTGAAACGAAACTTTTAAGCAGTGCTTCCTGTGATCGATTGCAACATTTTATGGCGTTTATGTGAAGTAGGCTTTTTTCCACCAACACACGTATATGTACCTTCCCGCGTCAGAGCCAAAGTTCTCCGAAGCCATGACCCAACGTTTCGTTCAACTTATTAGAAGTCTTCATGAGGAACTTTTTACGACTTTGTGTTTGCCGGCGCCTTAGTGTGTTGATGAGGATCACGATTCGAAATATGCAAAGGTCATGCTACATGGTTTCAAATACCTTGAAGAACGTATTAAGGGGTATTATATGAAGGCCTACCTCTATAAAAACGGACATTTCACCATGCCAATGCTCTTTGAATGGGTAATAGGTAGTCGCAAACGAGGAGACTTTTTAGTAGTCGTCATAAAACAATCTCTAACAGACGGTTTGTCAGCAGCCTTTCTTGACGGTTCCAACGAGATGAATCCGCGATTTTGCAAACATCTCATTCAAGTCATCGTTCAACGCGCAGCCATGGAGAAAACAAGCAGCTTTAAAATTAGTGCATATTTAACCATTACTGTGGAGCATGGACAATTTGGGCTATTTCTTCGAATCAAACGTGGAGAGAGATGGCTTGCTTTATCACCATCCTTGAGGAAGATTGTGTGTCTGAACTTACGCGACATTGGCCTCAAACTGTACTTAACGCAAACGAAATGGCTTTAAGTCATTTCATACCAAGACATGCACAATGTGAGTTTTGTGTATACATCACTGTTTGAAGGGACAGTATACAAGTATTACATTAACATGAATGTTGGGGAATGAGAGACATTGCTTCAGGAGATGTTTAACATCAACTCAACCTTATTGCCATGTACGGATTGTCATGGCAAGAAAACTCCTATCAAGCTGCAAAAGAGCAATTGGATGAAGGTGTCAAAGCTATCCACGCAAAGACTGGATGAAGTTCAGTTTGAGAATATGAACATGCAAAATCAACTTGAACTTACCTGTGAATATTGTGGTGCTTACATATATGCTGAGGATTATGAATGTCACTACCACAAGTACAGTTTTAAGTTGTGTGAGCCAGACAACTTCTGCAACAAGTGCCGCTCACTAACAGTGTCTGCAGAGTAAGACTAAGAGTCATTTACTTGCCAGCCGTCATAGTGTGCAGTCAGAGTTGGTGTTTTTTTTTCAGCTATTATATGAACATGTGAAACAAGGATGGATATAGAAACGTGTTTCAAGGAGAAGTATGTGGACTACATGATAAGTGAACTGGCGCGTTTTGGATCTAGTCAACAACAACTGCAACACTTTGACATCTATTGGGAACTTGCTCATTCCACGTTGAATTTGCCAAACTTACGTGAGGATTTCGTCAAAGAGTGGGCGCTTTCAAACATTGACGGAGCTGAGCAGTTTGATGTGGAAGCAGCATATCACTTTCATCCAAGACTGTTTGATGAAGTGAGAGAGTGGTTGATCTATATTGCAGTATACTGACACACATTACATTGAGACAATATATTGTGCAAAAACTTATTGTGAAGAAATGTTATTAGCTAAAAATTTGCATGTTTAGTATGTCCTGCTTGTCAAAATGAAGAGTGTTCAGAACATACTTTTCATTCGGCATGTGTCTATGCATATTGGAATGAAGCTAAATATTTTATACACTTAGATAAAGTGTTACACAATGCAAATCAACGTTGTGAAAAATATGGTGCAGATTACTAAAGACTACTTAACCAATATTTACTTTAAACATGGCCAACCAGGGGCATTTGCTGGTCCTTACCAACTTTATCACATATTGAAAAAAAAAGCATGATCAACCAGTCACTCATTCTAAAGTGAAGAAATGGTTGCAAAATCAAGATGCATTCAGTTTACTACACCCTGTAAAATACAGGTTTAAAAGGCATTACACGTGGTATTGATGACATGTGAGATACTTATTTAGCTGATATGAGAATCATAGCTCCCTATAATGATGCCCGCTTTTTATTGGTTGTCATTGATGTGTTTTCCAAATATTTGTTGGTGCAGCCAATACCCAACAAATCACATACCAGCGTCATAGAAGCCTTCCAAAACATTTTTCATGAAACACAACGAAGAGCACGAACTCTAAGGTCAGATAAAGGAACTGAATTGAATAACAGATGGGTAAAAGCAATTTTGAAGAGGAGGGAATTCATGCCTATACGACAAAGAATGAAACCAAAGCCAACTTTGCTGAGAGAGTCATTCTTACTCTAAAGGGAATGATGTATCGATATTTCCTGCATAATCAAACTTATCGCTATTTGGACATCCTTCCAGATTTGGTGTATAATTACAACCATAGACCCCATGGGTCCCTCCCTAATAAGTATGCTCCTGCAGATATTCGTGAAGACAACGAATCTAAATTGTCTAACTATATGTATGTAGAGAAATTGAAATTGAAACCAAAGAAGAAGAAAAAACCCTACAAATTTAAAATTGGTGATCAGGTTCGCATTTCTCACATGAAATATTTGTTTCAATGGGATTATCATATAAAGTGGACGCAAGAAGTCTTCATCATCACACATCGTTGTAAGAAGCAAGGAATACACTTGTATTGTGTGAAAGACTTTTCGGACGAAGATTTTCATAGACATTTCTATGAAGAAGAACTGCAGAAAGTGACAAAAGATATTGAATTTGTCTGAAGAATTGAAAAGGTCTTCAAGGCGAAAAAGACGAGGTGTTAAAGAATTATTTGTTAAGTGATTAGGTTGGCCAAAGAAACTTAACAGTTGGGTGAAAGAAACAGACATTAAAAAATGAAGCATCCATTCACATGTTTGGGCCCTGGGCCTACAGGCAGTGGTAAAACTTCTTTAGTTAGGGAAATTCCAGAACAAAAGTTAATTAAACCCTCTCCAAAAACCATTTTATTACTCTATGCAGCAGATCAGCCTTTGTATAAGAGAATGAAAGGTGTGGAATTTTACCAAGGCATTTCAGATGACATTGAAAAGCGCTTTATCCCGAAAAAAACTTACTCATCATTGATGACTTAATGACCAAATGTCATAGTGGTGAGCATGTGACACGTCACTTTAGTGTTGGCAGCAGTCATCAAAATCTAAGCATTATTTTTATTGTGCATAATTTATTCCATCATGGTAGAGAAATGTGAAATATTAGTTTGAATACACATTGCATTATTCTATTTAAAAATCCTAGAGACAGTCAACAAATAAGTTCATTAGCGCGACAAACGCATCCTGGAAAATCTCAGTTTCTCATAGAAGCCTATCAAGATGCTAGCAACAAACCTCATGGCTATTTATTCATTGATTTGAAGCCGAAGACGAATGATCAACTACGTATTCGTACAGGCATTTTACCAAAAGATACACATTATGTATATGTTGATAAAGTAGCGTATGAAGAATAACAGAGTCACTTGACCATTGGCAGCCAAGATGTCTAAACGTATTCAAGCTAATCAGACTTTTCTTCACTTGCTCGCACGCAGTGGGCCTAAATGACGTAAATTCTTGCTACAACAAGATACTAAGGAGGAATTAACTAGCTTGTTTGAAATTTAATTGAATATATTGCGAGAACATTTACCCTAAAGCTCAAAAAGGTATAAGAAATTCAAGCGTGAGCGTCATACTCTACGCACACTTCCAGGTAAGAAGATATCACTTCGAACAAAAAAGAAGTTGGTTAATCAGAAAGGAGGATTCATTGGAGCTATTGCTAAATTTGCATTGCCCTGGTTAGTTCAGTAGCTGTTAAAATGGTCCTCATTCCTGAATATGAATATAAAATGTTGTTAGTAAAGAAGGGAAAAAATGGTGGAATCAAAACGAAAGTGAATACACTTTTACGTGGGAAACGAACTCGTGACAAGGCAATAGAAATGTCTTGATCGTCATTCACGAACAATTCAGTCACAACAACAAACGTCTGTTACATCATCCCAAGTAGAAAAATAGGAAAAGTCACAACAGTTTCTAAACCATTTTCAACCTATTTATCATGTTAAACTAAAACAACTTTTAGCAGAACTTAAGAAATATGGTACGAGATGAACAGATAAAAATGAGCTTGTTTTGAAAACGGGTACTGTCATTACGAATTCCAACATTGTTGATTTATATAAAGAAGGATTGGCTGCTATAAGAAGAACAGAACGACGAGAACCACCACATGGTTGGAAGCAGTTTATTGAGGAAATTGTAGACGCTAATATGCCAAAAACTGATTTTGGTGAAAAGACAACTCGTGAAGAGATACAACAACGTCAACAAGGGCTGTTTCCAGAAGGATGGGAAACTTTTCAACAAGGATTAAAGAGTTATGGTGTTGTTGTTGTAAAGAAAAGGAGAAGTAGTAGACACCAATGTAGATCATGTAGTCAGCAGTGTAGATCATGTAGACAGTGTGGATGACGAGCGTCAAATATGAAGAAATGTATATACACATCTAGTCTATATACATTTCATCAACATCAAGGATTTAGCCGTCATGGAGTCGACAAGTTTTTACATTACTTTACCAAGTAATGCTAGTATGAACTATTATCACAACAACAAGGTTTCAAAATATCAAATTCGCGTGCCTCAAACCACCTATTTGAAGAGAAAATATGAAGTGGATATACCTGAAATTCAATATCCACATACATGGTCTACGATGAGGTCTAACTTTGACTATTATGTAAAATACATAGCCTAGCTAGGGATCATACAGGTGAGGGTGTCATCAAAACAGTGTATATTGCTCATGGTTATTATAAAACCCCTACTGAAGTCATTCAAGCGATAAATCATGCCTTTAAAGATGCCTTTACCACTGATGAAACCGATGTGTCTCCAGTGAGATAAAACTATGATAAAATAACAAGGAAAGTCTCTTTGATGTTGAAAGATAATTTTGTCTTATCATTTTCAATGAGATTAGGAGAATTGTTAGGATTTACACCATTTATGGTTTATATTAATCAAAGTGAGGCACCGCATATGCTTGATATTAAACATGAATTTTATACACTCTATGTGTATTGCAGTGTTTGTGAATCACAGGTTGTTGGAGATCATTATGTGCCTTTGCTATGATCTGTTGGAATACAAGGACATGACGGAGACATTATTATGAAAGCTTATGGAGAACCTGGAGAATTATGTTCCTGCAAACACATCCAAATTTGACATGATAGAAATGAATATTAAGGATGAAACAGGTGAAAACATCTTATTTTAGACTGGGAAAGTGGTCTGTAAACTTTTTCGACCAAAAGCATTATAAAAGCATATACACACGATCCGTCTTCATGTCGCAACCATTTTCTTCGTCAAGTGGGTGGGGAATTATTAGGATTTAAAGGAGCGCGAATACAATATGGAGATGATATTGCTTCAATATTGGGATCACTGGCTCGCAAAGCTATTCCACTGCTTAAGGCTAAAATCGTTGTACCACATCTTAAAAAGGCTGCAAAGGATGTTGCGGAAGATGTTACAGGTCGAGTAGTGATGCGTTAGGAGGACAAAAGAGAGCGCAACCGAGAAAACCTGTCAGAAGGCGAAAAGCAGTTAAACGGATGACATCAACAAAATATAAGAAATATATTTTTTAAACATGTCTTTAATTCATAATCATTCTTTTGAATGTAGTCTTTCTCCATTGGAATGGTTTTGCATACCAACAACGCAAACTGCGGTAGGAAAAAGTTATAATGTAGACTATCAACCCCTGACTACCATTAGAGAGGGTGCTCCAATAGAATTCTACATTCCTGAGATTACAGAAGACTATCTAGACAAAATCAAATTTGTTCATCAGTTTTAAGAAGTCTTTTTCAAATGGGTTCTTGGTTAATTTTCTCTTTTCTGTGTTCTTTTCTGCATTTTGCCAACTATTTGCTCTGTTCAAACATGATGGCGCGATGTACTTTTGCGACTTTCAACTCCAGTGAGACAGACTGTTGTAAATTCCTATAATGAAGCACATATTCCTTCTTGTCACACAAGTTAGGAATGAGTTTTTCACTGGGTTTGTCTTTCTTGTTCAGATCTTTCCGCAGCTTCTGACTGTACTCTGACAATTCTCCAACTTTGACACATTTCCGTTCTGGAGCCACTGGGTAGTGATAATGACGATCATGGGTTGAATGTGTGTATTTTAAATCCCCTTCAAAATGAATCCAATGTCGTCATCTTCAGATACATCCATGAAGTCGAGGGATTCTGGCTCGCTCACCCACATAAATGATTTTTGTGGCATGCTTTGTGACATGGCCCAACCATACAAGTTGTTTGCGTTGAGGTACATCAGGTAGTTGTTTGGTATCTCAGAATTGTAATCTGATACATAGGGGTTATTTGCTTTCGCATACTTGTGCGTGATCATAGATATTCCCTCACGTATGCCCTGCTCAACCATTTGGTACATGTCAATGTCAATGATCAATTCCAGCTTCACCTTTGTCACTTTTAACATAGCATACCACAACAGTCCTGTCGCTGTATAGTATTGAGCATGATCCAATTCATACGTGTTGAGGCACACTTGACGAAAATTTTCAAACACATCAGGTAGCAGTAGCACATCTGATTTCAGGTACAGGTCATGGTATTCACCGAATATGTACAGTTGAATGTATCCCACACGTTCTGCGCATGAGCATAATCCTCATCACTAATGTCCTCTTCGCTAAGCTGAATATAAAACTTGTCCTTTGATGGTAGCTGCGTTTCAGCAAACTTGGATGGTTCGTCCACGTAATCGTAGGGGTATACTCCCTTTCTCAGCAAACAAATCAGATTGCTCATGGTGAATGCACTATATTTCTGCATGGTGTTGGGAATGACTGTAATCGTTTCATTTTGAAATTTCCCAATTTCCTCTATGATCAGATGACTGCCATAGTTTCGCAAACTGTGGAAAAAGCACAAGAATGATAAAAGAATCTTTATCCCCCCGCTGATCTTTTCTGAGTCGAAATTGCAAGTTATGCCCTGCTACGCGGTATTTCCCATTGATATTGTCATGATCTCTCACACGATCTGCTCCTAGAGGTTTATGACAAATCTAGCAATTCTCTTTGTCTTCACGAGTCATTACCATATCCTTTGGCTGCTCTAAAGCACGCACAATATGATCACGTTCATTCACCATATGATCTAAAAAAACTTTTACTGCATTGTCTCCTCGATATAGAACTGGTGCACACGTGTTGTACTGACTCACAACCATATAGGCAAAGCTGTTTGGACGGTGATATTGATAATTATCTTCTTCTTCATCCTTTTGCGTGAAACATTCAAAGTCGGCATAAATCACAAAAGGTGCTCGCTGTTGTTTGGCTTCATTCTGGAACTTGATGAAAAGTTCCTTGGGAAATGATAAACACTGTGCTCCATGCTTGTCACACACTTCACGATGCTCATCTAAAAGATCTTGCCGCATAAACTCGTGAAGACAATTGAAACAATATAAAGCTGATCCATTTTGCTTTGATCTATAACACAAAAGTCTGCTGAAATTCTTAATGAGGCAGTAATGCCTTTTCTTGTCATTGCCAGTGAGAAGTCAGTTGATTTCTCAGCACTGACGTTTTGACTAGGTTGTACCGGAACAACTACATCTTGTTCATATCCAAACACGTTAATGGATACATCGTTCTTCATTTCAAACTTTGGAATGTCAGTAATTGGTGTCGGAAATGTCATACCCTCTTCCTTTAATTCTTTTTCAAATGGCTTGTAATGATTCACGCGATTTGGGTTGTTTGGTAAAGAGTGAAGGTAAGACAATACTGACCACAAGAAACACTTGTTGTCATCATTTTTAATGCTTATCACATCCTCTGTTTTCTTCAATTTCTTCGGCAGTGAGATAAAACTACTTGCTTCTAGAGGCACCGACGTAGCTGTATGTACTTCAATGTACAGTATGTTATCCAATATCCAGCCGGAGCCTTGTCGCTCATGTTCGTCAAACCTAGTAAATAATTCTTTACAGGCTTTGTTATCGGCTGTAATGTATTCTGTATATGTTGGACTGCTGATAAATGCATTATCCACTTGTTCTCTCATAACACCTTATGCATTCGCTGTCAATTTCTTGAAGCGTGCATGCACCACAATGTGCCATTTCATTCCGTCTTGATACGGTTCTCTTGCTGTCGTATTTCAAGAAGTTAATCCAATCTATCCAGACTCAAACCGTTTTTCCTGCGGGTTTTCACCAAGACTAACCCTTCTACCTCTCCCTACTTGTCGGGTCTTTTGTTTCTGTGAAACATGTTCTTCATGAGGCACATTTTCCATCTTCACACATGTATGTGCCTCAAACGCATCCATAGATAGAAATTTCACATTGCATTTCATACAGAGGACTGGATCGTATGTCCAAATGTCATCTTGTTTCCTCTTTCGTCTTGTTACTCCTTTACCATGCTGTTCACGATGCATCTGAGCTGGTTTACATGTATGTGCTATAAACAATTCCAGAGATGGAAATGTTATATTGCAATCGTGGCGGAAGACTGATGTGTCTGAATTAGATACTATTGTTGTTGTTACGTCAAGTGCTAGAACTGGAATGCTGAAATATGATCTGAGACATCCCCTTTATACGCACAGACACACAGACATACACAGAATTTGCGTTTATTTCATAAATGACGATGGCCCTTACAAGGGCCAAAATTTTTTTAGTAAGTTGACTCTTCACCAAAAAGTCTGATTTCCGCAACTGTTCTGATATCTATAAAACTGCTCCATCGTGAAAGGTCTTCTTGAGCACTTGAAAGGGAGAAAATTATAACAAGTGATGTTTCTCAGAGTCGCACCGCACCACCAGCGGTCCGTACTGGGCGGTTCTGATCCAGGTAATGTTGCCGTAAACTTATACCATAGCAGATCGCTACAGGTTTTGCAACAGTATCGACGCGGTGAGTTGTGGTGTACCGGGCAGTTGTGTGGTTTACCTGGATATTCTAACCACACCAAACACTTGTACCATTCTGTTGCCAGTGTCACTTCCCGACCGTTCCGCATCACTGTGTATGTGCGAGTTGAAGTCATCTTGCTGGATGTTTAGGAGTGTGGTGGCTAACCCCTTATTTATACACTATTTAGCGTCGTTTTGACATGGTATATGGTTTAGGTATATAGATAGAGTGACCGCGGGGACGCTAGCCTCGTTTTCAGGCAGCCTCGTTTCAGACAGCACTAACTCTATTCGGCTGGAAAACATGAAGTTCAAGGTCGAATTCTTTAACGCGGAGAGAAGACAACGGTTTGTGTTGTCAGAGAAGGATATTTGCCTCTTTGAAGAGATCTTTGTTGAATACGAGCTCTTTAAGCTCGAGAAGTGGAGGCAACGTATGGCTGCCAGCACCAAGCAGCACAGCCGTTTCGGCAGGGCGGCGGGGGAGAGCTACAAACGTGTGACACAACGATCGCTTGAGAAGTAGCTGGATCGGTCGCCCCGCAAGAAGAAGATGGCAACTCCAGTGAAGCTGAGCACTCCTAGGAAGCCTGATGTCACTGTGCGCAGAGTGCCTGCCGAGCCGTTAGTGACCAGGCGAAGACGGGTTTCAAGTGCCACCGTTACCAAGTCGGACAGCCCGCAAGTTCTCGCACTGCCACCTGCTGGAAGCCCTGCTCCTGCTGATGAGCTGGCGGCCGCTGTCACCATCATTACGGATACGACACACGCCAGCCAGATGCAGCCGCCTTCCGACTCTTGTCGAACCACTACTCTGGTTGAGATGAAACTGGAGGATGACTCTAGCAAAGAGTCACTCCAGGACCTCGTGCGTTTCCTGGACACGGTAGAGAATGCACGCTTCTCTGAGTTCTGCGACTTTCTGATTCCGCAGGGTATCACAAGGCAAGTGCACGAAGCTGGATGCCCAGACGCTATGAAGTCCGAGCCTCATCAGTGTAGTGTTCTGGGCATGTTTTTCATCTCAAACAGGGCTGGGGTAGCGGCACACAGCAGGAAGTACTGCTGCAAGAGCGACAGCGGTAGCAGCAGCAAGAAGTTAAGACCTCGGATGCCCTTTTCAAGGCGGCCGCCCAGTAATACAAAAAAGCGATAATCGTGTCATGGCGTTGGTATGTGTGTGTATGCATGAGAGTGTGGGAAATGTAAAAAAAACAGAAGTTTGGGGGTGTCTGTCCGTCTCTCCGTCTGTCTGTCTCTCTCGAAATACCAACCATGTGGCTATGAGTTGTCTGTTTTAAAGGGTAAGCTAATACCACTTCTAGTGAAAGATGTACCAAAAAAGAGGAAAAAATGGTATTTGGTATAAATAGAGTGACCCGAGGACGCGGGTGTTCTCACACGGTATATTTTTGGGGACCCGGGGGTCCTCACATGTTGCATGTTTTAGGTAGATGGTATAGATAGAGTGACCCAGAGGGTTCTCACCTGGTATATTTTCGGGGACCCGATGGGTCCACAAAAGGTATAGATAGAGCGACCCAGGAATTCGTCACATGGAGAACCCAGGATGGGTACTCACATGGAGAACCCAGGGTGGGTCCTTACATGGTGGCCTTAAGTCAGGGGAGCCCTAGGTAGATGGTATAGATAGAGTGAGCCAGGGAGGGTTGGTTCCTTACATGGAGAACCCAGGGTGGGTACTCACAGGGAGAACCCAGGGATGGTGCTCACTTCGTGCCTTTAAGTCGAGGGTGAAGGTTGGTCTTGTACAGCGTTGGAGGTCCTCAGTGGTATATGCCCTAGGTAGATCATTATGACGTCACTAAAAGGTTTAGGGATGCCCGTCTGTCCGTCTGTCATCCGTGTGATGTCACTATGATGTCATTATGATGTTATTATGATGTTATTATGACGTCACTGTTTTCGAACGCCCATGAGAGTTCGAAAATAGCCGTTTCGTCATTATGACGTCACTTTCTGTTTTCAAACTTTCGTTTTCCTCCTACTCACATATCTTTCACTTTTACTGAATACGTAATTTAGGTTATTCCTACACACAGTTTTTATGTTTTGTATGCTTCTTGTTTTCTTTTTGCAATTCTATGCCCAGTTGAAAACTGGCTTTTTGTATCTGTGGCACAGACACTTGAAGAATAGAATAAACGCTCTTTTTCCAAAACATCTGATGATTCTTATAGGTCGAAATCCAAGTCATTGAAAACTTCAGGTTCTTCCTCCAGAGTTTCCGTTTTGCATGGGTTTGTCAATCATTTTTTTTATTTCCAAAATGTGCTCAAGAAAACTGCTATGCAGATATCCAGTGACCCGTGTAAGATTGTTACTTGTAGCTCTTTATTTAAGCATGTTCAACTCACAAGTGTGATTACTACAAAACATCATGGACATTGGTATGAGTAATATGGGATGCTGTAACCACAAAAGGAAATAAGACATTTTTCTTGATAGATAATAATACGTCCCCCGTTGTTATTTAAAATTATATTAATTAATTTCAGTAATTGCATTTACTTAATTTTAAGAGAATTACTCATTCCTTAAAATTATTATGCAAATAATATTTATTTTTAACTTTGAAAATGATTTACTCTTATTTGAAGATCAAGCACATTTTTATTTTAGGCTAATGTAAAAAAGAAAAACAGCTTAAAACTTGATGAATAATCGTTTCAACTTTCAATACATTTGCACGTATTTTTTAAAAACGAAAACTCTCATAAAATACCAGCTTTTCTTCCTCTCACAAACAAGCATCAGGATTTTACATGCATTTACACAGTTACATATTGATAAAGTATCTTTCCTGAAAATGCATGTCAGATTCATTCATTTAAAGACAATTATCATCTATTACAATTATCTACTACAACTAATATTGTTTATTTTAGCGGTGGCTGAATTTCGGGCGTATTGAGTCGCTCAGGTGGTTTTATGACTCTTCCCGATTTCTGTTTCTGGCGTTAACGTCTATTGAGCGTTCTGTTTTATCCGGTAGGGGCGCTACTGTCTTAGGATTATGGTTATCTGGAATTCCCAGTAGCTATCTTATGTTTCTTCTAACGTTCACATTTGGTGTTTTAATGACATACGGCCTTGGTGACTTTTCTGCTGGCTTTACTACAGTCCCATCGCGATTTAAATCCTTGATGAACACCTTGTGGTTTTAAGACAGGGGGATCGATGGCGCGACAGTGTCGGTCGTAGTTTTCTTTCATCTTATTTCAGTATTCATCTTCCTTCTCGATGATAAGTGGATTTACCATGGGCTTAAGCGTATGTGGATGTACGGGTAGTGTTGTGAGTAAACGCCCACCCATACATAATTCCGCTGGGCTGTACTCATTATGAAGGGGAGTTGACCTGTATGCTAACATGGCCAGGTAGGGCTCGCTTTTTTTCTTCATGAGCAATTTGAACATCTTCACAGCTGACTCTGCTGCACCATTTGACCTAGCGTATCTCGGTAATGAAGTAATATGGTTGAAGCCATATTTTGAACTGAACGCATTCATTTCAGCGTTGTTAAACTGACCTGCATTGTCAGTAACGAGAGTTTCAAAAATTCCGTGTCTAGCCATGATTGATTAAGTTGAACGATCACTGTTGAAGCTTTCATGTCTCTCAGTTTCACCATCTCAAGATATTGCGAATAGTAGTCCACTACTACTAAGAAACTTGATCCAGTTAATTCACACAGATCCGCGGCAGCACGTTGCCAGGAACGATAGGGCATAGGGGTGGGCCTTAACGGCTCTGCTTGATCGGGTTTGTGACGTGCACATACAGAACAGTTTTTACCATACTTTCTATTTGTTTGCCGAGTCCAGGCGACAACACTGACCTTATGGCGCGGTCAAGGCACTTCTGGATTCCGAGATGACCTTCATTAAATAGATCCAGAATATCTAGCTGTAAGCAGGTTGGAATAACGAGTCTCTCGTCTTTAAGCAGAACGTAGTTTTGTGATGAGAATCTGTCCTTGAACTGGACATCACTGTAGGAATATCGGAATTGTCCGACCATCCATCACATGTGAATTCGGCTATTTTGACACAGATCTCGTCGTCGTGCTGTAATTGCTTCATTTGCTCCAGACGCTTGTCTGTGCACGGCAGATTACTCAACATAGCATTGACATAATCCCACACTTCGCCGTGCAATGGAGATGGTTGAGGGTCATTTATGGCTGCGCGTGACAATCGGAAACGCACTATCCTTGGCTTAAACCTATCTAGTGGTTTCTTCCCCAACAGCATAACCAACGGCTTCTGATCGGTATCGATCGATAAATTGTCCATTCCTAGAATGTAATTATCGAACTTCTTGCACGCAAAAGCAATTGCTCCAACTTCCTTCTCAATAATGCTGTAACGTTGTTTGGCTGGGGTAAGCGACTTTGATGCGCTGCACACGGGACGGTATTCATTGGTCGACGATGATCTCTGTAACAGTACTGCACCTTACTCATCTTTTGGGCTATCAATCCATATTTTGGTATCCGATTTCGGGATATACTTTGCGAGAACCCTCGGCGAGCAACTTTCTTCTTTCACCTCCTGGAATGAACACTCTTGGTCCGGACCCCACATCCAGACAATTTTCGCGCTTAGAAGTGGACGTAACGGTGAAGTAAGTTTGCTGAGTTGGTTCACCATGCTCATGAACCTACGTAAGTCCGTCACGTACTTCAGTGTTGGGATTTCCATTATGGCTTTCACCTTTTTCTCGTCAGCGCTTATTCCTTCACCCGATATTTTGTGCTCCACAAAAGTATGTGACTGTTTGATGAATTCGCACTTTTTCGCATTTGCGTAGCATCTGAACAGACACAAATATCATCAATAAGGCAACTCTTATTTTCTGTGCCTTCGAGAATTTCGTCAATTTTCTCCTGAAAGATTTCAAGACCGGAAGTGATTCCGTACGGTAACTTCCGATAGCAGGATCGACCCAGGGCGTCAAACAGGTCATCAGTAACTGCGACTTTTCACTCAACAAGCACTGATGGAAGCCACTTTTTGCATCGAGTTTTGTGAATACGGACCCCGACAGCTTTGACAGCGATTCAGCAACAGTTAAATCGCTTAGGTAGGTTAAATAGAGGGCGGATGACACATTTATTCAACTCCTTAAAGTCTGTACAGATTCTGACGTCACCATTCTCTTTAGGCACAACAACCATGGGAGCACGCCACTCACTCACCTCGTTAGTTTCCAACTTCTGGGTCACTCCGTCTGCAAGCATTTTGTCAAGCGCTTGTTTACCCTTGGGAAGTAGTGGCTGTGATATACGCCTTGGTGCTGACACGCTGAAAGGCTGTGCATTTTTTTGCAACCTGATAGCGTATTTGCCATTCTTTATTCTTCCTAATCCTGTAAATAACTTAGGAAACGGCTTGAAAATTCTGGCTTTGTGGTTTTCTGTGTACACTTCATTTGTCATCTTGAGAATGTTCAGCTCATGGATAGCTGGTTTTCCCAGCAAGGGCGTTTTCAGCTTATCCACGACATATACATTTTGAACACACTTCCCTTACTATAATTAAGTATTTCGCACTGAAAAATTCCTAGGACGCGCAGAGGCTGGTTATTGGCTCTATTGAGAACTTTGTCCGACTTCTTGAGGGGAATGTCCACCGCAACTTTCTTATGCAATGAATGTGCGAGGAGTGACACATCCGCACCAGAATCTATCTTCCAACTGACTTTTTGTCCGTTTGTTGCAAGCTCAATTTCAAAATCTTTCTCGCTCATGTGTGACACAGCAGTTCCTAAATTCACTTTCATGATTTATATCCTTCGACTCAATTTCCTTAACTTCTGACTTGCTTTTGCAGTACTTTTGCCAGTGACCAATTTTCCCGCATTTTCATTCACGGGCCGGACAACTTTGCCATTTTTGCAACGATAATCCACACTTCTTTTCCTTTTGAGCACTTTCACTTGAGTATGATTGTTTGCTCAATGTTCAAATCCTGCAGTATTTGCAACTGTTTTGAAACCATTTCTTTTGCTCTCACCTTTGACAGTGCCGTTTTTAAGGTAAGTTTATCATCTAACTGTAGAGCTTCACGTAATTTAGTGTCTCTAATCCAGGGTACGATTTGGTCCCTAAGTAGTTCCTTCTTCATTTCCCCGTATTCGCAATGTTGTACCAACGCGCATAAATTATTAACAAACGATCCAATACTCTTACTCTCTTTTTGGATTCTGCAATTGAATCGAGCACGCTCGAAAATCACGTTCCGGTGGAAAATGAAATGATAATCGAACCACTCCTTCACCGTTTTGTAGTCCTTAATTTGATCCTCCGACAATCCAAACGTCAGAAGTACATCCTCCGCTTGACTTCCCATGGCGTATATTTAAATGTTCACTTTAACATCATCATCGGTAATATTCACTACAGTCAAATAGCGATCGAACCTCTTGATCCATTTTGACCATTCTTCAGGTCTTAGAAAATCCAGTTTATCCGGTAACAAAATGGACGCCGCTGAAATGTCCAGAACTAATTAATTAATTTTCTCACTTAATTAATTATTTTATTTGTTTAAAGTATTTTTATAAAAAAAATACCCATTACGCTGTCACCATGTAAGATTGTTATTTGCAGCTCTTTATGTAGCATGTTCAACTCACAAGAGATTACTACAAAGCATCATGCACATGTGTATGAGTAATATGGGATGCTCTAGCCACAATAGGAAATAGGACATATTTCTGGATAGATAATACTACAACCCGGTCGTTACAGTGCAATAGGCACGCCCTTTTGCATTTTCAGATGCAGATACGAAAGAAGAAGGTTGGCAGAGGAGCCAAGGGCCGTATGAACCAGCTATTCCCAAATACAGACCAGGGGATGTTGTTCTTGTTGTATTCCAAAAACAAATGGTGACTATGTCAAGTAGAACCCTTGGTAGAGGAAAAAATGGCCATAATGTACGCATTTGTTGGCTTCGCCAGATACGATTGAGTTTAAAGTTTTATTTCCAATGCACCCGATACGTGTCAAATGACAATATCGTTTGCCTGTCTCTGCCTTCTTTCTGCATAGCCTGTTGACAAAATATAATCTTCTTTGTGATGCGTTGTGTGTTCAATGAAACGACAGTGTAAAATGCAGAAGAGTAATGCACACATAATGTGCCATTTCTTAATGTTTTTTTCCTAGCTTTTAAAAACTTGTTGAAATATGGTTTGCAATTGAATAAGAAAACATGAATTTATATATCGGAGACGCAGGACGATTTTAGGAAAGTTAACCTTTCCTTGAATCTGATGATATTGGTAATTGGTCAGCTAATTAAGAAGCATACCAAATATTGCATGTGGAAAAGAAGAAACATGATAGAACTCTAGAGGCTTCCTTTCACTGTTTTGACTGCATAAGTTTGAGCGAAATTAATTTGACATCAAACCTGTTCTTAACTTCTCTTGCTGTAATTTGACACGAATTCTCATGCATATCAAGATTCGTGAAATAATACAAGTTCTCATTTGATTATTTTTTATTTTATTTCAAAATGCATTCAAAACTGTTCTTTGTTTTATCCTGTTGTTATGTGCCGTGTGATATGTAATGTTTTCGGTTGAGTGAATGAGTGAATTGGAACGAAACTAGTCTGCTAATTTAAACCCTGTATACTTTTTACGGTACATTCTTGTGTGTATTGTGCCACATAGCAATAAAAGTTGAACAAATGTTCTAAATATACTGACGCAAAGTAAAAACGCAAAGGCTTTAAAGTGGTTTTTATCCTGTTGTTTTTGGGTCATGGAAATGAAAAAAGTCAAGTGAATAGGCTCTAGTTTTTTTCACACCAATACACTTTATCGATTAAGAAAAAGAAAAACCTTGGTGTCTAACACATATTGAAACATGGCGCATTAGTCAATTGAATCAAAAATTTTAAAGCCACCTGAAACGAGAGCTAAAAAATCGAAAAAAAAAATAAAAAACCTAAGTACCAGGAATAACCGAAAATGAGAGGTGGCAAGCAATCGGAAGGTTAAAGTGTGGCCTGTCAAAATCAGCAATCGCTTGAATTTTTGGAGTGGCGGTATCAACCATATGCAGACTGCATCAGGGTCACCTGCAGATCGTCTCTGTGCAGGACCGCCCACGACCTGGTCAAGATCGATCTATGCGAACGGCGCTGTTTCGAACCGCAAGGGCCACCGCGAATGCGTCTCCAGGGAGACACAACAACCGCATCAGTCGATAGACAGTATTAAATCGATTGCGCGATCATGGAGGATAAACAGACTCGCAACGTCTATGCAGCGACGTGTTAATGCGTTGACTGAGGCCCGAGGTGATCACATGAGATACTGAATCTTAAAAAGTATAATATCAAAAAAACTATGGAGAATTAAGAATAGTAAAAGACGTTTGATATAAGCGAATTTTTGGGCATCGGTGAAAGATTAGTAACGAAATACCATGTCAAAATTTGGAAAAGATACGCTAAATGCTTTTTCAAATATAACAATTTACATTTACCTTTGCGTTTTTACTTTGTTTCAGTACATGAACAACTTTATTACTTTTTTGTAATTGACGAATGCAAGAGACCATCAATAGAGTATTTGAAACGTAAAACAGAAACAAATAAAGCCCTTCTGCAATGGGGTCAGTCGCATTTGGCAATGTCTTGAAATCTGCCTTCATGAAACTTAAAACTGAAAACGGAAGGTAGATGATATTGCTACTTGTTAGTAATTTTCACATGTCTGAATTTAGAACATCCTCCTAAATACTACCAACTATACCGGTAAGGTCAAGGTCAAAGATAAAACTCGAAATGAGGTCAAAATTGGTCAATCTTATCGTTTTCGAGATAAAAGTCAGCTTCCGGTTTGGGGCTCGAAAGTCACATGGAGGTCAAGCACACCGGAAGTTATATCTAACGTAACGTCGCATGGGGGATGGAGGTCGAAAATGAGATCAACATTGCTCTATCTCTTACCGTTTTCGAGAGGAAGGCTAAGTTATGATTTCGAACTCGAAAGTGACCTGGAGGTCAAGGACACCGGAAGTTTTACCTTACGTAACGTTGCATAGGGGGTGGAGGTCGAAAATGATGTACAAAATGATCTCTGAATTGAACTGAACTCGGAAAGAAGAAAAAAATAACCTAAAAGCTTTATACTTTATTAAAACTGCCCAAAAAATCAATTCTGAGTAACTATGAAGTATCAATGACCATGATATTTCAACATTTCTGCAACTACAATTAAACATTTATAAAATTGGGAGATTTGTTTTAGTCAACATGAAGTATTTTTGCCTATTTAGCAGGCCAGAATGATTATTGATTGACCATGTCTTGTCAAAGCACAAGCATACTGCTTATAATTTATGGCTCAGTTTAGTGTTTAAGAATAATCTTTGATGAAAAAACAGTAAAATTTGAAATCCGATACCGCTAAGTTAAAAAAAATCTTTGTGACCTTATTTGATTTCCCGAAATCTAAGCTCGAGGCGGTGGTGTGTGAGCAACAAAGACAGTCTAGTCTTCTGGACACGTTTTCGGACGGTATTTAAATATAATTATAAAAAATTAAGACGTAAGGAGAAGGCTCAGGATACTCAGAGCCGTTGCCATCCTGTTGCATCTAGGGATGCATAGCAGAGGATTAAGAAAGAAACCCGGCGGCGAATTTATCTGGCAAACGTTAATGTTGAAAATTTTAAAATGGAGAAACGCGAAAGCTAATTAATCACATTGCGGAAGAATTTGAGGAATAACAGATCGGTACATCTTTTGCTCTAAAATCTCTTTCAAAGAATAAAAGATAATGCTCACCTTTTCCAGACAACTAACAGAAAATATGACGGACAATAAACTCCACAAGCTGTAATAAAAATATGTAAATATAGCTGTATTGATTGTGCATGAATTATACATGTATAGACAGCATATTATACTTTAATTATAATTACAATTATCCATTTTAATGCCTTTAATGTAATTTTTTCTCAGGGTACAGTCACAAGTATAATTTCCTTAGGTATTAGGTAAATACTGTTAAAATCAACAATGCTTCAATTTTCAGCTCGAAATACCCTTTTACCGCATACAGCACTGCATTATTTATTAAGGATGCATGCAAGAATAAACCCTTATTAACTCACTGCCCCTTTGTAAATGTGTTAAATGTGCCATTATGAAATAAAGTGCTTTTCCATACACTGTTATTCAGTTTGACCGTATTCACAAAGGTAATTTCAGTTAAAAATTGTTTGCGTGATGCGATGGATCAACTGAACGTCTGGTAGTAACGTTAACTGTACTGCTAGCTTTTGTGAATACAGCTGCAGATATTAATCGCTTACAAATGTAAAAGTTATTGTCATGCAATCTAACTCTACGTGCATAATAGAGAATGTTATTGGGCTATGTTAGAATGCAAAGCATTCTACATCGTACCTTGAATTATTTACAAAAGTCATTACATTTATCTTTTGTTATTCTTTTTTTTACATTTTACTTAATAAATAAAGAACCACAGAAAATATATTCTAAGCCAAGGCAAAGCTTTCTTTATATCCCCTACATACCACAAGACGTATGGTAAAAAAGAATATGAACTGCCACATGTAAAAAATACTTTGATGTCAACAATTCACATGGTGTATGCGGTGCAATATATATTACCACATTCAAGGCAAAGAAAAGCCACCTTTTGAGGACCAATCTAAGTAAGGAGTGAAAACCCATACAAGTTGATTCTATAAGAGAGATTCGATAAGATAGAGCAGTATACCAAACTTCTACCAGATACACACCATATAGAAGGCCTTAAGGACCTTGAAGTCTGAAGTGTATGTATAAGTCCTAAAATATATATTATTTCATACAACGCAATTTGCGAAGAACAATATCCAGATTTGTTTTGCAGTCCACAGTCAAGAATTATTTTTTCTGCTGTAATTATACTTTATAAAGACATCACAGCTTACAGCTAAGCATTTCTTGAATAAAATAGAACGAATCCTTCATTCAACTGAGCAGTTTGTTTCAAACGGTGGTGAAGCCACCAGTAAGAGTGGCCACTGAAAGGCAAACGATGTATAATATCCAATAACAACACAGACGACCTATACTGTGATAGGGTAATAGTGACGGCAAGAGCCAAAATAGATGGTCACTGCCAATATGCCAGTACTTCAATAAACAGAACCCTACAAGGACAGCTTGCCGAAGAACTGCATGAACTTGATGGATGTGCCTCACGGTAAATGTGAATCAGCAGAAATTAAAAGTATGATTTATGCTAGTGTGACATGGTTTTCTAAAAGATCCCATAGAAGTTAAATGTCAGAACTACCATAACTTTTGGTGCTGCTATTACAAACACCTTCTAAACTTATTCGTTGCTCACAAAGTCTGCCAATGATGCCGAATATCAATAAATGCGGAAAGTACGGCTCAAACAAATTTGTTCCTGATAAAACACAACAAAGCAACTGGCCCTTTCTGAACTTTAATTGATTACCAATGCAGTAGAGAAAAGGAAAATCAAAATGACAGACTAATGAATTTCTTGCCCACTGCTTTAAATAAGCTGTATTAAGTGTTTGAGCCATTTAAAGGGTAATTTCCTCTTTACCACAACGCAAAGCAAAATCTAAGCGGGAAACAACTTGCTCAAATTACAGACATCTAGATGGAATAAAAACTGAAGAAATGGTTTCACATGAGTTGGTACCAAGGAAACAAAGGCGGCCGTCAAGAATTGTTTAAGCAGTGTAGATCAGATACAGATATGAGAACAACATGCTTAGCATTCAGAAATTTCTCTATGGAAATGACATGCCCGATTCAGCCTTTAAAAATTTTTTTTGTATCTGTATGTCTGCCTTCAAGTAATAAAGGAATCTAAAAGAAAATACTCTTGTTTTAAAAGAGCTAGGGATATGCTTACCGATGTAAGTTTGTGTGTGACCGGGAGAAATATTAGAAAATCAAACAATTAGATCAATTATTCAAGATCTGAAGACGACATGCTCATTGAAACCCAGAGAAGCGTTTTGTTTTTATTTTTGACTTTTTACTTAATAAGGAAGTTAATCCATCTGAAAGCATCAAGTATTGTGACACCATTGCATCCATGTGTATCAATAAACAAATCTGAAAAAAATACATTCTTGGCCACCATTAAAGAATATCTGAAGACTTTGAATCCTTAGAGAAATACGAAGGCATGTTAAAATGCAGCATATTGCCATCAGTAAATTGTAGTTACCGGTTTTACCGGTGGAAATAAACAATAATCTTTTATGTGCATTGTGTAGAGTATTTATCGAAGAAAATAAAAGTGGAGGAGACAAAATGAAGAATAGTTTGTGAAATGGCTCCTTGTATAATTTTAATAACAACGGCTTTATGTCGAAATGCAACTACTCTACACAGATTCATTTAGTGTATCTTTCCAAGATGCTGTAGATGCCGATCGCATATCTAAGAAACGAAAACGGGGTTTTCTACGTTGTTAAAAGATCATAAGTTGTCTTACACACATATCTTTCACTTTTACTGAATTACTAATTTAGTTCATTTCTCCGTACAGTTTTTAGGTTTTGTATGCTTGTTGTATTCTTTTTGTACCTCTATGCCCAGCTTAAAGCTGGTTTGTATGTATCTGTGGCACAGACACTTGAAGAATAGCATAAACGTTGTTTTGTGTCGGTTGAAGGCAGTTGCTTCGTTTATCAAAATATCTCTTGATTCTTAAAGGTCGAAATACAAGTCATTGAAAATTTCAGGTTCTTTCTCCAAGAAGAGTTTACGTTTTGTATGTATAGGCACGAAGAAGGGTTGGAAGTTGTCGAGATGGCAGAGGAGCCAAAGACCGTAGGAACTATCCTTTCTTTGTCTAAAGACCCTTGGATGTTGCTCTTGTTGTATTCAAAAACAAATAGTAGCCATGCCAAGAAAAATAATGCACGCTTTTGTTGGCTTCAGCATATGCGACTCACTTTAAATTTTTAGTTGCAATACACCCAATACGTGTCAAGTGAGAATATCGTTTGCATTCGTTCTGCATAGCCTGTTGACAAAATATGATCTTCTATGTGATGCGTTGTGTGTTCAATGAAAAGACAGTGTAAAATACAGAAGAGAAATGCACACACAACATGCCAATTAATTTTTTATTATTTTCCCAGCTATTAAAAACTTGTTGAAAATATGGTTCGCAATTGAATAACAAAACATGAATTTTTAGATCGGAGATGCAGCACAATTTTAGGAAAGTTAAACCTTTCCTTAAATCTGCTGATATTGATAATTGGTCAGCTAATTAAGAAGCTTACCAAATGTTGAATGTGGAAAGGAAGAAATATGATAGTATCCCAGAGGGTTCTTTTCGCAGTTTTAAATGCATAAATTTTTAGTAAAATTAATTTGACATCAAACCTGCTCTTAACTTCTCTTGCTGCAATTAAAGTTTTCATGCATATTAAGATTCGCGAAATAAGTTCTCATTTGACGGTTTTAGCCGTTGTTTTATTTTTGAAATGCATTCAAAACTGTTCTTCGTTTTATCCTGTTGTTCTGTGCCGTGTGATATGTAATGTCTTCTATTATCTATTGAGTGCTAATTTAAACCCTATATACTTTTTGCGGTACATTCTGGTGTGTTTTGTGCAGTATAGTAAGAAAAGTTGAACAAATATTATTAATATACTAACTCAAAGTAAAAATGCAAAGGCTTTAAAGTGGTTTTTATCCTGTTCCTTCTGGGTTATGGAAATGAAACAAACGTCACATGAATAGATTGTACTGTTTTTTTACACCAATGCACTTTATCGATTAGGGAAAAGTAACACCTTGGTGTCTAGCACATATTGAAAAAAATGGCACGTTGGCCAATTGAATCAAACATTTTAAAACTACCTGAAAGGAGAGCTAACGAAAAGTGAAAAGAATGCGAAAAGAAAAAATCCAAGATTTTCAAAAACCAAAAAAAATGTCACAACTTATCGAAAATAACATGTGGCAAGCAATCGATATGTTAGAGTCTGTAGAACCTGTAGTTATCAGCAATCGCTTGAAGGTTTGGACTGTCGGTATCAACCATATACAGACTGCAACAACGTCACCTGCAGACAGGCCCTGTACAGGATCGCCCACGACCTGGTGAAGATCGATCTATGCTAACGGCGCTGTTTCGACCCTCAATGGCCACAGCGACTCCAGGAAACACAGCAACCGCATCAGTCGACAGACAGTGTGAAATCGAGTGCGTGATCACGGAATACGAGCTCGTAAAGCATACGTTGGACCAGTTTAGAATGAACGTCGACTAACAATCCATATTCATGCACGAAAATGCGCTTCCGTATGTAGCAGAAATGTGCAAAATCTGCTTCAGGATAACAATGTGCAGACTCTAGATTGGACTTCATATTTATCCGACATGAATCCAATAGAGCATCTGTGGGAAAGGCTTGACCGAAGAGTTCGAGCCCGTACGCCACCCCTTCAGAGCCATGTCAAACTCAGAGAGGCCCTCATCAAGAAATGGCATAGGATACCACAATGGAGGATAAACAGACTCATAACGTCTATACCGTGACGTGTTAATGCGTTGGCTGAGGCTCTAGGAGGGCAAACGAGATATTGAATCTTAAAAATATGATATTATAAAAACTACGGATAATTAAGAATAGTTAAAGATGTTTGATATAAGCGAATTTTCTGGCATCGATGAAAGATCAGTAACGAAATTTAGAAAATTTGGAAAAGGTACGCTAAATGTTTTTTTTTCAAATATAGCAATTTATATTTACCTTTGCGTTTTTACTTTGTTTCAGTATATAAACAATAGACGACTGCAAGAGACCATAGAAAACATTTAAAATGTAGAGTAGAAGCAAATAAAGCCGTTCTGCAACGGGTCAGTCGCATTTGGCAGATGTCGTGAAAGGTAAATGAAAATATTGGTGGGTCACATTTGTAAAATGTGTTTAACACACATGGTTCTTTCTTTGAGGGTTTTGCAAGTTTTACCCCCCCCTCCCCCCCCCCCCAAAAAAAAAATCTGACTAACACACTTACTACTCAAGCAGAGTAAGAAAATTGTATTTTTTTTCAACAGATGTAATTGAACAGAAACTTGCAGTGCCAGTGCCATCGACAGCCACAACAGAGTCCTTTGTTTTCCATGTGGAATTAAATTTACCGTCCAGTGCCATTTGATTTTGAACTTCTTTTCTTAAAAGTATTTATGGAAATGATTATAAACATTTTCCTAAAATTTTTTCTGAGCAATTTGTTCTTTATATAATTTAGAACACTGGACGCAGGTGAATAAGATAATTGCGATGAAGCTGCAGTCGTGGATATCGAAGGATCTGGAGGTGATGTGCTGGGTCGTTGAAGAAAGTGGCTATGATGCGTCTCCTACTCCACGTGATTAAGATGCAGTCGTTCAAGAGGTGTTCAGTAGGTTAGCGGAGATGTGGTTCCCACTTCCTCGAATCACACACACACATGGTAGAGGCAATGGGAACGCAGGCGGTAAAGTTGCAACCGAATTTTTGGTTCACGCTCTATATGAACTAAGCACATTGAGTCCCCAAACACCCCTTAACAATGCAGATATGCGGTACTGAACCGACAATGGTTGCTCTGAATTTTTTAATTGAAAAACAATCCCACTTCGCAAAAACCTGGTTCAAGTGAAGAAGGACCCCACGTTGTGTGGTGTATGAATAAATTAGCAACCCTGGTTCTAGGAGTGACGTTCAGATTATGAGTGCAAAAACTGCACTGGCAGTCAAACAAGAACTAAGCAGTGCTTTCAGAGACGGCATTACAATTGGTGTTACGAGACACTCTGCATAAAAAGTAGCATGCACAATAAAACGCAGAACGACAGACATCAATATTGAACTTATTTAGAAAGATTCTAAGCCTTTAGCTGTGTTGAAAAACATTATCAGCACACTGAGTCATGAAGGTGTAACTGTCCAACACGACTTTCATGATGATGTTGATGATGATGATGGTACTAGTAGTATGTTAAATTGTTAGCCACTTCTATTAAGCATTATATACTGTGATGCTTAATAAAACTCGTGTGCCTACAGTGCATGTCAAGTTATGGAGTGAGAGGATTCACAACTAAGCGGTAAATATAAAATATTAGTTGTCGTGAAGCTTAACCACAGCGCTGTTATATGATAATACTAGTCAGTGCAGTACTTTCACAATTGTACTTTTGCACACACTATAAAAAGCATAGAGTTGACAGCCATAGAAAGATTGTTAACTCCAAGAAAATTTTTCCAACCCGATTTGCCACACACAATATTTGGAGCATCTGCAATCCTTCTAACCCTTCATATGATAGAAGCACAAGGGTGGAAGGAGCAAGTCTTTTTTAAATGCATCGACATTTTCAATGAGAATATTGTGTTTTGAAAAACCATGTGTTTCAAACCAACTGTGTGTTGTTGAAATAAAGTTCCTAGTTTCCAATTAAAGGAAAATCAACTGCCATTTTCCAGTGCACAACGAGGAGCGAACAAAAGGCTTGAAGTTCCCAGTTAGATGATTTAAGCAGAATTCTTTAACATTTTTCGGGGCCTGTGTTTCTTCTTAAAGAACAGAAGTGAGTTCCCAGATAGCTGATTGTGAAGCAATATTTTGTGTGGTATTTTTCAGGAGCTATCTTTCTTGTAACGGGAGAAAAAGGTTTGCCCCCTATTCAACGGATGGAACCAGATCTTGAAGAACCCGAACAACAGTTTATAGAAAGGGATATTTTGGCTCGGCTCACCTTTGATGAAACCGAGGCAAGATCTGTAATCCATTTGCCACACCTGCGAGCCACCCTTCCCGGTTCACGCAAAGAACCTGTAAGGAAATTGCCCCAAAGACTCAAAAGCCGCGTGTAAAATCGACAAAATGTCTGTGGAAGATAATGATAAAAAGGATCCAGATTATGCTGGATACAAAAAGGATAAAAACATACACAATGTCCTTCCAAAACACTAAACAAGCGAAAATGCAAGAAAATTGTTACAAGTGACAAATCATATGCTGAAATTCAAGATATTTGTCCCACTCCAGTTGTGATTCCCACGAAGAGACGTAGGGTTATGAGCCCCGACATCCATAGCAAAAGGAGCTCTGTAGCTCTTACTCCAGCACATTCAACGGTACCTGCAAAATCCTAAAATTCAACCAAGAGCAAGCGTAAGGTACATTGCTGTGTTTTCGTTTTGCCATAAACTTTATCAAGAACTTGCAAGGCACTTTCAGCAGAAATACAGCGAAGAGAAAGCAGTGAAATCTTCGATGGAAATTAAAATTAATGGCATTGCTGGAAAGGAATCGAGCAAAAAGATGTGGTTAAGTTTGCGCAACAAAGGTGAAAAAATGTGCAAAAAATGGCATTAAGTATTTTGAAGAGAGAGAGAGAGAGATATGTATATATATATATAAAGAGAGAGAGAGTATGTGTGTGTGTGTGTGTGTGTGTGTGTGCGTGTGTGTGTGTGTGTGTGTGTGTGTATGAAAACCGAATCTGCAAAGGCGTATTTGCCTAGTAAATTTTGCGGAGCGATATACACAAAGATATTTTCGTGGCACTATCAATACGTGTGTGACCATAACGATAGAAAAAAAAGATGGAGTAAACTCCGAAAGGTGAAGAAGAGTTGCGTGCCAGAATTACCGATATACCGACTGGCAACAAACAAGCTGCAAGGCTTATTTCTGGTATGAAGCAGCGTTTTGTATTAGATGTCATAAAAATGACCCATTTATTATGCAAGTTGTGGAATTTAATGTACTGAAATGTGGACCTTTTACCGTTTTGGTAAGGTATTGTTTCGCAGCCCTCCTGTGAATTGATGAAGGTTGTGAACATTCGCAGAAAGAGGTTTCACGACCGACCGAATAGAACAGATGAAATATATCATAAACCCCCTAAATTATGAGTGTCTGATGATTGCTATACGCGAATCAAAAGAATCCAGCAAAAAAAAAAAAAAAAAAAAAAAAAGAATTCAGAACTAGTTCTGTTATCATAAAGACGGGTGGATATTTGGGACAATCTATTCAGTGTCATTTCCCCGCCTGCTTAATAAACAGGTTTTCGACTATACCTAGAAGATCACAGTTCAAGAAGGAACGTATCCTTCCTCTGTCCTAGCATATAGTAAAGTTGGCTCACAAAGATATTGTGCAATTTAATTTGTCCAAAGTAATCATGTTCAACAGAAAAGGAAGTGGAGAGATGGAGAGAACTGGCGTGAAAATGTACAGGCGACAGAGTACCGGATCTGGATTTTTTGGCTTGAATGCATGAGTTTGAAAGCACTTTGTTAGTGGGACTTAACGCGTTGAATTCCTAGGAAAGCGTGTCTGCAAGATCTCATTCTTATTAACAAAGGATATGGTAGAAAACATCAACAAAATGCTCTGTTTGCGGGAACAGTACGCCACGGAGTCGACTCCTTTGGTTTGTTTTTACGCGTACCGGCGATCCCGTCACTCCCTATCCTGGTCACGTTGCTGTAAAAGATGTTGCCAAAGAGGCCCAGGTGTCCTCTCAGCTTTTAGCTCCACGAAATTGCGTAAGTATCTGGCTACAGTGTCGCAAGATTTCAACATAGACAACCTGAAGCAAGACATGGTTGCACCGTTTAGGGGTCATAATTTGCGTGTCCATCGAGATTACTACCTTCTGCCAGTTTGCATTGTAGAAAAATGCAAGGTTGCACAGGTACTAATGGCCATTAACAGCTTACATCAAGCATTTACTGCTCGAATCAGTCCTACATGGAGATCTGTAGGTAAAAGATGTTCTTTTTTCACTTTATTGTGTGCTCTTTGTGAATACCTACATATATAATATATGCAAGTGTTATTTTGTTTGCTTTTAGAGGATGCACAACTCCTGGAGGAAAGGAGGACACCAAAAGACCCAAGGGAGAGAGAGAGAGAGAATGATGCAGTGCACAGAAATTGAATGTGAAGTGATGCGTCAAGCCTTTAAAATGACCAAGGAAATATGAGTTTATGCATAATCATGCTTCCAATTACAGAGGAGATGACTCAGAATCCTTTACTGCAACTTCGTCATACAGAGAACATCTTGCAATGGTTGAAGATGGGCAAGAAGAAAATACAAGAAGCTGATGGTAACTTGAAAAGAAATAAAAGCCCAAATTTATTGCAATGTGTGTTATTTTGCGCAAGATGTTCTCAGGCTGTAAGTAAAGTAAGAACTTCCAGCTGAAGTGTTTAAAATATACAGGCTAGTCTAACTACTACGTACTATGCTTTGAAGGCCTAACTCTGCATGCAATTAAGTATTGTAGTTTAGCTCCGTGTGTAGAAAACCATGAAGACGAGAAAAATCAGTTCAAAGCAGTAACAGTTCAACAGATGTCGATGGCCATCCGCTATTCAAAAAGAAAAAAATACATGAAACACGCATAAATACTTTGTAATAGATCTGATATTGATGTTGGAATAATTTCATATCGTTTGAGCTATATTTGAAATTGCATTTGACAATGATTTTGTTCCGTCAATTGGGAACGTATATGAAGTGACCGTGTATCTTATTTTGTACTAATCTTTCACCTTAATGACTAGATATTGTGTGTCGTTAAACTAAATTGCCAAGAAATGAATTAAAATTATGTGTTTTCTTTTCTTACAGCAGCTAAGTGTGAACTACGGCAGCTTGCAGTAAGAGCCGAGGTGCATTGCTAGTTGAAGAGGTTCATACAAAAACAAGTTCTACCAGGATTCAAATACATACAGAAAACCCTCGGCAAGAAACACGAGGTATTGAAACACGATAGATATCGTAGACGTGAAATCCTATTTGCCGAATATATTTTAGACCTAGAAGACAAAGAAATTGGACCCGTTCATAAAATTGCATTAATCATAATTCCTGGTTCAACAATAAGACAAATAATGCATTTTATGCATTATGCATATTATTATTATTATTATTATTATTATTATTATTATTATTATTATTATTATTATTATTATTATTATTATTATTATTATTATTATTATTATTATTATTATTTTTATTATTATTATTATTATTATTTTTATTTTTATTATTATAAACTATTCTTTTTGGTATATGCTCAAAATTTTGGTATTGCTAAAATATTGGTGCCTGGTCGGATCAAAAGAAAGGGTTTGATTAGATAAAATAAAACTGGCACGTTTCAAATTCACCTCAGAGGAATAATAACAATAATAATAATAATAATAATAATAATAATAATAATAATAATAATAATAATAATAATAATAATAATAATAATAATAATAATAATAATAATAATAATAATAATAATAATAATAATAATAATAATAATAATAATAATAATAATAATAATAATAATAATAATAATAATTATTTATTGATTTCAGCAAATACATAAAGCAATTGTTGAATTGTTGACATAAGAAAATTAAATTTTAAAATCTTAAAATTTGAGATCTAGCATGACTTGCATTATATGGAAATGGTAGAGGTAATATGGCACGAAACTATTCCTGTATGGCACATTGGAGGCTGCAGTTTTAATTGGCTCCTTGTGTAAGAGCATGGAGTACGTGGGCTTGGAAGAATCTTGTTTAATTTATTTTCACTCCTGGGCTTTAACAAATAGCTTTTGATCATAGCAATTTTCTTCTAAGATAGGCAAATTCGCCTTTGTAACAGCTCTATCAAACGAGAGATTTGGAAAAGCAATACATACGGCCCTTTTTTTAATTTGCTCAAGCTGATTTTCAAGCACTTGTGTAAGACCGGGGTGCTAGACCTGTGACGCATATTGAAGTATTGGTCTAACCTTCGAACAATATATAGATAGTAATTCTTTTGGTTTTAAACCATAGCGGTTAAGTACATATAAAAAGTGCATTTTTGAGAAGCCTTGGAGCAGATATAGACGATATGTTCATTCCAGGTTAAGTTGTTCGTGATAATAACACCCAACAATTTCGTTGATGACACAGTTCCCATTTGCTTGCTATTAATGAAGATGGGGTCTAGATCAGGTTTAGACTTTTTAAAGAAAATTACCATTTCTTTTTTTTCTGACAGTTTAGCTTCATGTCGTTGGCATCAGAGCATTCATCAATTGCGGTTGCAGCTGTCTGCAGTGCAACCAAGGTTTTTGAAAAGTAATTCGATTTTGATCTGATTTTGTCTCCCGACATCGCCGTTCAGATTGTCCCTTCCCCAGCTTAGAGATTGTGATAGCATCAGTGTACCATGGAACCTTATCAAGCAGACTCGCCAGTTTCTGATTGAAGTATTGCATAAATTCATTCACTGAGTCAAATGGCGTTTTATTTTGATTCAGTGCCTTGATGTCGCTTGTAAATTCTAAAATGGAAATGGATTTAATTTTCGTTTCTCATATAATGGCGTGTCAATAGATAAACTGGCATGAATCTCGTAATAGCTCGAAAGTAGGTCGGATATCTCACAATGTGAAGATAATAAAATCAATCACATGACCTTGGGAGTGGGTGGAGCTGTGGACGAGTTGAGTAAGATTTAGTGTACTTAAAAAATGTTTAACAGTTTTGTCGTTTCGTGTTGGCTAGGCTGGTCCCAGGAATGTTGAAATCGATCAGTATGCAAAGCTTACCGGGGAGAACTACAAGTGCTTCAAGGAGAGTTTTGAAATCTTGTTGACGTGAGCCACATTTTGTACCATTTTTCGACGGCCGAATTCTATATAATAGACAGAAAGTCATTTTCAGATTGTTTATTGTGGTGGAAATTAGGAGATGTTCAAAGGATTTGAATGTACGAAACTGATTGGAGATGTTTTTTAATTGAACATTATACTACCTAGACCTGGACATCAGGTCCAGGTAGTTGGACAGACATGTAACCATTTGGGGTGGCTGCCTCTATAATAATGTCAAGAAAGTCATTTTTAATTCAGGTGTTTGTAAGGCACATAATAGCAATCTCATTTTCAACTATGTGTTCTAACAAGAGTTTGGAATTGACATTTAAAGACGGGCAGTTCAGCATATCAAGTTTGTTGTGGGTCTTTTCTGGGGAAATTTCAATGAGATTCTTATTAAATGCGATCCAATTTTGTTTGTAAACAGGTGATTCTGATTTTGACACACGGTCACTGATGACAATCTCGATATTGTTCACGCATATATTGTTGTTCTTATTGATTCCATGCTTAGACCTGCGGAGAGGTGTGGCGGGGGTGTTTCTCCCAATGAAAACTGGTATTGACTGGCGAGTTTCAGCCGCCCTATTTTTTTCCAAGGCCATCATAGAACAAACTAGTTCAACAATTAAATAGCCCACTAAAGTACACATTTTTTACAAGAATCGGGCCAAGTATCTGCTTTTGATCAGTGTTGGTAGCCACGCCATCTCTGATAAGTGGATTGGCAAAAGGAACCACTTCTAATTTAATAAAAAATTATTTTACTTGCTCTCCCACTCGCGTTTGCATAGGTTTCTATTTGGTCTCACTCATAAATTATTATTGTTTTAAAACTTTATGTTCGGCTTTTATTATTGGTCTGTTTGCTCTGCAGTTTTAAAATTAAAAGGTTTTAAAGTTAAAAGGTCGAATGATGCAGACGTGTGGGCGGTTTTCGAGTTCCCTTTTAAATGCAGAATTGGGAACTTGCAACCATATTTGGGTTTTTACTTACTGTGCTGCTGAAATTATGATTGAATTATAAATTTCAAGTTTAATTTCGTCAAGTTTTATTGTTAGTGATATTTCGCATTTTCATCCGTAGTAATTTCGCTCAAAAGATTAAGAAGCATTTAGATTTATTGGAACTGCTTTGTTGTATTATTGGTTTAGCACGTTCTTTGCGTTAAAAGGCCTGTAGTTGAAGGACAGAAATAGACATAATATGTCAGTCTTCAAGTTTCTACTTGACCTGATGAGAACGGTTTAGGTTGTTATCGAGTTCTTACATTTATGTAATCCAGAAGATCTATCATAATTGATCAATAGGTTCTATTGTCAAACAAATTCTATCGTTAAATAAAGTTCTACTACTGTTAAATACTATTGCTGAACAAAAAGTTCTACTACTGTTCAATAATTTCCACAGCTTGTCTTTAATATTTGTAACGAAAAAAATAAGGTGTCTACATGCTTGTAAATTGTATTTCTATTTTTTGAAAGGGTGTTTTCCGGGTTTTTACGTAGGGATTAATTTTTAAATAATGTTTAATTTAATTTTTTTTTGTGTGTAGGACAGTCATTATAAACAATAAAATATCAAATGCTTTCAAACAAACTTTTAATCGTAGTTTCATTTCACTGGTTTCTAAGATTGCCTAATTATTTTTTTATCAAAATTGATGCATATAAAACTCCTAAAAACTTAATACTATCTTTCCATTTCGCAAGATGTAAGATTTTACTTCAAGCTTTAATAAATTTTTCCGCTTAAACTTTCTTTTGCGCTCAAGTGTTATAACGTTTTAAAAATCTGGATAAGTTTCCAAACATCAAAATTTTAATACAAACACAGTAATGACAAAAAGCACCTAAACAGTGGCCCGGTTCGCTGGATGGTCCGCTTGTCAGGGAAGGTAAGATGGGTGTACATCTTAGGAAAGGTTTAAGGAATCTTCCACTGGTGATGATTGTAAATTTCATTTAAATAGAGAATAATGTTTGGTTTATACTTCATGTCACTGTTCATCTCTAAATAGCATTTGTACATAGAAAAGTCTTTTTTAAACTGGAAATACATCAGTTTTGATTTTAAACAAGTGTAACATTATATATAATAACAGCCTGTCGATTCTTCTAGTTGCAGCTTTTCTACAGTGTATAGCAACACATCGCAAAATGCATACAAAATTTTATTTTCCAATACCTACTATTAGTAACATGCTATTTAAGCAAATAATTCAACATTTCAGCATTCAATTCTTGGTCATAGTTTGAATGTATAACGAAGAAAAATGAACCAGTGATGTTCTGTCTAAAAGGGATAATTTATTTCTGTAAATTTATGCAATATGGCAAAGAAAAGCATACAAATGGAAAAAGGAGGTGGTTACGTGCATACAGACACGCAAAGTTCTATTTTGAGAAGTCCTGGAAAGGAAACAACTTTTTTCCGTTCACTTAGTATGACACTTACAACACTGTATCACATTTATAATATCTATGTGACTGTGAAATACAGTCACGTTTGCATATAAGTTTTCAATGCTGGCCGTATTCCTAATTAAGTTACTCCTTTCCTTTCCATAAGGACTTTTGAAAACGGATAAGCAACCAACTGAACGTGGAGTGAAAAGGAAACATACAAAAGGAGCATACAGAAGGAAAAAGGAGGTGGTTACGTGCATACAGACACGCCAAGTTCTATTTTGAGAAGTCCTGGAAGGGAAACAACTTTTTTCCGTTTTATCATTTTAGCGCCATATCCGATTTGTGAAATCACTTAGTATGACACTTACAACACTGTATCACATTTCTAATATCTATGTGACTATGTGAAATACAGTCACGTTTGCATATAAGTTATCAATGCTGGCTGTATTCCTAATTAAGTTACTCCTCTCCTTTCCATAAGGACTTTTGAAAACGGGTAAGCAACCAACTGAACGTGGAGTGAAAAGTTTAAAACTGTCATACTGCAATAAAATCACAGACTAAACTGCGAGCAAAACCCCCACTCGTATGTCCCTACAATCAAATGGAGTTCTTGTTGCTATCTTTTTTTACGTATGATATGTATAATAGTTCAACAGCATCGCACCTAGATGGATCCTTTAATATCAATTTGTTTTGTTTAGGGACCAATCTTTACGATTTTTTCAGTTTCTATTAGAGGTTACTTAAACTTAGTTCAGTGTTTATTTAAATAGCGCTCTGCAGTGATATAGTGTCAGAAGTTTAGTAGTTACAATCCGCCTTTCAAGAACTTGAAATGCTATTGGTAATCAAGTTTTAAAATAATAAGGGTACATTCTATTCATTGCAGAAGAACTTCAGAATCAGTTAAACATATGGATACCCATGTGTGTTGAACATTTAAACAATCCTTAACTAAAACTGTTTTCTTTTACCTGGTCTGTAGAAAGGTAGGTATACCTTTGTTTTGAGTCAGCAGCATATTAACATATTCGAATTTAATTTGAATTTCCTGTGAATATTAAATTCTTGTCCTTTGAATTTACCTTTTAATGCTTTGCAGTGCACTTGGTATGTGCTACAGACAAAATTCACATACTTAACATCAGGTACAAGTAGATCAGCTTATTGATTGAATAAAATTACCATCATTAATTTTAAATTAGTACTTGATCACACCATTGCACTATTTGCCAAATCTGAGTTTCACAAAAGATAAACTGTAGACTAATGTTTAAAAGAATGAGACTACAAAAATCAAACTTTATGGTGCAAGTCACAAACACTTTTTATGTAAATTCGTCAGTTTTTTTCTCAACACAATTATGATGCGCAATTGCATTATTTACAGAGAATACTTCTTCTGTGGTCTTGCTTATCATTTCCCTTAGAGAGGACAACAGCCAAGAATCCATGTAAATAATTCAGTATGTTGTAATGTTTTAGAACATATACCCTTATTTTACTTCATATATAAGAAAATAAGCGAAGAGAAAATATTAATTCATAATTAGTATTTCTTTACTACATACAGAAAAATTAATATATATTTATATGGACGAAACATTGTCACAATCACGAATCAGTATATCATTCTTTGTTTTGATTTAATCCACTCACTATACAAGCGGTATCCAAAAGAAAAACAGCGTAACTGATTGACATCTGGGTAGAATTCGTTCTCGTTTTCTACAGAAATAATTTGTCCTTGAATTCATACTATTTTTCGTTTTCTACGCGCCACTGGATAAGACCCAGTGAAGTATACTTTCAATATTCATGCAGTACGCGTGCTGGTTTTTTCGTTTTTAAAATCTTTCCATATTTCAGACACGCACCTAGAAATTAAAAAACACATATTTACGTTACTGTAAAATAGTATTTTTCTGTATATTTCTATCGTGCATTTATAATCTACATGGAGTGTAGCTAATATTGTAATTTGTAATATTGTATTTATGGTTTCCGATATTCTGCGTATTACTTTTACGAGTGTTTTGTGAATACCAATATTAATGCTGCAGGCATTATTCAGCAGATGGTGCCCCTGTAAAAGTTTTATTGTTTTACCTAGTTATGAGTGCTGACACCTTATTTATGATTCTCTTTCAAAAATAATATCGCAATTTTGTTAACCATTTTTCCATAGATGTCTTCCTTCAGCAAGTACTTTTCTCGCAGTTTGTTCCCTTTCACATGAATTGCCATTTAGGCCATAGAGCGATCTGATTGTGCTCTCCATTACTCTTTTTTGCTCATTTCTGTGTTGCGCAGGGCAGAATGCTATCCTCCGATTTATGCAAAGTGCCAATCATAATTTGTCTTGCATCAAACGTTTCATCCAAAACAGTGACGCAAGTGTCGCAAAGACATTGATTTGTATATCCGTGCTTTCTGGTGCCCCACAAAATGTCGTACTAGGTCCCACCCTTTTCTCATTTTGATTAATGACCTCCCACTTCGAGTCCAGCCATCAGTCCGCTTGTTTGCTGAAGACTGTGTCTTTTTTGTAGAATTACAGGTGAACGTGACCATCTAATTGTACAGCAAGACCTAGAAGCCTTAAATTCTTGGGAGAACGATTGGCTAATGGAATTCAATCCGGACAAATGTTGTGCGCAATATTTAAAAAAGCGTTATCCTAAACTAAATAAATATTCATTGAAAATCAAGAACTTTAGACGGCCGATTCAACAACAATCTTGGAGATGGAATTTCTAAAGACTTAAAATAGTTGCTTGTAGACTCAGTGTAGCGGGAGGGCAAATAGGTATCATAACAACAGTTCGGTCACCGATATGCTCAACGAACTTGAATGGGATTCTCTGCAGCAACAGAGATGCAAATCTTGTCTCACAATGTTTTACAAGATATCAAGTAACTGCATAGACATACTCCATTCTCATTACTTGATTCCCTCTGCCTTGACACATCATGACAATATCATACACTTCATAAGACCCTTTTCATCTACCAATTATTAAAGCAAATTCACTTTTCCCGAGAACCATAGGACAATGGAATTCACTTTCAGCTAAATGTAAACCTGTCACCAAACCTAGAATATTTTAAGTTTGAGTGATGGGGTTGTCAATCCATGAGCTTCCGAAATATTAAATAACATCTCAAGTCTTTAGATTGCAGATTTTTGTTGGTTAAACGTTTCTGCACACAGCCACGCACACCGAAAAATAATCTGACAAAATTCCGCATATATAGAAGAAGAAGAAGAAGAAGAAGAAGAAGATTTATGGGACGTGCTGGCCACCACAGAAATATCAGACATCATATTTCCTATTACATTGTGAGACAGGTATTGGGTTATGCGGATGCATCGGATCAATGGTGGGCAGAGAGAAATAAGCAAATGATTGGGACGGAGGTGCAGGAAGTGAAACAGTAGCCAATGTCGGTAGATATGTTGAGAAAGCGATCGAGCGGCTCAAACGCAACAAAAAAGTGACGTTTACTGGTTTTATTGCTTAGTGAGGGGTATTGGTGGGATGTGCATATATTTTATCACTATATTACTAAAGTTTGATGTGCCACCACAGGAGAGCACAGTAACTCCGCATAAGAAATTGTTATGGGTGTACCCTGCAGGAGATGAACCTACAATGACACTATCAAAGAAGTTGATAATATATACACACATTTGATAATATATGCACACAAAATATGCCAACACAGAGAGACCTTTGTATATGTTAAGTGACACTAAAGGTGTCACTTAGAGAGACCATAGATAAAAAATAGTTAATAGGGAAACCAAAGTATGGTCTCCCAAAGTTGTATTTTTGGGTTATATATCATTGATTATTATATATGATGCACATCTGGTCCCCCGGTTTACTATTTTCATGCATGCTCTCTGTAAAATAATTAAAAAAACCTTTACTCTTATCTCAGTGACATTCACGTCTCGGCAGTAAAGCCAAATAATAATAATAATAATAATAATAATAATAATAATAATAATAATAATAATAATAATAATAATAATGATGATAATAATAATAATAGAAATAAAACAAAAACAACAAAACGCGATTTTAGTTCTAAAACTTGGAGAGATTTTTAAAATAAATTAATTTTGATACAATGGAGTTTGTCATTTTTTATTAGTCGTGTAGTAATCTGAAAGTAAATTAAGATTGAGAAATGCGATCTAGCGGCTGAAACGTAAGAAAAAAGTGACGTTTACTGGTTTTATTGAGGAGTGGGGGTATTGGTGGAATATGCATATATTTTATCACTATATTACAAAAGTTTGATGTGCCGCCACAGGAGGGCGCAGTAACTCCGCATGAGGAATTGTTATGCGTGCACCCTGCAGTAGCTGAACCTACAATGACACTAACAACAAAGTTGATAATATATACACACATTTGATAATATATGCACACAAAATATGCCAACACAGAGAGACCTTAGGTGTCACTAAGGGAGACCATAGATAACAAATAGTAAATAGGGAGACCAAAGTATGGTCTCCCAAAGTTGGATTTTTGGGTTATATATCATTGATAATTATATATGATGCACATCTGGTACCCCTGTATCTCAGTTACACTCACTAATTGGTAGTAAAACGAAATAATAATAATAATAATAGAAAAAAAAACAAAAACAACAAAAAGCGATTTTAGTTCTAAAACTTTGAAAGATTTTAAAAATAAATTTATTTTGATACAATGGAGATTGTCATTTTTTATTAGTTCTTAAAAGAAATAGTCGTGTAGTAATCTCAAAGTAAACTAAGATTGCGAATTTTTTATTAGTTCTTAAAAGAAATAGTCGTGTAGTAATATCAAAGTAAATTTAGATTGAGAAATGAAATGATGCGATGGATCTTCCATTGTTTCCCGTGTATGTGCCCTTGCATTGTGTTATTTGGTATATGATGCTTGGCTGGAATACGGTGAAATAGGCTATATGATATCAACTTGGTGATTATTAAATAAAGATTGAAAAGCCAAAAAACTTGTTTGTATTTGTTTTCCCCTTCTCCCCTTCCCCGTTCCTTGAGTGTAGAAAATATGTTAAAGCTGCACCATTTCCCTCCCTCCCCAAAAGGATGGCAAATTGTAGTTACTTCGCCATTAAGATTTCCAAGACTGGTCTTCAATCGTAGGCGATATACATTCATAAGTGAAGTTAATATATTGTTTCATGTTTGAATATCCGGTGGCCTTGGGGAGTCAGCTGGGGTAGTATCTCGGGGAAATATGGGAACCAGAAAATGAACCATAACTTTTAATATAGTATGACAGCGTGTCTGAAAAACCAGTTTCACATGCGGTTGTGTCATAGTTCGGTACTTATCTTGCTGTGCTTTGCACGGAGTTATGCAAGCAACCTGTGGCAGTCGAACCCAAAATAGCATACAATGTAAGCACGCAGTGGTGGTCACACTGGGCAGGCTATGTTGGCTACTTTTTAAAACAACAGTAAAGCCCTCATGTAAAGAAAAATTCTCCTCCTTGTTCTTATTCTGTGTTATTAAGTGTTTGAATAAACACTTAAGGAAATGTTTTATTTTGCAATACAGGTGTTTTGTTACGGGATGAAATTAACTTTCCTTTCTTGAAACACTCTTTCCCTCCTAAATCCTTTTCATATTCTTCACTTAATCTCAATAAATTCATTGTTGCCAAGATAAACACACCGGCTATTTAAATATCTCGTTGGATTGAACTTAGAAATCTAAGTGTAGTCCCAAGTAAACTTAGAAGTTTGAACTTATACTTGAGAGTACGTTTAAACTTACATTTTGTGAATACCGCTAAGTTGAACCAATGGGAATCTAAGTTTACTCTTACATTTTTGCAGTTAGGTTGACTCTATGATTAAACTCACACTTTCGTGAATACGGCCACTTGTTTACGGGTGAATATACCAGGTTGGCTGTGTTGTCAAAAGAAAAATTACTGTCACCATCTGAAGGCAATAACCAATTTGTGCAATTACGGGCAATTTGGTGTCATGATTATTGGTCTTAACTTAGTCCTATATGACTCTTGCGGTCTTCCTATTACTACAAGAGTAATAGTTCCTATAACAGAACGTGTCATTGATGTCAGTTTTGCTAATATCGGCGCATGACTCATGCCAGTTGCGTTACTTTAGAAAGAGTGCTTCACACAGATGACCAATTATAAATACGACGCATAATTTCTATGGCTAAACAACAATTTTGTACTGAGAAAAATAAATGTTTTCTTGGGATCAGGATATAAAATCTCCCATTATCACCCACAACAACAATACGCCAATTTGCACTTTGACTTTTGCCGAAAATATTTTGCGATTCGGCTGAATTCAGGTTGGCTAAGGATATAAAGAAAATTCCATTTTGCCAGAAACATATTCATATGTTGGTTATTAAGGGGGCTGAATGATATGTAAAATAGTTTCTAAAAGATCACATGATGGCTTTATATATTTTAAAGTGTGTATATTGAAAGAAAATTAGAATTTTGATGTTTTTCACTTACTTTTCTTTATAATTTGTCCCCCAACATTTGTAAAGAAAAGTGAGTCAAAACAACACCTTTACCGGAAAGATCCAAAAGTACGAATTGGCTTATGGCTCTACAATAAGCCAATTTGCACCTTGACTTTTCCCGAAAAGTTTTTGCGTTTCGGCTGAATTCAGTTGGGATAAGGATATAAAGAAAAAAAAAACGACATAAATCCACAATAATCCATTTGGCCAGAAACATATTCACATGCTGGTTTTAAAGGGACTGAATAATATTAAAATAGTTTTTAAAAGATCATATGATGTTTTTATAAATTTGAATGTGTTTATGTTGAAGGAAAATTAGACTTTTTATGTTTTTTCCTTATCATTTCCTTTATAATTTATCCCAAAGATTTTTGCAGCCGAAACAACACCTCCAACGGAAAGACCCAAAAGTGTGAATTGGCTTATTGTTCTGTCCTAGTAAGATTGATGTAGTCATGTTGCATATACCTTCATGCAATGTATTGTGGGTAACTGGGGGCATAATGAGCGATATTTGGAGTTTATTGCAGAATTCATTCCAATACAAATTCTTCGATATTTAAGCTAAGTAATAAAATTAATCTAAAGAACTAGTTTCCTGGCCTGTGACAAATAGGCCAAAAAGTATGCAATCGGTCCACAAGAAATATACGCTGTTATATTTGGTATGAAAATGAGAAACTGCGTTTTGCCCCCACGCAAGCACTGGCACTTTTTGATCATGTGATTAAAATGTGAATTCTTATTGGCAGATGTAAGGTTGTGACGTGAACTTGTTCTCAAGAATAGAGAGGGTCCGTTGGGACTAGTTTAAACTGTAAACAAGTGGAGATAATATAGGTTTTGTGCTAAAGCATAAGATAAGAGCTTACTCTGCACGAGAGTAATATGTCAAGTAGTCTTCAGGCTGCATGTAATGGTTTCAAGTATTTTGTTATTTAGTTTAACTTCTTTCTTTGAAGTTATTTTCAAGAGTTTTTTATCTTTGTTTCTGGCGGGAAGATTTAAACAATATAAACAAAATTACCTGAAGTTTATAACCACAGCTCTCGCGAAAATAGACCAAACTGTGAATTGTTTATATTCCTAATAACTCCCCTCTTTTGAATAAAGATGAAATGAGTAAGTATGTGCCATCTTGTTAACCTGTTTTTGAAATAGTTCACACAGTTTCGGCATGACAATGCTAAACAACAATACAATTATTACTTTTTGTATCACATTTTTACAGAAACAGTTCTTGTTTTTTGTACGCATTTTGGTGTCTTTTGGAGGTACCAGGTAGCAATGGTTTGTCACATGTAATGGAAAACAGTTTGGATGGAGGCACTATTGTCTCACAAATTACATACCGGGTAAAATTTTTGACATTTTCAAGTGCAAGAGACTATTTACTCTCACCACCGGCATTATTACCTTGACGGTATAAAGTCATTGGTGAGGCCTGTTTAGTTGAACTTATCACTTGCACTCCTTTTATCCAAAAACTTCATATTCAATTGAAAATTATAGATAAATCTAGAAAATTCAATAGGTACAATATGATTGTATTTTGTAATATACTTTTAGTATTTGAAGTCAATAAAACGGTCGATATAAATACCAGTGAACTAAGATTTCTTCTTCTCAATGCTAGAGTTACAATATTTATATTAATCACATTTTAATATAGACATTTCATAAGTGCAAAGAAATAACAATGACACTAAAATGTAAATTCGGGGAGGTAAGTTTTTCTAAACATATAAAGCTATTATTAATATTATATGCTCACTGAAGCATGAATTCTAAAAACAACTAGCAAAGGGATTGACTATTAATCATTTTCATATTCGTTTGCATGTAATTGTTGATATTCCCATCTTAAAACGTCAGTTTAGATATTTATTGACATACTTGCATGTAAACTATATCGGCACGCTACTTATGCATTTACTTGATGGTAGCTTGTGTATCTAATATCTAATTGGCCTGTATTTTACAATGGTGAGATATTGAAAAAAAAATAATACTACCATTTACCATTTACCAATTGCAAATCTATGGAGGAAATACAAAATTTAGCTTGACCTGAAAGTGTGTTTTGTGCAAGCTCTACTTGCATCAAGTTGTTTATTTCTTGTCCCATTCTGCGCACATAAATGGGCTGCTTCGGAAAATGTGTAGGTTTCATTTGTAGGCAATTAACAAGTCAGAGCAAGGCAGACTATATAGCATGAACACCAACCAGTGATTCCATAATTACAGTTCTAACAATGTTATTTCGATTTATTCTTTATGAATTCGAATACCTGCACATAATATAACACGTGCACAGGTGCACTTGAATTTCTTGTTGAGGCACCTAGAAATACACCTTTTATTCTAGCTATTAAAATAAAGATCCTGCTTCTAAACTAAAGAGTTATTCATTATTACTCTGAGCAACATAATATTACATGATGCCAGATAGGTGTTAGATGACGAATATTTTTCATACAACATGTCGGTCGCTTCTGTAAAAGTGTATAAAAGGGACAGAAGGGTATGAATCCGGAAAAAGCAAGCAGCTTTGCTGAACGCCCAGGTACTTTTGTCTCCTAAAATCGCAACAACTGGTGATACTAAGATATCTTAACGAAAAACTCACAAACAAATTTGGACCAAATTTGAAGTTGTGACGGGTTTAAAGGACAAAAAGGCGTACCGCACAGCCACGTTTATAACTTGCATTGAGGGGCTTGAGATTTTTAATGGACTAAATTCAGCGATAGACTAAGACAAATACATTGAAACAGATTGAACTGTTTGATAAGCACAGCGTTGGGGAAATCAATATAATACACGAGCGTTTTGACTTACAGAATACAAGAGCCAAGAGAACACTGGCAAAATCTTGTAAGTAGGGCGAAACAATAGACGAACTTGTTAGGAACAAAACTGTAACTGGTACACTGGATCTACAAAATTATTACGATATACCGTCACATTAAGGTTTATGAAGTTTTTATAAATTATTTGTCCCAGTTCACAAATTAAGCATTAATTTACGCCAGTTTTTTTATGATTATGGAACTCAAAATTGAGTATGACAAAGATGGTTTTATATTAACTAACACTTGTCATATGACCAGCAGCAAAATGAAAACCGACCATTCGACCAAGAGGTTTTTCCCAATTTTTACTTATTTTGTCCTTGGGGAAGGAGCAGAATTTGCAATCCAATTTTCACAGAGGTATTTTTCGCTTCGTCGCCAGCTTCATCACTTCTACCTACCACCTGATTTATACTTCATCAACCAAATACAAATGTAGATAACACCATTATATTATAGCTACCAACTAAATCGGAAACCACATTCACATCGCCCCAACTCACCCACCAAATAAAAACGCAGACAACATGGTCATGCAACTTGCTATAAAATGTTTGTGCAATTACTTCATCACCCACTGATACCCCCAGCCCTGTCACTCAACAGAAAAAAGACTGCTTCCATCATCAAGTCAATTAAACCAAATCGAAATGCGGACCACTGTTCTGTCACACAACTTAACAAATGCACACACCAAAGTTACATCATTCCACCTTCAAGTAACAAATGCAAAACCAAATGCAAGGTGACCTCCACCCTCACATGAAAAGCAAAGGCGTGAACGACCGTCATATCACACCTACAGAAATGCTCAGAAAGACGCTCGGACTATCTCGCCATTCCAGCCCCAACACTACACCACACACACACACAAGAACACAGATGCTTCCATCCATCAAAAATAAAACGCGCACAGCACCATAAACTCAATCTAACTATCAAAACCAAATACATTGGTCATCCAAGCTGAAAAAGGAACGCATAAACCACTTGTCACTCTAACCAAGAAAATTCGAAACAGACACCACTATCATGTTACTCCACGAACTAAAAATATGGACGTTACTTCCATGTCCACCTTAGGCAAATCACTACATACCGCAATGTCAACCCTACCAACGAAAGTTGATAATCCTAGCAACCAAAAACAATCAGTGATATCACCCAATCCACCAAACTTGGTGGGTTTGTTGTTGAATTTCAATTTGTGGCAATGATATGAATTGGCTCAGAGACAATTTGCTCACACAGATCATTTGGGAATATTTAGAAATATTAAGGAGGATTGTTTTAAGTACTTGTCATAAAACCAAGTGAGAGTGAAGACCAGAAACATGAAAATCGTTAAAAGTAATTTTTCTTTTAATCGCTTTTTAAGAACGCAGCTATGAGAAAGCATCTATAAAAGAGATGGTTATTTTATTACTCAGGGTTTCCAGAGAAATAAGTTTATTGCTTTTGCCACCATATACCCACATGTCATGCGAAATCGTAAAATTTTTTGAACATAACTCAGGATGTACTCTCCGAGTCCTAGCAAATAGGAGTAACATCTGCAGTGTAGCGAGACTGGTTGATATAAGAGCTTGATTTTTTCCATCAAAGTGCATTTGTGCAAAGGTGACCCAATCTAATTAATTTCGTAGTCGTCTGGCGTATATATTTTGGTAAAGATAGTGTCTATTCATTTAGTGGTGCACAAGGAAGTACTGCGCCAAATTATTCGAATGACAACATGTACCTTACATGCTTTTCAAAGTGTTAGCATTTTAAAAATTGCTTAAATTATACTTATTATCTTTGAAATTTATTTTAAAAAACGGTAATTTATAAATTAGGGACGGTCGCTGTCTTTTCGCTTGCAGCACAATATACACAATTCAAAGAAAAACTGCAGAATCTGAAAAAAGAAAAAGCAATGCTGGAATTAACTGCTGTGTGGAAATGATTGCAGAATTTCTTATTGTATGCTTAACTACAGAAATTATTTCATGAAATGAAAATATTTTTCAGTTAGTGTGAATGACGGTATAGTAATCAAATGATAATGAAAAGGACAGTAATAATGGTAATAACAAAAGTAAAAATATAAAGTTATTATAATAATAAAAAATTAAATAATTAAAATAATAAACAAATAATAACAATAATGGTAATAATAATAGTTAAAATATAAAGTTATTATGATATTTAAAAAATAAATAATTAAAAAAAATGAGCAAATAATAACCATGGCAATAATAATAGTTAAAATATAAAGTTATTATGATAATAAAAATAATAGTGCGATAATAATAATGATACTAATAATGACAATAACAATAATAATAATTATGAATTAGAAACAACGAATTTGTATAGCATGGGATATGTTTTATTTTACCCCAGTTACCTCTAGGAATGTGAGTGCGGATATTCCAATCCAGAGTCCTAGCTGACCGCCTATGTCTCCAAGTAATTTCGACGACTACGTAAACAAGAACCTTATTGTTAATGCGATCCCAGTGTTCTAGTACTTTTTAAGTCATTCTGTAGTATAATATAAATGTGGTTCTAAGTGTAGATTTATATAACTGTGACTCACAATCTACACTGATATAGATGTGAATCGCACTCTAAGCTAATATAACTGTGACTCCCACTCTACACTAATTTAACTTTAACTCCGACTCTACACTAATATAACTGTAAATCACACTCTACATTAATATAAATGTAACTCACGCTGTAGGCCTCTTGTTCCACCACGCTGTCATACTTGAGCTCGTCATAAAACACGTCCAGTTTGAGGAGATTGTCGCTGATGCTCTCACGTGTGACAAGAGCCTTACGCAATGCGTCACTTCTCTCACGGTAGTTGTTCAGGAGAATATTAGACCGAGAACCGCTGGGCCAGTTTGAGACATACATGGATTGTCTGAACTGTTTATCATCACAAAGGCTCGGACAGTAACAGACGATTTTATTCTCCGCTATATCAAGTTCAACTCTCGTCTGGCATTGTCTCTCTAAAATAATCAGTGTGTGTTTGCAAAGAAAATATTTCAGTGTTATTTCATTTCTTCAATATTTCATTTCACTCAATCATAGTCATAAGGTTGATATTAATCAAAATATCTTTAGAACTTAATTTTGAAATCGATATTAGCAATATCGTCATAAATCGGGTCGGACTACGAGATACAAAGGTCAACTCTGTGTAACTGCATGCTCAGAAAAATCTTTGCATTTGAAATGCGTGTAGTGTATTATGATGCTAATGTTTTGCATGCATGCTTGATAACACTCATGCTTAGACATAAATAAGAAACCCTGAGATTAAAGTAATATGGAATATAAATTAAAAAATATTAGACAATATGGATAAAAGTCTGACCTTGTTCGCTTCTACATACAGCTCTGTTGGCTGGTACCGGAAGCATGCTGTCAGCGCAGCGACACCTGGCAATTATCTCCCTCTGATGGCAACTTTTCTTACAGGCCTGTCAGCAAAGAAACAGAAAATAATATTTGCATAAATATGAAAGCTATGCCAATCCTCGACGTTCAAGAAAAATATCATAAAATCATAAATATACTTCACATAGAGTGCTTACTAAGCAATAGTCTTATATATAAGCTTTAAAAATGTACAATCATCACTAATTCGAGCCAAATCTTAACAGATTATGCCAATTTCAAGCAACTATAGAAATATTTAATGGATTCACGAAATTTTTACTAACTTTGTAAAGATATGGCAGATTCACTGTAATTTGTAAACTAAATACATAAATAATTCGGATAATGTAATATAAATACCACAAATAACATTAGTCGCCAGTTATACGCTATAAACAAAACTAATGACACAGGTCAAATTGTCAAGCCTTTTACAGGCTGGTAGGTGTTTAACCTTAAAGGTGATCTATAACATGCAAAGGAATAATGAGCGAATATTAGAGAATCGGTGGCGTATTTACCTACCATGACTGAGTATTTCTTTCTGTACAAAAGGTCAAACCCTTCACCAGTAGTACAATTACTAAAAGGATCTCCGAGTCTAGCAAAAACAGTCTGAAACATCATCAAATCGCAAAAATCATCAGAGTGGCAGTAATTCTACCTACAGTCTATAAACCCAAATAAATCACTCTATATTTTTTAAAGTTTAACACATTGGACATCTATATTTTCCCATATATGAAACTTAAGGATTCTTTTCTTCATTTTATTTAATTTACTTCTGATGTGGTTTATATTTTAAAACATTAAAACACAGAGTGATGTCTTTTTGAGATAAATATATACCAACTTTTATATCTATATCTTCATATTTTCTTTTATTCATTTGACAACCAGATAACAAGAAAACAGTATAGTGCATTTGCCTTATTTTGATAAAGGGTTCTACATCATATTTTAAGCCTTGTTATTACACTTTAATTGCACGCAGACAACTAATAGTGGATAGAATGGCATACTTTTCGTATCTTAATGGAGGTTCTTGAGCCTACATTGACATTCACTCCCTCGTCGGCCATGAATGGATGCTGGTCTTGACCGTGTATGAGCACTCTCGCACCGCGTGTTGTCGCTATGGAGTCGATGTACTCATTGCGCTCGATAAATAAATTCAGTGATAACCCTGAAAATTTTTATTGTTTCTTTATAAGCTGTTTTTTTTTAATTTGTACATCATAATTATTTGTGCAATATAATATATTATATTATAATATATTTGACATATGCATGGTAGTTATTAATTTTATTTCCATATATCACATTTATAAAATATCAACATTCCATCTTTATGATATCGTTTCAATATTAGTTTCATTCATGAGATAAAGGCATGTTATATTTCATAGATTAAATAGAGAAGTACAATAAATATGACCAAGGGAAGACAGTGTGGCACATACCGTACAGTTGTCCTGGTCTTGTTTGGTACAGTTTTTGTGTATGAGATCCAGAGTTAAATGTGTAACAGTTTCCGTATTTTCTACTCATAAATCCAGTAAAATTCCTGAGACAAAGTAAGAAATAAGAAGCAATACGCAGAAATGCAATACATGTTATATGATGACCATTTGTTTACACAATAGGCATGTATTTAGTTTTAAATGATCGTATATTCGTTTCAAGTAACTTAAGATCTATTATAAGAGTAATTTATGGCATACTCACAGTGGAGAACAAAACATGCCATTCCAGGAGCATTCCTGAACCAGATCATTTAACTGGTGTCCCATTTCCCTCCTAATAGAAATGTCAAGGTCATAGAGAGCCTGTAAAATAGACAACATCATTTTTTATAATTGCAGTAGAAATTTGACTTGATATATCAGTTTTGCTGACAATAAATACAATTGTATAAAACATATAAGGGTGTAGAAGAAAAGTATATGAAAACATTATGAGAAAACAGCGTAAAATATACCGAAGCTCTTTGTTGTTAAGTCTTTGTGCAGTTATTGGTCTGTTTTCTTTCTACCACCTACCTGTTGTTGATACCGTTATAAAACCTGTGATATATGCTTTAAAAGTAAGAAATACAGTTAGTTCTCACAGATGCCAGAGCCACGTTGTTAAGGACATCTGAGATTTCTTCGTCGCGGCTGCGCTCAAACCAAGGAAAATCGTCTAGGTCGCTGATTGGCTGATACTCGTTGTCAATTGGGTCATATCCGTCCTCTTCTTTTGCATTATTGTTAATAAAATGACCAATTTAAATTGTTTGCTAATTGTCTAATAACTTTCTTGTTTTATATATTTATATTGGCATATTTTTACATATAGTTATTCTAAATTTTCTATTGTCATTGCCATACATGACTTACAGTTAAATAGATTCACTATATATGAGTGAGAGTTGATGATCCTCGCTATGCGTGACTGGCAGTTATCGAGACTTGACATACATAGCTAACACACATACAAGGCTGCAGAGCAAGAAAAATAATGTTTGCTATTTTGCGTTCGCCTTCATCACGCAGGTCGGTGTGTTTACAAGCGGTAAGTTAAACAATGTGGTATAAACCGCATTGCTGACTACACTAAGATAATGTACTTGTTATAAATTATAGTCCATATTTAATGCACGAAAAATTGTTTATGTTGGAAAATAAAGTAAATATTGAAGTGGGTAAAAAATAGTGATCACATGCATTCCACGTATACATACATTGACACGTATATCTTCATACGGTTCTCGAATAAATCATAAATCTCCAAAAACTGGTCTGTACATACTGTTACATAAAGGTATGCCGCAGTACTCCCATCTGACTCCCGCATCGCTTGTGTAACACCACGGAGCTATGCCGGAGTCCCCTTCCGGATTCCTGCAGTAATTTTCTGTATCGGCAATAGTGTCGTCTGCAAATTATGCTTTTGTTTAATTTTATGTTATTTTTGTTTGCTGACAATTTCTTTATGATTTTGTAATTAACCTAATAACTGTTACCATTATACGGTATGTATTTCTATATTAACAAGAGCCATGTACGGAATCCAACTGTGAGATCTTAGGTACCCTCTGAAAGCATAGTAATATACAGTGACCTGTATGACCTGGGAATTCTTAAATAGATTTATTAATACTCAGAAAAGACAGTAAAATAGTTAATAGATGTTTCTTGTATTTTGTAAATTCCTGTCACAATATTGCATTAAATTGCACTATTTGATTGTGATGGTCACCTGGAAACATGCTTGACTCGTTATACTTGTGCACGTGAGGGTGGTTGCTATCCCAGCGCTGGCACACTCTACCCGACTGTGTGACGTTGTAGAAACCCATGTAATTCTCGCCGGTTGGGCCGATAAAGCAAGACTTATCCACATCCACTGTGGGAAAAAGAGTCGCTCATGCAGTCGGGAAAGTTCATAATGCGACGAGTGATTTTAATTAATGTTAAATCGGCCAAGTTTGTTTATACATAGCCTGTGCACCGAGAAGACCAAAATTTTGCATAACATAAAAAATTACAGATTACGGAAGTTTTTTTGTGCTAATTCTGTATGTCGGAGTAGCAGTTTTCATTCACGGAATTGACACGAAATACGCAACTGGAATTTAAGTACCAAGAGTTACCTGTACAAAAGTCTAGGTCACAGTACTCCCACCTGGTATCTACATCAGCAGTGTAGCACCAAGGTGAAGTACCCGGATTACGCTTAGGATTTCTGCAGTAGTTTTCTGCTTCTCGCATAGAGTCATCTGCGTAATATAACAACAAATGCATCGCTTAGCTGAGGAACTGGAGCGAGGACCAGTCAGCTAATTGCTACCCCGAGCAGGAATCAAAGCATGACACCTTGAGAAAACAGTCTTATCTATCCATCAAACCTGATTCAAATATATTTGTGAAAAGCAGAGATTAAGAGAAAGAAATCAGTGAGATTCAGTTTATTAGAAGAAATACCTGGAAATTCAGAAGGTGTGATATAGCCATGCGTGTGCGGATACTGGCTGTCCCATCGCTGACATGTTCTCCCTGATACTGTGTTGTTAAGAGTACCCTTGTAGTCAAAACCAGATATTGTAGAAAAACATTGATCTGTAAAAGGGCAAATATATATGCTTGAATAGTCATTGAATTAGTACCATTCTATTCCTTGCCTTATTGACAGATATATTATTAGATTAATATATATATATAAGCAATTTGAGCACATATTTGGAATGCTATGTGAGGGTGATTATTGACTGATGTTAGACAGAAAAACTTTTATTATAGAGGTATCCCATGGCATTACATGAGACTGTGAAACCCGATGCAAAACATATTATGTGTGACAAAAACATCAAACGTGCCACTTGCTTCTGCTGCCATTTTCGTTGGTACGTAACTTATGCGAAGTATTTATCCAATGGATCTCTTGCCTGCACGCAACGTGATTTCGATGGGAAATTGTTGTTTTTTAGACTTTTGCTTTGGTAGTGCTTGCAATGCGTATATTACAATACCAAACATTACCGTCATATGTTGTGGAGATATTCTGTGCATTTCGTCGATGTCTTAAGCCATGTTTCCTTGACATCTGTTTTGACTTGTCGTGATTATCTCTCTTATTGACTGTCTCTCTGCCATATTTATCCATGCGTGGCAACGCAGGCACCCCTGCTTTCTCTTCATCATAATATAGATAGGACATAGTTCGGATCTGAGAGCCTCCCTTGATGGTAGCATTCTGTTGTTGGCTTGTCATGTCAAAGAGAGCATCATCTGCATTGTTTATTATTTTAACACATCAGTTTTTAATATAAATTGGTGTTTCACAATGCCTTTCACAAATGAGAAAGGCATTGCCTTTCACAAATGTGATAGAGTTTGGGAGCTGTTTATTGTATGAGCATATTTAAGGTCATATTTATTCTTCCGAAATACATCTAAACTTTTGGCGATTGGATAATTTCGTTTGCAATATAACTAGCAAACAACGCACCAGGGATAAACCATACTTACCAAGTTTTAGATATTTGTTGGAAAAGTCAAAATCATTGGCTGGCATTGATCGCCGTTTACGCCTTCTGGAATTTCCGCCTTGGATCTGTGACGTCACGGTGTTATCAAAATTCTGCAGCGAATCATTTAAGCGCACCACATCACCCAATGTTATCTTTGATTTTCGTATCGGATTAAGATTGCAGAAGCTTACGGCGGGAAACTCTACCGCTTCATAGATAACCTGTGATAAAATGGAGCAAGCTTGTGACGAGGCCCGGTGTAAGCTCCTGGCAAAGTTTTTGTAAATATTAGAAAATGGAAGAATTACCATCACTAAACTGTTTAAAGACATTTAATATTACTTTATCAAACAAAATTTGATAGCAAAACTTTATTGTAAATGTGATTTCAGATAAAACTGTTATGCTTTGCTTAAAATAAACAAGACTGTTTCCTTGTTTCTGAATACTGACCTCATAGTTACTTATTGAGCATAAGCTCTTATTTAATTACTTCCACTAACCAGGGAATGATTCCACAAGACTCTTAGAGCTTAGAAAATACAACTTGGAAATTTCCCACTTATCCATTTTATGTATAATAACATCAAAACATTCAAGTAAACCGACTCCTTTAAGGCACAGGAAAACTCTAGTGTTAAATTGCCGAAATGGTGCAGTGACCATACTTGTTGGTGTTTATTATGCACTTCATATTACGATGTAATGGTCTTATTATATTGTTATAGCTAGATTTTTTTCAAAGCAATTATTATTCATTGAAGTTTACCTCTATCTATTCCCTCCCCATAATTTGTATGGAATCAATCTTCGATCTCAGAACTACCTAGTAAGCTAGCTGGATGTTTTACCCCTCCAAAAAGTGTAAATGTTTCCCTTAGTCCATTTTTTGGTCAGAGGGACTAGATGGAAAATTCAATTAGTTTTATTTATACATCAGCACGTACCTGTCTTTGAATAGTGACCAGTCGCTGGAAGTACATTCCAAACAGAAAGTAAACCTGTACTACACAGAACGTACACGTGGTGAGCACAACAAGGGCCCAGCAGGCACGCAGCCCGACGGGCTTCGACAGTGCCACGCGGTTCATGCCGTGCATCGTAGAGTGCTCGGCAAAGTCCTTCACCTTTTCCGTCAGTGTCATTTCCGATAATTACAATTGAATAATGAACGTAATTTGTGATAATGCAAGTCAACGATAAAGCAATTTCAGATTATAAGTCAAAACTGCACATCATAAGTCATACTTATGATTAGTTACCGCCAACTACTAACGGTCGCAATGTAATATCGCCTGTTTTTCTTTACTTTAGTGATAATATTTCACTGTCACAATACTTCACACAAATAAATTGTAATTTTAATGTTTCTTTGTCAAGAGTGTATTCTAGACATGAACTCTCATATGACTGTTTCAAAGGTTATTTGGTGCCATCGTCAACAAAAACACAATCTAATTTCTAAACGTTGTTGCTTTACAACAATATACGCTAAACGTGGTAGAGAAATTCCTTATCGTAGTCAATAATTTATTTTAAATTCAAATTATGCAACAGAAAACAAAATACGTAAATAAACAGTTTTTCAGACAGTAACCAATCCTTTGATATTCTTCATCCTAAGTATCAACGCTCCTTCTCCAGCTCTCGAACTCCACTGAAAAACTTTCTCTAGACCAATACTCTAAGCTGTTCTAAAAGATACAGTAGGAATGGATGCTGTTATAATAAATTGAATAGTGCAATCATCATATTGTCATTGTTGTGCTTTTTAATAATAACTGAAATCCTTTATTCGTCTGCTTGTTTGCTTCTCACTTTGAAATATAACATTTGCTGACAATAATAACAGCAATAAATTGAATAAAATGCCCTGTTGCGGAGCATATCCCCTTTTACCAATTATACCCATTGACAGCTAAGAAGCTTTGACCCCAAAACCAATTACATTCTGTCATTACACCTTACTTTCTCATACATAATACTGAACCATTGATGAAATCTACATGTATATATCGTTGTGTATGAAATTCATGTATTTTCGGTATATCTTAATTGTTGACATGTCTCTATGTCAGTCATGAAAGCTCTTAAGCTACTTGAAGAACCTAAAGCTGAAACAAGTATCTATCAGGTATGTGATTAGACAAAGCCTATTAAAAAATGCACAATTTAAGTTACGTTTAGTAATTAAAGAGTCAATTGAGGGATTAACTTATGATTTAGGGTGTACTATCATGCTTTAGAAAGAGATGCTCTTGAAGAAATACACCAAACTTTCTCTACACAAATGCACTATACTGCTCTAAAGGACACATCAATAAGATAATTGCTTTGCTAATAAATTAGTTCATGCAATCATCATTGACGTGCATTTTAATCATGACTGAAATCCTTAATTTGCCTGTTTGTCCGTTTCTCAATTTTGAATATAGCATTTGCTCACACTGAATGGCAACAATAAACGGAATAAAACGCCCTATTGCGGACCATATACTTCTGTACACATTACACACACTGACATGGACCATATTTTTGTACGCATTATACTCATTGACATATACTATATTTTTCTGTACACATTATACTCAGTGACAGGGACCATATTTTTCTGTACACATTATACCTATTGACATGAACTATATGCTTCAGTACAATTATACCCAATGACAGCAAAGCGGTTATGGTCCCCAGACCAGTTACATTCTGTCACTACTCGTTAATATTTTTCAGAAACAATACTGAACGCTTGGCAAAATATAGATGCATACATAACTGTGTATGAAATTACAATTAAAATAAATATGGATGCATACATAATTGTGTGTGAAATTACAATTAAAATAAAGATGCATACATAATTGTGTATGAAATTACAATTAAAATTACTAATAACTAAATAACGTAGTCAAGCAAAATTGAAAATTTTCAAATTGAAAAATTTTATCAAAAACTATGCATTTTTGTATCTCTTTGTTGTTGACATTTTAAGTATGTCACGGAAGCTACAGAAGCTAACCAGCTCAAACAAGCAGAGCATGAACTCTCTGGTATGTATCCAGACACACTTTATTCATAAACTATACAATGATTTAATAATCTAAGAAACAATTAAAATATTGCTTTATGTCTTTGTACAAAATGCTTTAAAAGAGAGGCCTTTGAAGAAATGCACCAAATCCTCTGCTGTTTTTAACATCTATGAAGAACATATGGAAAAGCAAAATAAATAAATCTGACAACATCTGTTGTTCTTATTTCTGGTTTTCTTTTAAGGTGATAAATAAAGACTGACGTTGCCAAATAGGAAATAACACACACCGCTTTTTCTATATTTACAAAGTCATTTAGAAACAGCGTTTAGACCTTCACCAGAAATTTATCTGTCAGAGTTAATTTCCACGCTATTTTCAATTCAACCAAGGCCCACATCCGCTTATTATGTAGGTAGAAAAAATTATATCAGTTTTATCATCCTGGAGGGAAGGGTACTCACGCACAAAATGGGTACCATGATGGATATGACTTTTTGAAACGACGCTTAAACGCAGAGTGCCTAGTGTGGAGTAATATCAATACTGTGCACTGACTGAACATTACATACCTTTAAAAGGAAATTGTCACCATGCTCTCGAAAGTACTTAGTTTTTTCATGTTTTCGGACTCGCATCGTAACACATGTGATAACGGAATTATCGTCAAGTAGACAGCAAAAGTGAGGATAAAATTAATAAAATAAATAAATTCACAATACTCTGATCTGTGGTATTTTACAGTTTAATATTTAACATTTAGATACAAACACGATATAGTCCCGATTGAAGGAATATTCTTATGTTTTTATTATTAACGACACACCAGAAACACCAGAAATGAAATCAACAATTATGAAATATAAAAAGAATAGATTAGAAATTGGCATGGGCTAATATTTAAAGAGTAAGGTAGAAACGACAGTTTAAAAACAGGAAGTGACGTCATTATGATGTCATAGGGTGTTTTAGAACACCCGTGGGTGTTTTAAAACACCATGAATGTGTGCGCTATTACCTTATGTCGAATGTTTTCCGGAACATTCTTCGTAAGTCCTCTGTGGCGCAGTCTGTAGAGCGTAGGACTCATGGTCGCAAGGTTGGTGGCTCAAGCCTCCTCCCCCTAGGCGGCATACAGAAAGTGACGTTATAATGACGTCATTGGTGGCTTAGAACCCCCATTAGTATTCCACAAAATTGGTCTAGAAGTTTGCGCAGAACACCCATGGGTGTTTTAAAACACATGTTGACGATACTATGTATGGAACTCATTATGACGTCACAATAGGCGACATAACCACAGTGAGGAAGTGAGAACACCATCTCCCCAGGGAGAGCAAAATTCCGCCAAATGAGCAAAAAGATGTGTAAAAGCTGTAATGTTTAACCGATTTCAATTAAAATTTTACCATTTGATCCAGTTTTATTTCTAGTTTTTGCATAAAGTTGTAACAGGCTATTTCCACATTTGGATATAAGCATATTTTTTGCTTTCCAAAAATTTAACTAAAAATAAAAAATAGAAAAGTAGATAACTTTCATCATGTTTAACCGATTTCAATTAAAATTTTACCATTTGATCCAGTTTTATGTCTAAGTTTTTACGTAAAGATGTCATAGGCTATTTGCATATATGGCTATAAGCATAATTATTACATCTCAAAATTTTATTTTGGAAACAGTAGTTGGGAAATGAGTGCTCTACAATACTTGAGCACTACAATCATCGCGACGTCATCAATCACGTGACCTCAAGCCCTGCACCCCCGCCCCCTCCCCTGAGCAGGGGAAGAATCAAAATGTGGCTTGAAAAATAATGCTTATAACCAGATAAGCAAATAGCCTGAGACAAATTTATGCAAAAACCATAAATAAATCTGGATCAAACGGTCTAATTTTGATTAAAATTGGTTAAACATCACAAAGCTATCTACTTTTGCAAAAGTTACTTAAATAAAAATTAGGCCAAATACGCAAATAGCCTTTGACATTTTCATGTTTAAACTAGACATAAATCTTGATCAGTGAAATTTTAATTGAAATCGGTAATATAACACAATTTATCTAGCTTTTTAGTTTTCTAAAAATTAAAATTTTGAGATATAAAAATTGTGACTATAGTCAAATATGCAACTCCATGTAAGAACAAGACATAAAACTGGATCAAACGGTAAAATTTTGATTGAAATCGGTTAAACATAATGAAAGTTATCTGCTTTTTTATTTTTTTAAAGTTAAACTTTTGGGATGTGAAAATTTTGCTTATAGAAATATATGCAAATAGCATATGACACTTTATGTAAAAACTAGACATAAAACTAGATCAAACGGTAAAATTTCGATTGAAATCTGTTAAACATAACGAACGTTATCTACTTTTTTGTTTTTTTAAGTTAAAATATTGAGATGTAAAAATCACGTGACCTCAAGTCCTGCACCCCCGCCCCCTCCCCTGAGCAGGGGAAGAATCAAAATGTGGCTTGAAAAATAATGCTTATAACCAGATAAGCAAATAGCCTGAGACAAATTTATGCAAAAACCATAAATAAATCTGGATCAAACGGTCTAATTTTGATTAAAATTGGTTAAACATCACAAAGCTATCTACTTTTGCAAAAGTTACTTAAATAAAAATTAGGCCAAATACGCAAATAGCCTTTGACATTTTCATGTTTAAACTAGACATAAATCTTGATCAGTGAAATTTTAATTGAAATCGGTAATATAACACAATTTATCTAGCTTTTTAGTTTTCTAAAAATTAAATTTTTGAGATATAAAAATTGTGACTATAGTCATATATGCAACTCCATGTAAGAACAAGACATAAAACTGGATTAAACGGTAAAATTTTGATTGAAATCGGTTAAACATAATGAAAGTTATCTGCTTTTTTATTTTTTTAAAGTTAAACTTTTGGGATGTGAAAATTTTGCTTATAGAAATATATGCAAATAGCATATGACACTTTATGTAAAAACTAGACATAAAACTAGATCAAACGGTAAAATTTCGATTGCAATCTGTTAAACATAACGAACGTTATCTACTTTTTTGTTTTTTTTTAGTTAAAATATTGAGATGTAAAAATTATGCTTATAGTCACATATGCAAATAGACTATGACAACTTTATGTAAAAACTAGACATAAAACTGGATCAAAGGTAAATGTTTGATTGAAATCGGTTAAACATGACGAATGTTATCTACTTTTCTAGTTTTTTAAGTTAAAATTTTTGGATAAAAAATATGCTTATAACCAAGTGTGCAAGTAGCCTGTGACACTTTATGCAAACACTAGAAAGAAAACTAAATCAAATGGTAAACTTTTGATTGAAATCGGTTAAACATTACAGCCTTTATACCACTTTTTTGTTGGTTTAGCTGAATTTTACTCTCCTTCGGGGGAGAAGGGTGGAGGTCCTCACTTCCTTACTATGGTTACGCCGCCTATTATGATAATAATTCTTTCCACACGTAGTATCATTAACAAGTGTTTTAAAACAACCATGGGTGTTCTAAGCCACTTCTAGACCCATTTTAACACTACTAGTAGTAGTGTAGAAATGGGTCTAGAAGTGGCGCAGAACACTCATGGGGTTTCTAAGCCACCTATGACGTCACTTCCTGCATGCCGCCTACGGGAGGGGGCTTGAATCACCAACCTTGCGACTGCGAGTCCTACGCTCCACCGACTGCGCCACAGAGGTCTTAAGGAGAATGTTCTGGAAAACATTCGACAAATGGTCATAGCGCACACATTCATAGAGTTTTAAAACAGCCATGGGTGTCTCGAACACTGTTTTAAAACACCGTGGCTGTTCTAAAACACCCTATGATGTCATTATGACGTCACTTCCTGTTTTTGAATTGTCATTTCTACCCTACTCTGAGGCCTAGGTAGAGTCAGTGCAAATAAGATTTTATTAATATGTTATTAGGTGTCTTTTAGTTCTTACCTAATGCGTTTACATAATATCTTTCTGTAAGTACCATTTGTTTTAAGGGCAGAAATTGTGACTCGATGTTTTCAGTTTTCATTATATTTCAAATTCTTAATCATGCTAAATAACGTTCTACTTACAAATCCGACGAAAGAAATATCCCAAACCAACCCATTGATATGACCACTTATATCTAAACATGTTATGTCATAAAGCTAGACAAGTGAAATATAATGGGGGATTTTTTAAACCTCTTCAATAAAAGCAGTCAAACCTGTAATATATGGGTAACTGCTTAATTCCGTAATCTCTTCGCTCAAATTTAATGTTCAAATTATTATAATAAATATTACCGGTATCAGATGTACATGTTAACAGCATTAAAAACCACTTAGATGAAGAAATGTGGAAATATTTTGCCTTGGAAGACCCGTAACCAGTATACGAGATCGCCATTGACGGCTTCATTAAGCGGTTTATTATGACGAATAGGAAGCCCTTAGAGTCAATTTCAACCGAGAGGATCGCAGACTAGTGATTATTTATTCAAATTGAGCAAAGTTAACTGTCTTACTTATATGGACAATCACAATCACATTTTTTCTTTGGCATGATTTTGGGCCGTATATTTTAAATTTGAGGTTCTTACTTTTTCCATTTGAAGTAAAACAGGATCATTATACGTACACTTTGATCGAATTCGATCAAGATTCTTTGATAAACCGCCGTGATGTGAGTTACAGTACAGTTTTTGTTCGGTTTTATTGACAATTCAAGCAAAGCAACTTTGGAAAGGTTTAAGATACTTGTATTTTGCTTAGTATGGTCTATAAAGTGGCCTTTTTGGCTCAACTGCACGGTGGCCGATAGTGGCCTTAAATAAAAGGCAGTACTTTGCGTTTCTTGTTGTTGTTTTATTTGTTGCTGTTATCAAGCCTCGGAGTGATCTATCGATCTGATCTCCTCTCGATCTGCTCTGAATTTTCAGTAGAAATCGTGCTCTTTATATATCGAGCCTACTCGTCATCTCATACCATAAGATGACGAGTAGCCATAAAATACATCAAATGACAATATAGCATAAATTAAATTCAATGTTATTGTTATTCAAGTGTTCTCAATGAGAACAGAGGCCAACAATACCACAAAGAATCATAAAAACACAAAAGAATAAAATAAAAGGAATTTACTCTACTGGTATTGAAATTACCCTAATTGGATAACGACCCTAATTGCAACTTAAGTATTAAACTATCCTCAATAGCAGGCGATATGGCCAGATGTCATTTGGGAATAAATTTGGTCAAGCGATCAAATAAGATTAAATGATCAGTTTATGACGTCTGCCTAATTTCGCAATAACATTAACGGAATATTTTATTAGACGTTCAATTTCGGCATAAGGTTAAATTAACATAAAAATAGTAAAAGGAGCTTTATTACAAATTCTCCCTTCCTAAATTCACAGATTATTTACAAGATGGTTTGTGAATAAGTTAATTTAACTTAGTAACGGTATACACACACACACACACACACACACATATATATATATATATATATGTTTAACATCACGCATCAGCACTAATTTTTCTTGATCAATGGAAAATAAGCCAAGAAATGACACCGACTGATTACTGATTAAGGTAAGTGACAAGTCTTTCAGACTCAAATATCTTTAAAAACTTGTATGAGGACTACATACAAGTTAATTACAAAGAGACACCATATCTATACATAATGAAATATTTTTAAAAACTATAAAATTAAACACGTTAATCTCTGCATCTGTATTTACATGCATTACAAGCAAGAACGACTTAATAACGACATATAATTCTTTGTACTGTGTATACAAGCTAATGTAATATGTAAATTCATTCCATAACAGCTGTTGACTTAAATGCCACTATGCCGAACGAACCGAACTATTGCGTCATTCCTTGACCTGTCTTTTGGTCCAGTCATAACGGTCTGTACCGAATTCTCGCAGCTCTTCTTGGTAGAACGCAGAGGTTCCACCAAAGAAGGCTCATTGCGGGATGCAAGCTCGTAACCAGCATTTACATTTAAAGTTCTATTACAGATAAAGGTTCTCGCGAGCACACACTTGTATAAAAAACAGCAGCAAGGTTGTTACAACAACAACAAGGTTGCCATAGCAAGCTTAAACCATTTCGTACAATTTTTGTCTTTCGGTAACATTGTCGTTGCGGATGGGTTTTTCCAAGAGCGCATCATAGTTTCAAGATACATCCGAAATCTTTCCCAATTTTGAATGACTGTCGTTTAAAAGAGAATCCAAACTTTTCATATTATTAAACAAATTTCCGGTTCGATTCCAAATGTTTGGTGTCAATTTATTTAACCTAACTTCTCTTTCTATTTGCAACTTAGCTTCAATCTTAGTTTCCCCTGTTTCATAAATTGGCAAATTAAAGAATTGGGACTTAGCAGAGCAACCTTCCTCTTCCTGCATCTCAATAATATTTACCCCTATCCCAATGGTTTGACTTTCTTTTTCTACTTGACCGCAAACTGCTATTGCCTCTATTGGTTCAATTAATGAAATAAGGCATTTCCGAAATGAACGGTATTTTACTATCGGGGATGGTGCAACAGATCTTATGCGAGTCTGACAGTTTTGTTCAATAGGATAATTATCTCGTAAAAATAAAGATAACAGACGGGAAGGATACAATCCAATATTAAAGCGAGGAGCGCTAATTTGGCATAGGGGTCCCTGTTTACAAAAATCTAATTCTGATTTAGAAATAAAACTACAAATTCCTTAATCATGAGAAACCGCTAAGTTTTATAAATTGCCGAAAGTTTAAGAGAGGCATCTGGGAACGGCACGGTTATCGCCCTATAAACCGTGAATTGTTCATCCATGGGCATAATAGGCAAAGCAATAACAATGTGAAATTTGTTATCTTCAGTCTGTACTCAGGGATGTAAGAATTTGTAATAGGAAGGCAAATCAACTCCTCATAAATCATATGGTTAACGCATATTTTTTGGTAATTCTCCTTTACTTTGTTGAAATATTTAAATTAGCATGGTTGGGGAAACAAGGAAATAGGAATTTCTCCTTGCAAACATGATTCCAATTGAGAGCCTAATAATGTTATTTCTCTCTCTGCTTTTCTTAAAGAATTTGATATGTCATGAAACATGTCATGTATTCGAGAAACTAACTAAAGATAATTAAGTTCGGGTAGAAATCCGCCTTCCATTTGATTAAGCAACGAATGGAGTTCATTTTCGAGAACGTCTGATATTCGCTGGAGGTTATTTATTACATCTCTATTTTGTTTGACTTGGGAGTGAGTGACGTTTAGCAGAGTTATACTATTTACAACAATATGAACAATATTTGACTGTGTTTCTCTTGTTTTACTTAACGCACTTTTAAGCCGCTTAAGATCACTATTGATTGCTGTATTAAATAAAGAACTCATCAAATCTCCAATAAAAGATAAAAGCGCTCTTTTGTGTCGTTGTTGTTGATCGCCACGTGAAAGTACTTTTATATCGTAAAATTGTTTAAAATATAATTCAATTCATTTTCGAACTGTGTTTTTTCCTAAACAATAAATTTGTTATGTCGTTCCTAACCGCTTGTGCATATATGACCAACGGAAGGAGGAAAAATCCAACTCCTGTAACAGACAATAAGCCAAGTGTCATTCGTCCTCTAATCATTAAATGACAATCCTTTGGTGATTGAGATACTGGTTATGCTCAATTTAGACTTGTGATATGTTTTATTATCCCTCAACCACTTAAAATAACGTAAGTGGCCAACTTACTGCTAACGAACAAGGTGTGAGTATCACAATATGTCATTTCACCAAGTTTCCGTAAGACCCCTTAAAATCGCTATTCTAAGGCGCTTTGTCACTGTTTCTGAATCGTCCTCAAATTTCCTTTTTGAGGTTCTTGGAGTTTTGTCAGCATTCATTAAGTCCTCTGTCTCATCACCTAAAGAATCAGAGTTTAACCGTTTTCTTTTTCTTGGAAGTTCATAACTTGAACTATCCGCTAATTGCTTTGTTTGGGTTTGCGCATTTCCTCTAGGATGGAACAGTTTAGCTTGCCGATGTGGCTGCACTCCAGTACGTGATTCGCTATGATCGTCAAAATCGACGTATTTCAGTTTTTTCCCTGGGTACGTCCCATACCTGGTCTGTATTAGCTGCCTGGAGATACTGTGCATGAACAACACTCTCCTTACCTGTAGTTTGATCTCGAATCAAGTAGTTTACTGGCGCCGTCTGGGAAATGATTCTGTAGGTTTCCATTTTAGCACAAGTTTTTGTGACTCACCTAGTTCAGGTATTTTCTCTAGATAGAAAACTGCATTCCCCATATCAAAATTTGGTAAGTTAGTTTTCTGCCCTGATCTTACCTTGTTTCGTTGACGTGCATCGTAGGTGTGTCTTTGGACGTCTTTAAGTGCTATATGGAGCCTTTCTAACATACAAGGTATTATTCTTCCCCCATGTACTTGAGTTTGGGATTAAGTAGAGTATCCATTGGGAGGACTTGGTCTCTACCATAAACCAAGATATAGGGAGAAAACTGAGTCGTTTCACTGACAGCAGTGCGATAAGCCATCAACACGGCTGGGATGTATTGATCCCAAGTGTGTTGATTTTGATATGCGTATTCATAAAACGATGGAACCGTTCGACTTTACCATCCCCTGCAGGATGGTCAACTGAGCACCAGATGTGCGCGATTTTCAGTCTTCTCAGTAATAGCTCACTCAGTGAGTTCACATACTCAGTTCCGTTGTCACGTAAAATTGCACGAGGGCATGCATGAGTAGGTATGAATTTTTCTAACAAAAGAGAGGCTACAGTTTCTGCAGACTTATCTGGGACCGGATATACTTATGGCCAGCCACTAAAATCTATGATGGTAACCACATATTTGTTACCCTGAGCACTCTCTGGGAATGGACCACTAGTATGTATTCCAACTAACTGGAAAGGTTGTTCCGGTATTGGCATGTCTTGCATTGGAATGCGTGCCTTTCTCATTTGTCTTGATCTACAAAGTCCACAGTTCTTTGTAAAAATTACGGTGTCCCTGTACATGTTATTCCAAAAAGAACCTGCGCCTAAGCTTATCATGTGACCGCCACCGAATTCAGAAGAGTGAACTTGTTCTAAAATGTCATGCTGCAATTCTTCCGGAATTGCTAGCTGAAGCCTACAAGTTTGGTCGTTTCGAATAGGTTCCACTATGTGATATAGAGCATTATCCTGTAATAGGTAGTCAGAGTATATTTTGTCAGTTGTTTTGTTTTCCAAATCTGAAATTATTTCTGAAATTGAGGGATCGTTCTTTTGTAATTTGGAAATTCGATCTAGAAGTGGGACAAAAACGTCTGTTGTTGCATCTTGCAGATTTTTGTTTTTTGATAGGTTTTCTAAATTTCTTTTGAATTTAATAGGGTTTAATTCTGAATTGTCAATGACGTTGACCTTTGGATCTTTTGTTTGAGTTTTGGATTTGGGAAAGAAAGTCGGCTGGGATATTTGTCCTTTAGATTTGATATTCTATATCATATCCATATTCCTGAAGCATACCTGCAAATTTCTGCACTCGAGCTTTCTTCATTTCCGCTGTGAAAAGAGATTTGAGTGGTTTATGGTCTGTATAAACTGTGAATGGGTTTCCATAAAGGAAGGGCCTTAATTTACTGACTGAAAAGATTATTGCATAAGCTTCTTTTTGCTATTGTGAGCCACTTTTGTTGCCCCCTGGACCGTTGACGGGAAATATATTGTATTATCCTCGGTCCTTCAGGAAATTCTTGAGCTAGAACCCCACCTATTGCATAATTTCATGTATCGGTATGAAGCTTGTATGGTTTTCCTATTTGAGGATGTGCAAGAATAGGTGCAGAACACAATAGCCCCCTTAGCTTTTCAAAAGCCTTTTGCCTCTTTTTGTCCCAAACAAACATCGCATTCTGCTTTTGAGATCTATAATTGGACCTACCACTTGACTGAAATTTGAAACAAATGACCTATAATAAGAAACCATTCCAATGAGCGACCTAACCTCCTTGACTGTTTTTGGTGCCTGTAGTTTTTGTATTGCACTTACCTTTTCGGGGTCAGGCTGTGTGCCTTCACCTGAGATCACGTGTCCTAGGTAGGAGATCTTGCTTTGGAAGAACTTACATTTGGATTGTTTGAGCTTAAACGCTGCATTTTGCAGCTTCTCAAATATCTTACCTAAATGCTCCATGTGCTCTTCTGGGGTCTTATAAAACACTATTATGTCATCCACGTATGCTATTGCATAGACATTTAGTGAGTCAACTAATACTTTCACCATTACCTGTTGAAAAGCTGAGGGCGCAGAACTGAGACCAAATGGAAGAACTCGACCAAGCCTTTGTGACATACAAAAGCTGTTTTGGGGTGTCTTCCGGCTTAAGTTTTAGGTAATAGTAGCTGCTCTTTAAATCTCAGATACTATACACCGTAGCACCTTGCAAAGAAGCTAAACTGTCATTTATGTTTGGGAGCGGATAGCTATTTTGTACAAGCACCTTGTTAAGCCTCCGATAGTTAACGCACATGCGAGGTTGACCTCCATCCCTCCTAGGTACGAACAAGATTGGGGAACTCAATGGGGATTGTGATCGTTTGATAATACCTGCCCCTAACAATTCTTCTAAGTATTTTTCGAGTGCAGACCATTGTGTAAATTGGAGCTTATAGGGACGCTGTTGAATGGGTTCGCTATCACCTGTCTCTAAGGGCACGTCAGTAAGATGTGTTATCCCTAAATCTGTATCACTTTTGGCAAACAACGTTTTGTTTTGGGCAAGTAGCTTTTCAAATTATGATTGAATTTCAGGAGATATTTTGGCATTTGAGGATTCTTTGTCGTCTGTGTCTAAGTCAAAGTCATCTTCATTGTTTGGATACGAATAAGGGGTGTTTGTTTCATTGAAGATTGGAATAAAAAGATTTTTACTGCCCTTAACCATCGCACGCGGGGCATAAAACCCTGGCTGTTCCCACAAAACGGATGAATTTTCCAAAGGTGAGACTAAACAGTTCCCTTTTATAGATCCCTTGACACTAAGCTTTATAAAAGCGACAGAGCGTGGTTCGATAAACCTCTTTTGTCTTAGCTAATGAGCATCCTTTCGACCCGTCTTCAGTCTCGTCTTGTAATACAACTTAATGATTTCCTGTTGCTACTGTCCTTCTCTCGAAGTCTAACTTAGCCTTGTTTTTCATCAGAAAGTCTCTGCCTAGTATTCCTTCGTGATTTAAGTTTTTCACAATGTGAACTGTGTGCCTAATTACTTTCTTGCCAAACTGAATAACTTACTCTGGCATTGTCGCATACATTTTTCAATTTTGGTCGAACTGGTTTTGGGCCGAATCGACCAAATCCCGTTTCTTTTCACTTTCTGTAAATGACAGATAAGGCTTCGGGGTCAAGATTCGTCTTGATAGCGTCTATGAATTTGAGAGCGATCGTTGTTTAGCTCCATCTGTGTGGGCACCCTGGAGTCTAGTAGTTTGCTCTTCCTTGGGCTTCCACGCTCAATAAGATTCCCTTTTCAATCAGCACCTCATTGAAGCAACGGCCAACTTTCTGTCCATCATAAAGCAGCACCTCGCAGTAGTCATCCATCTGCAATCAATAGATTAATCAACGAATCAGTCAATCAGATAAACAATCGCTCATTCCATTAGTCGATTAATGGGACATATAAACAAATTAGTATCACAGTAACATAATACGTATGGTTTTGCATATAAATCAATCTGTTAAAAAGAATTTTTCTGTTAGCCGCGCGGACCCAAGCGTTGTGTGTCATTGACTTTCACGAAGGTGTATCACGATGAACGGACACAAGACTGATTACAATATATTATGCTTTCTGAAATTCCGTTTCTTTCCTTTATATATCAGCAAACTAATCTCTCTCTTGAATATCCGTTTCTGTTTTCCTTATTTACATTTTATCCGTAACAACAACTCTCCGTGCACCAGCACCACAAGCACAACACCCCGTGCACCATTAGGTATCACAGCTAACGTGTGGCCTCTATGCCCTCGTAAAATCGACTGCAGCACGTTCCTTATATAGTTTCTGGCAGAACAGCCGCCGCAAATTAAAAATGCAGCCAATCAAAGAGCTTCAAGCCTAAACCATGAACCAATGAAAAAATAGCTGCCCAAAAACATACCTAAGTTAGTAACCCAAGTAAAGTAGCGACCAAAAAGTGATGTTTTCAAAACGATCACGAAGTCCTTTACTATCGGTTTTAATCTGCGGAATTTTTAAATACTTGAAAACTACATGAAAAGTTTGTGATAGGTAGCCCAAAAATTTCCCTCGTTTGAAAAACCGACAAAATGAAAAGTTCCAACCACAAAAACATTGCCATATGCACAATCTTGACGCGCTTTACGCAACGCTCTGTGAAGCTTAAAATTTCGTCGTCGACTTCCGAATATATACGATATACTTGATATATAAGTAAATTTTAAAATGGCACAAAATCTATCGAAAGGACTTCAAACGAACTTGAAACTAGTACCAACGTGTTCACTGCACTACGATCCCTCCAAATTCTAAACCGATAGGTACGGGCCTGTCACGCAGTATACCCAATGCGCACGTCAACAGTTTCCCAATGACTTCACTCGACTATTCACCACTTCTTAACACCTGAAAGGAAACGACTGCACCAACGGGCGCTTTTCCGCATTTCCACGAAGCGCACGCATCCTACACCACAACAAACGTCTATTTTAATTGATATTAGTTTCAACAGAGTCTTCTTTAGTAACAGAACCGACACAATTTTATCCTAACGGGTTGCCGGTGTCGTTAAACAAATCAATCAGTCAAAATCCCCAGAGGCATCGAGAGTTGGAAGTCATCGGACGAAGATCTTGGTGTGGACCAGTTGTTCTTGCTTGAAGCAGCTTTGTAGTAGAGTTTCGAGTAAGGCTGAGACGAGTACAAGTTGGATAGCGTTAAACAGCTGCTGAGTGTGACATTGCCTTTACTCACTGCAGCCTCTGGAAGGCCTTCTACCTTCCTGGGGTTGCAGGCTGTATAATTTCATTTTGTAGGTCCAATTTCGAGGTTAAACGGCCCGGCCCAGAGACGGCGGCAGTGCCTGACAAAGAACAAGGTCAAGTCACTTCATCGCAACATGAGGGTGCCGAAGAGATGTCATGAGTACGGGATGAAATGACGAGCGTGTATTGCGCGACCATCAGGAGTTATCAGTGCTGTGACCTAGTGTTCCTCTACCCAATGGTACATTATGACAATTTGGCTCAGTGACATCATACAATGACATCAGTGTGTGGCTGGTATTAAGTAACAGTTATAATACAGTGAAGTAAAATTGTTGACTGGATGCCAGACGCCATATATTTATTGAAATGGACTGGGTGCTACCCCCTGATGTAGAACTGATCAAGCCACTACCATTTTTAGCTCTCAGTCAATATTGGCTGAGTCTGTCCGTCCGTCTGTCCATCTGTCTGTCTGTCCGGTCGATATCTCAAACTATTTGTCAGAGCTTCACAAAACCTTGCAGGAAGGAAGACTATATAGTGCAGATGTGCAACGGAGGATTCAATTTGTCCCAGGTTCATTCATCTGTCCGCAAGTCGCACTTTAAACTTGTCTTGTCCGTGGGTTATCCCAACTATTCATCGGATCTTAACCATGCTTACAGGAAGAAAGTATATATAGTGTAGATGTGCAAGGACCGTCGCTCCAAAAGTTGCACCTTGTATATTGTTTTTGTCCGGGCAGTATTTCGAAAGAGTAAATGGATCACAGTGATGTAAATGCTATTGGCTGATAGTTCATCAACTCCGATGCCTGTGTTTTGGAGTGTTAATTACACAAGAAGGGAAATATGATGTACTGTTTTTATTTGTGTTTCACACAGATAGTTTTTAACAATGAAGCAATGACACATTGGTTGTTATTCATCTTTAACCTGAATCCTAATACAGGCACATAAGCAATAAATATTAAAAACAACAAAAGCACCCGAACTCTGCAAATCCTCTTGCTCTTCGCACGTTTTATAGCATAAACACAGTGTGACATAGTTAATAAGTTTCGACCTTAATTTTGGCTAAATAAATGAAAAGTCGGAGCTATGTTTTCGTAGCTCTTCAGCCGGTATCTCGTAACAAAATCCTAAGATTGTAATACACTTATGCAAAAAGTATGATTTTTTTTACGCATTCCCAAAAACGCATTCTTTTAGCGGAAGATATCCAGGTGCACAACCACAACATTTATTCTGTTCTTATGCAAAGTTGGAAACGAATCCCCTTGTAGTTCTGGTGATTAGTAGCAGAAACGACTCCCCATTCCAAATGTTGACAGACGGACGAACCCAAATCCAATACAGCTGTAGTAACTTACCCCGTACTACGTGGCAGAGGGCTAATAAAGCAATTCTCATGACCTGGCTATGTCAACAGAATGTTTTGGATGTATACTCATTCACCAGACAGCAGGTCAAAATAATGTAAAAAGCAACTGGTGTCAGGTAGTAAGACAAGCACAATCCCTCGTTCACCTAACACTCTTTAACAATTAAAATGTTTGGAAGCGCTCTATTCAGGAAAAATCCATTTCGTATGTAAGCAAAGAGGGGGAAGGAAGTCTTATAGTGTGCGTACGCTAATATTAAACTTCAAAATGACGTCACAATTGACGCGTGGAGGGAAGGGGGATAAAAATGGGTAAATATGTGCGTACGTTCTAAATGGAAGGCCTCTATATTTGCCAACTTTTGACACCCCTACCCCCTTACGTAAAAACATAGGCATCTCAGATGCAGAGCCCTCAGCCAATAGCAGTTACATCACTGTGGGCGAGTTACCTTTTTGAAATATCGCCCGACAAGAAAAAGTTTAAAGTGCAACTGTCACGTGACAAATCGAACCACTCGTTGCTCATATAGACCCTATATACTTTCTTCCTGTAGGGTTTGGTGAAGATCTAATGAAGAGTTTTCGAGATATCGTCCGACAAAAAAGTGGACGGACAGACCGATAACAATAGCCTTCAGACATATTGGCTGAGGGCTAAAAATATGACGTCAATATGGAGATTAACATTAGCGTACGCACAGTGCTAGACCTCCTCTCTTCACGCACATAATATATGGATAGCCCCTTACTGAAATAACACACAAAAGTAAACACAGATAAAACAGAAATGCATGAATACTATGAAATCTATACACTGTTGATGAGACTGAGATATGCCATACTCATTTATGGTACATCATTAGAACTTACATGTTATCTTTCATTTTACAGTTTTCATAATTACTTATGGGGCTCTACATCAGGAAGGAACAATGTCACACTCGTTCACAAGCAAACCGTTGAGTATGCCAAGAAATGTTTTATATAGAGAACATACATGAGGTCTCCCTATTTTCTTTTCTCGAGCATGGTCTACTTAAGTCTGGCATTTGGGGTTCACAAATAAATGAAACGTAAAAGTTCGCTATCACAGTCGATAATATACTCAAAATTCACATATGAGAACAGTAGGGGTGTGCCGATTTCAGCGAAATCCGAGCAAACTTTCTCTGTTGGGTGAGAACAAAAAACCGAATTCCAAAATTTCAGTTCGGTTTGCTTGTTTTTTAGATTCAATACCTTACTCAAAGACAGGCATTTAAAAAGTAACGAAGGAATTATGTGGTCGCTGGCAGGTTGCCAAAAAGGGGTTACGCTGCAATAAAATGACATGCTGCTGCCTACACATTTGCGTAGCGACGATATATGTGCCAGTCATAAACTTAAGGACTCGCATGGGCGTTAATATATAATATATATACTAGAAATGTACCCGTTGGAACATAGATACTCCGACCAACGTTTCCAGTGTCTTTTTTAATAAGATGTAAGTGAAATTATTAAATTTCAAAGTATCAGTTTGACCTTGGACTCAGCTCTAGAACATATTGCATCGAAGCTATATACAAGCTTTGATTGAATCCGCCCATTTAAACTTATGTCATCCGTGACGCACACCCTGACAGACAGACAAGTTAAAAACATTATGCACCTTTTGACCTTAGTCCGGTCGGTGCAAAATAAAACACCGAACAGAACGTTTTGCCAACCGAACCTTACCGAGCTCAACTCAAACTGACACACCCCAAGAACAGCCTCCCCTTGAATTTTCATACATGAGTGCCGCATCAGCAAACAACGGCTCTGATGCAAACTTTCTGTGTCTCATACAAACACGTCACTAAGCGATCAATAGCAAGAGCCAACAAGAGTTCACTGGCAAGAACGCTAAGAATATCACAGATAAACTGTCACAAACTTGAAAGACTGGGTACTTTCAAGACAGGTGTTCTATCGTCCTTCAACTTTATCAGCTATGTTAACCTGCTGTTTCTTTGGTAACAGTACCTTAAGATTTTTATTTATGTTGATGTGCACCGTCTGTCTTTCGTTGATCACTTTCGCTCGTATCGTTTTGTACTGTTCTTCTCGGGGTAAGTGTTCGATACTCTTTATGGATTTCATGCCGAAGAATTTCATAATCTCCGCCTTACCTTAAAGGAAAGAAACAGACACTTAAAATTCAACCAATCGACACCGTAATGGATAGATGTATATCTCAATGTTTTAGAATAACTAAACCGCCCAGGTCAACTTTCCTTTACCTTATAAATTACAAGCTACAATGACTCCTAAGAACTGATAGTCCTGAAAATTCATTGAAACTATTTATAATTTTTAATATCTATAATTTTATTTGGTTCTATGACAGGAGTGAGATACATACTAGGATGGGGCCCTTTTGGTTTCTGCAAAAATGCAGAAAAGTGTGTTTTCACTGCAAGAGTATCTGCAGACCACTTGACAGCAGATCCAGTATCTAAAAGGGAAACATCAAACAAAATGCCTGACTGCATAAAAATAAAACAACATACCAGAAAAAGTTGTTGATTTTCAAAACCCTAAACTGCTGTAAAAGTATTCTTGAATGACTTCAAACAGTAACTTAATTATAACGTCGAAGCCAAAATTGTACCAATTGGTCCATCAAAACTCGACATCTGAAAATATTTGCACAATTTACTGCTTCAAGAAGAGATTCTAACAGTTTTCTGTATGTTAAAAGACATAAACAAATTAAGAAACCGCTTATCTAACATGTCGGGGTTGTTTATTGTAAGGTTTGCCCAGACACTGGGGATCATATTGTGACACCAATTTCTCTTTTAGCTGGCAAAAATCCTTACAAATGCTTTGCAACTGAAGCTTCAAATGAATAAATCAAAGTTTCGATACCTTTTGTTTTCTCAACACGCTTTCTAGCGTTAGAACTGTCTTCTTCCTCTTCAAGCATTGGCTCATATTCGCCTAAATTAACTCAAATTTGTTATATATCATAGTGACAATGTCATCTTTTTAGCCAATCTAGCCAATCATACCCCTTGTACGCAGTGCGTACGCTTTGGACCATACCCCCCCTGTACCCACATACGCTTAGTAAAATGCAATATTCATATGTATATTGAAAATTGTGTAGGAACGCTGGTGGCTTGACCCCCCTTCCCACCTGTGCGGAGTGCGTATGTTTTGGCTGCGACCCACTCCCTGCCTACGCACTACATGAATGGCTCCTATCCCAATTTCATGATCATCAAGCAGAAGGACCGCTTACAAGAAGAGGTGCATTTGCTATTATTTTTGCAGAATTATATGCTTTTATTTGATTTTACCCAAGAGCACATGGCTTTTACAGCTGCTCGGCTCTATGGTGAACATATTCATAGTTGTCATTTGATAAAACTGCAGGCTTTATTGCTTATGTAAATCAAACGTCTATAAGCTTAAACGTCCTGGAACGTTGCTCCTATTTTTGTGAAATACAATATACAAAATAAAGGGTAATACGACGCTTTAATACGTTTAAAGAGATAAACGGGAGCATTCCAGGATATTGCCGATTTTTCAGTATCCAGGCAGCCTCGTGTCCGTTTTCGGTGTTACTTCCCTGAGAAATCTTTCTTAGACGAGTCTGAAACTCGCGATTCACTCCAATCTGAGTCTGAATCAGAGTCGATATGGGCTCTCTCACACCCTTTCACATATCTAATTAAAGGGGCCTGATCATCATCACTATCAGATGAATTCCTGGTTCTTAACACCTCACAAGTAAGTGGAGGTTGTTTTTGGGCTGTTGCTGCACACGGCTTTTCCAGGGTTCTTGTATCTGTTCATGGGAATTATTTAAGCCTAATTGTAATTTAGTTTGTGCATTAAGCTCTTCAATTTGCTCAAGTACCAAGGTGTTTACTGCCTAGTGCCCCTATAGCACCAGTTAAAAGTTAGGTTTCATCATTGCGAAAATATGCCAGTGACAACATCAACACTTCAGCATATAAGAAAACATAAATTAATTTATTAAATCAATAGGTAAAGCATATTGAGTGACAAAAAAAATAAAAATCAATACAATAAATGGAAAAACCTATCTGAAGTTTTACAAAGCCTATTGAATGACCTATGTATACCCGAGATTTATATTAAACACACACACACACACCTAAGAGACTGCACCTCGGTTAAAATAAACTCAACAATCAACTTGCATTGGAGAAGTTAGTTAAGTAGAAAAGTCCAGATTCTACAGCCGTTGGATATTGTTTTAGACCATTGGAAAAATCGCTGTTATATGTGATATTACTGATTTTAATTTTTTACGTGAACATTGCACTTATTTAAGATACAGATGAAATCACTTAATCGCATACCGGTTAAACGCATAAATCGGTTAACTGCATATTATTCGCAAATCCCAAACCATTTCCAATACTATCTATTCCACATTTAACCGGATAATTGCATATCGCTTAATCGCATAAACTGGATAAACGCATAGCTTTTCCACGTTAAAATGGGAAGCATACCGGTTAATTGCATAATTCTGGGTGTCCATCCAAACAGTGCCACACTTCAAGCAAACTAAGGGAATGAGCTGCTCCTCGTTTATTTATTTAATGCATTGTCTTCTGTTTGCTTGACCCATTGTGCACATGTAACAACCCCACTCGCAGTTGTTGACTGTGAGTCTTGAATGCTTAATCACCGCCCTCTCTCAGCTCTCACTAGATAATGACCTTTATCCTTAATCCTCGCACTGCCTTAGCTGGCGCTAGATAATGGCCTGCAACTCATAATCCCCGCGCTGCCCGAGCCCTCACTAAATAATGGCCTGAAACCCTTAATCCCCACGTTGCGTCAGATAACCGTGAGCGCATAGTCACCATTTATATACGCAGCCAAGAAGAAACTGACTAGGGGCGGGGGTGCAGGTCTAATAACTACCGCAAATGAAAAAAATAGGCACGGCAAGAGTACTCCGGATAAACGCATAAATCGGATAAACGCATAACAGGGCTTGGCAAATTGGCTATGCGATTAACCGGTTTCGTCTGTATTTGGAAATCCCTATTCTTACAATAAAGATAACACGAAAGTGTTTAACTACGTCAACACTCTGCAAAAATCGGCCCATCACCAATGTCTCTTTTAAACCTGGCGGACATCTGTAGTTCTCACTGGCCGTCATATCGGAGTTGCTCAAGTGATTAAAGTATATTTTGGCATCAGCGGGAGACATATCCAAAGATGAATAAATCGTCGAAATCCTATGACAATTCATAGTCGCATTTAGCGTGATTGAAATCATCTTTATAACTTGATTCATTGCATGCCACCCAGAACAGTGATTGTATGAGCCTCTTGAAGCGAACACGAAATTGTTATTTTCTTTGATTCTGTACGCTTTGCGATACTTGACCAAGATGTCCAATGCGCCACCGACATTTTTGGGTATCAGTATAGGAACGAATTTTTTCCCTTTATCATGCAAGTAGGCCAATAGATACTGATTTGCCAGGAAATTTTCTGCTGGGTCTACAACCAAATCTATGGCCTCATCACTAACCCAGACTTTATTTTTGGCATCCTCCCATTCCGTGATCAGCATCCTTGCACCTTCCTCACCGAAACGTGCGTTGTACAGAGTGAGTCGACAAACGACGAGATTCCTGAGCAAGGCATATTTTTCGACACCAAAGTCGTTCACAATGGCATTCACTCGATCATTCACAAACGTATGCAAGCGCTGGACCATTTTGTCACACGGTAGCTCATTAGGCCTTCACTTTTCAAAAGTACGCTCGGTTGCGAGGTATTGCGCTTCAGCGAATACTTCGGGATCTCTAAACTAGAATTGTCTTCTGAACCCTTGCACATCTAATGCTTTGTTATTTTCGGATCTTTCGCCATAAATGGCCTCGAGATGTTTCGCCGATCTCCTGAGCACTGCCTTGATGTTCTTCAAAAGCCCGTGCTTCGTTTTAGCTGAGGAAGAACTTTGTCCCCTTCTTTTTATGACTTCATACAGAATGTTCATGTTTTCGCTAACTTTGCGGAATATGTCTTCAATGGAAGCATTCTGAGGTACTTTCTTATACCTGCAATTACCACCCGTTATGATTTTGCCACAAAAAGGGCATTCTCTTGGGGGCTTCTGCAACATTAATAACAAATCTTCTAAGGCAAGTAAAAAAGCGTAATACAAGTTGTTGATTAACGATGCAGGAATCTCCGCTTGAGGGTGTACTAATCAAAAGCAGGTATGATTTTTTCCGAAAATTAATAATGCCTACAATATTCCAAAATTATTGTTGAATAACTAGAAAACTTTTCGTGTGCAATGGAAGGTTTTGGACTGATCTAGATTAAGCATATGTACAATAGCAACAAACCTTGTAGTTATTTTTGTCTTTTCTTGAGGATGAACCACTTTGGTTGGCACTGTTGGCCGTTTTTGCTCCTGAAAAAGATTAGAATATTTTGAGTATGGTCTAAAAATAGGGAGACTGTTAACCTGTTACCTCACAAACGCCATACGGAAAAGTATCCCGAGTATGGTCTCCCAAAGTCGTATTTCAAGGTTATATACGAGTAAATATAAGCAATGCTCATTTTGTCCCCTAGTTACCAATTTTCATGTATGTCTTTCTAAGTAGTAACTTTGATATATATCTACATAGAACACTTAAGGAGACCGTGTTTCCAAGATATAGAAAGAAGGAGACTGTCCAACTCTCACAACCTCACAAACGCCATACCAAAAAGTATCCCGAGCATGGTTTCCCAAAGTCGAATTTCAATGTGATATACGAGTAAATAAAATCAATGCACATTTTGTCCCCTATTTACCAATTTTCATGTATGGTCTTTCTAAGTAGTAACTTTGATATATATCTATATAGCAAACGGGTTGTCTTTTTTTCCTCACTTTCACGTTTGCGCTATCGCTCTCTCTATGTGCATATAACACCTACGGCAGACGGGGCAAATGGGCAATCATTTTTAAACTATTTCTCTTTCACCACACGCATATGCCATCACTAATGGATCTCCGTAAAAGCAATTAAAAATTAGCAACCAATGCTTCCTTAAGCCTAGCCATTTTTAACCCCAGACAGCTCTTTCCATGCATTACGGCAGGCAACAACTCTTGTTTTTGCTTTCTCGCTCTCCAAACACACATAACATCTCCGGCAACCGGACAAACGGACAGCCGGACAAACGAGCAGCCGGACAAATGGACAGCCGGACAAAGGGGCAATTCTTTTTTTCTTTGCTTTCTCTCTCTTCACACACACCATCACTAATGGGTCACCGTAAAAGCAGCCTATGTTTCCTTAAGCCAAGCTATTTTTAACCCCAGGGAGCTCTCTCTCTCCACACGCGACCGAACGGGCAGTCTTTTTTTGCTTTCACTTTCACACATGACGGCAAACGCAACCAAGGAGCCACTCTTTTTTCGCCCAGTTTCTCTTTCTCTCTTGTCTTTTTCCCCTCACTTTCTCTTTTGCTCTGTCTCTTTATACACACATATAACACCACAGCAGATGCGGGAAGAGGTGGGAAGACGCGGGAGACGTGGAAAAACGGGTAGACGGCTCCCTGTAAGCTCTCCAACTGTTTTTAAGCAGTGGACTCATACAGGCATGGTTAGAGCTCGCCTATTAGGTATTTTGACCCAGCAATGACATCATACATACTGACTGAGAGCTCTCTCTTCACACGCAACCAGCTAAATAACCAAACGAGCAGTCTTTTTATTTTTTTCTGCTTTCACTTTCACTCTCTCTCGAAACACACGACGGCAAACGCAACCAAGGAGCCACTCTTTTTTCGCCCAGTTTCTCTCTTTCAAACGGGTTGGCTTTTTTCCCCTCACTTTCACGTTTGCTCTGTCTCTTTACACATACACATAACACCACAGCAGACGCGAGAAGACACGGAAACACGCGGGAGACGTGGAAAAACGGACAGACAGCTCCCTTAAGGAGACAATGTTTTCAAGATACAGAAAGAGAGGGGGCGTTCACCTGTCACCGCATGTATCTCACAACCGCCATCATGAGAAGTGACATTTGAGTTTTTAAATTAAAAAAAAACAATGGATGCGTATTTGGTCCACGTATTGCCCTATCTCCATGTTTGGTCTCTCAAAGGCGTCAATTTGGTGTATATATAGTTTAAGTTTTTCTCGCATTGATGCAAACGCAATACGGAGTATGTGAATGTAGTACAAGATCATGCAAGTAGACTTACCTTCACGTTGTGGTTCTGCTTGTGTGTCGCCCCTAACCAAGCTCCGAAGATCAGCCGCTACCACTGCAATTTGCAGCGAGGAATCTGTAACACAAGAATCGAATCATATTTTTTAACACATTGAGCTTAGGATATCTATGGTAAATTTAAATATTTCACATTTCAATGGATGCTGTAATTACAGAAAAATTATAAGCAGATAAAAAATGCTTCATCACTGCATACAATAAAGGCAACCTATCTGAGGCATTGGCGATTTCTTCGATGGAGTCGGCACTTCCATTTTCTGTTCTTTCGGATTGAGCAGCTGCTAGTAAAGCTCTGTGCACGCGTCAATTAGCCTGAAGAGTGTATATGTTGACGCCAGTGTAAATATGCATGAGCTAGAGATTTTGTCTATCTAATTGGAAATTCAATCTATGCAAAAATTATACAACCATTACCTGTAAAGATGTAAATGAGGAGTAGTTCTATCCCCCGTGGTGTGTGTAAGGCTGTTGCATGTTGACTACACAAAATTTAAAAGTGGAGGAAGGGTAGACATAGTGTCTAACATTTAAATGAGTCAATACAATAACCAGCAGGCACGTGAGGCTGCCATAGGTACTCTAAGTACAGCGCAGATTTTGAAACATTAGCCAATTTGTCACTTTAAGTCCCAAAATTCTTGGTTAGTGCACTGCGGAAGGGTGCAGAGAAGCCGTATACAAAATTTGAAAGGAATCCATCTATTACTGTGGCCTGTAGGCGCGTGAGACTGAAGCGTGAAAGATGGACGGACGGACAGACCGAAAAGTTCAAAACTATATTCCTCCGTTCTACTGGGGATAAAAAGCCACGGAGGGATACCACTGAACGTCATTCTCGTCAATCAACGTATGCGAGCTGGCCCCTAGCTGTTTAATCCCAGCGTTCAGATCAGATATAAACAAAGGTTCTTCAGGCTCTTCAGGGAGTACTGGACCTGAAAAATACATGTCGGGAAACCTCTTTATTTCAGCATTTCAACAACAATAATGAAAGAAACGAACAATAAAAATAAATTACATTTCAGTAAAATCTCCGTTAGCAAAAAAATAACTTAGTCAACACTATTTCCTCGGAATTTTGAACTGTTATGATGAAATTCACTTCTCATTATGAGCACCTCTATGTAATAAACAGATTTACCAGGTCCGAGAGGTGTCCATTGCATAAAGTTTTATTGTTTATTGATATCATAACTTACTCATTGGCTGCAATGGAATAGCAGTTAATGGTAGCGGTAATGTGTTGTCGCGCTCTGGTGTGCTCCACCGCATAAGTCGTTCATGGTCTGTTGTATTGCTCTCCTGAAGCAAATTAAAAAGAATGTCTAGTTAATTAAGATTCCAAAAGGATTTTCATGAGCCTGAAAAACTCCTGTTAAGTAAGAATTGTTAACCAAGTATTACTTAACCTTGTTAACTAACTTAACGCTAAACGACTACAAACAGTAATAAAATTCAATCAAAGCATTATCCGAATGTGCACTCCCTTTTGTTGCACCTTTGAAAAGATTACGTGAACTGTATACATAAAATTTTTTAACACTTAAGGAGACTCAAAGTTTCAGCGTCCTCTGCTTTTGTAATCGTTGCTGGAATCAACTTTGATGGAGCACTTGTGACAAATTTATCATCAGTGCCAATACGAGTGATTGAACTGAGTCCGTGAAAGGTTTGAGCACGATATTATCAAAGTACGCCTTCCGGACAGTTGAAGTACCATTGCCCACGTGCGCCTCATCGATAGGGGGTGTGGCCGTGTGAGCCTGCATTTCCTCTACAACGAGTGAGGTCATGTCCACGTGCGCGTCCTCGACAGAGGATGAAGCCATGTCGACGATCGACTCCTCGACAAAGGGTGTGGCCGTGTCCACGATAGGGAATGTGGTCGTGTGAACCTGCAGGTTCTCTACAGGGGGTGAGGTCATGTGCACATTTGCGTCCTCGACAGATGGTACGGCCATGTCGGTGATCGACTCCTCGACAGGGTGTGTGGATGTGTGAACCTGCATGTTCTCTACAGGAATGAGGTCATGTCCACGTGCGCGTCCTCGACAGAGGGTGAGGCCATGTCGACGTGCGTCTCCCTGGCAGGGGGTATGGCCGTGTCGACGTGATTGACCTCATTGCGCTCTACAGTGGGCGTGGCAGTGTCAATGTGCACGTCCTCGACTGGAGATGGGGTCGGGTCAACGTGAATGTCGTCGGCAGGGGATGTGGCCGTTTGAACGTGCGCCCCCTCCATAGTTGACATGGCTGTGTCCACGTGCGCCTCCTCGTTGGTAGTCGTGGCAGTGTCAAAGCGCGATTTTTCGTCACTGCTCGCGTTGCCAGATTGCGATTCTTCGTCACTGCTCGCGTTATTGTCAGAGTGCCAGTCATCGCCACTGCTCGCGTTATTGTCAGAGTGCCAGTCATCGCCACTGCCCTCGTCATTATTCGTTTCCTCAACACCGGGAGCGTTGGCTTTTTTGCGCCATTCAAGACCTTGGACGCCATAGTCATACCGAATTTCATCTCCCACATTTATGTGTAACGACGCAAAAAAAACGCTACATAGGGCTTGTCTCTTACGACTACCTTTTTGACCGCTGCATTTGCCTTAGAGGCGCATCTATCATTCAAGTAGTGGGCTGGACACAGGTTGTACGTCCCATCAATGCTGAAATAAAAGCAAAAATGATCGTTTAAAAACACATTTGCACATATTGTGGTTCTGAAAAAGTTGCCGAATTGTATCGGCTATATCTTTAATATTTGACCTTATTACTTGAGAAATGTGTATCTGCTCCAGTTTCATTACAGCAAGGATTTTTGCATGCAGTCGTATATCTTTCGGTATAAATTTTAAAATAATCTTAAAATAAATAACCAGCGACATAAGCGGTTGGTGCATTCATTAAAACTTTACAGCAAGAATATGAAGCTTTCAGCATCCACAGCGTACTTTCGCACAAAGTAAAACGACGAGGCTAAGTTTTTCTTACTCATAAATAGCTCACCGTAGTAATTTCTTTCAAAGTAAGAGTCAAATTTGTCAAATAAGATCCACACAAAAAGAACACAAACATGTCAGTAAAACTCAACAAGTACTTCTTAGTTGGCAAACAAGAAAATTGACAAAATTGAGGGACATAAAACCATTCAAGGTTGCAACTTGAAGCAACAGTACATAAAAGCAACACACACACACACACACACGCATCAGTCAGTCACATTCTGTACTCCGTCAGGACGTTTTGTTACTCTGTCGGGTGAGTACATTTTAGTAATACATTCTATTTACTACAGCTGTCATGGGTTCCGAGGCATACCCATCCCGCGGACATCCCTTTGTGAGATGAAATATTGACCTCCAGTGCGAATTGCATTGTGAAATTTGGACCCCCTGTGAACTTCTGACCTCCAACGCATCTGTTTTTGTTTTTCATCATTGCAGTATTTCGTGCAAATCATATAACTGATTTATTTCAAGTTTATTTCAACAGTTCCTCTCGCACACACACCTACATGCCCTTTAAAAACGTTTATTTACTTCACAAAATCCAACTTTTCTTTCTATTTTCTTTCTTTTTAAAAATTTAGTATCATTCCACTGAATGACGCTTGATAATGTGCAGGACCTTTTCATTTAAGTCAAAATCAAACAAGACAGCTCGACTAATCGTGGAACCATAACCTTCATGTTAGTCATTTTAGCATTTACCAATGTTGAAATTGTTTCAGACTTACCTATTTTCGAGTTTATGAATTTAATTTGAAAGCCGTCTCTATCTATCCCTGGCAGTAGAACCGAGTTCTCTTGAAATGGTAGAAATAGGTAGAGTACAATAAAAGTAAGATGCAAATTGCCCTTTCAAAACTTGAAAGCTGTTCAAAACTTATAGAGTAACCTCTTTCATGAAATATTGAACTAGATGTTTGTCTTACTGTTAATCCCTATAATGAACCAATTAAAGTAATAAAACCAATCAAAAGTTAAGTAAATATACCCACCTATACGCTGCTGTAAACGACAATCAATTTCTGAATAGCAGTATTCAGCTTACCTGCACATTTCCAGCAGACTTTTCTCTGGCAGTAAGAAGCTGAAAATTATGCAGAAAAATACACGATCAATTTGTCTAATTTAATATTTTAAGATAACATTTTTGTAATCTTATCTCACCTCCTCATCGAAGTTAACATAATTTAGGTCTACCAAAATTTTAGGTCTCACCAACACTTATAAATTAGCAAACGTCTCTCAAAGTGGCACGTTCTATATCTCTTATGAAAGTATATACATATTTGTTATGTATGAAGAATAAAAGGAGACCTCTGATTGGCAGCTTTCACACCCAGCTTAATATATACGCCTCAAAACCCAGTATAAAGTTGTCTATGTGAAGATAAAAGCACAGGTACTTCATCAATAATAATAAATAACGCACCATACACTGAGCCCGAATCCGAAACGCCATTTCGTCCAACTTCTGGAACGATAAAATAGTAATACTTCAACCCAGATACGTGTAATGACATTACTTTTATTATATGCCTAAGGGATCATACATTTCAGATGTATTTAAAGAGGGTGGGGTGTGTCTAGGCCAGTGCGTGAGCTAATATTCAACCAAATATTAACGTAACTTTTGGCGTACCTGAAAAAGGTTTAGAAAATTGGCAATTTTTTGCGTACGTCCTAACCAGGGCTGGAAAAAAATCCGATTTAAAAAAAAATCATGATTTTTGATTTTTTTATGTAAATCTGATTTTTTTATGTTTTTGATTTAAATCAAACTGAAAAAAAACCGACAAAATATCCAAAAGCACCATCTTTTAACAGTTAATTGAAGACTCCTAACACTCTCTTGTACTGGAAAAACATTTACATTTCACAAAATCAGTGACAACTGTCCTCAATTTTCAAATGTTCAGATATCTGTCTTCAAGTTCAATTCTTCATTCATTGTGCGATCGGTAGCAAATCACCAGTTTCCAGCCTTTTTCACTCCGAGGATTGTTCAATCATCAATCGAAAATGCAGTGACATGGGGGGGGGAGATTTAAATAACCTCGCTCGACGCGTAACACTAATACTTTGTTTACAAGCACACATGGTTGGGAGAAAGGACGGAGTACGTTGGAGATATCGATGCTACCGTGAGTTTCTAAAGATTTGTTTGCCATTGCATATCCACTACAGAGTACTTGCTCAAACAATCATAAAAAATACTATGAGACTCAAGGGTTTCTTTTCACACACCAAAGGAAGTTACCTGCTTAAGGCGTGCTGCCCCTAACTAAACGCCTTCTCCCCACCTCGGAGGTTCATGTGCACTAATAAGCGTACCATATGAAATGCCTTGTTTAAACAAAGGCGTCTCCAGAACCTTCAGTGAAACAGTCTGGATGACACACATTTTAAGTAGAAAAAAAATCGACAAATTAAAAAAAAAAAAAATCAAAAATCGTGATTTTATTACGTTGATTTAAATCACGATTTTAATCATGATTTAAATCAACTGAATTAAATCATACCAGCCCTGGTCCTAACGATGGCTACGAAAACATTTCTTGTTTCAACCAATAGCCATATTATTTTGTCACAAAAGTAACAGTCATCACAACATACAACGAGCTGATTTTGATGCACAAAGAAGTCCAAGGTATCTTCAATCATGTTTTCTTTCACTTAGTTTTCTTTCACTTAGAAGCTCCGTAAACAACTTTCTACAACTGATTTTTAACAATGGAACTGTAGTAAAGTCTTACAGACTTAGCTGAGTCTTAACTTGCTAGATCTTGCAACAGAAAAGATTTTAAATAAAAAAAAAACACATACATGTTAAGGAAGTCTTAGTCTCCTTAATTATATGGCAACCTTTCAAAATGAGTGATACCGCACGCAAAATCTGTTGTTCACCCATCCTAAAGTTTTCAGAAAATCTACTTCGCAGAAAAAAACAAAATTCCTATCTTATCGCCACAGACATAAGTTTGGATTTCAAGGCCAAAAGTCTGGCAAAAGGATAAGGTGGCCTGAAAATTGTTTTTTTTTTCATTTATATACATGATGTAGTGTACTTTATGATGGGTTCTAAAAATAATAATTAAAAACCATGTTCAAATTCAGTCATTTAATAGTGAAGGACGACAGAAAATCGATGAGAAATATATATCAGCGTCATGATTGCTTGATTGACTGAGTAGTTTAACGTCACTCTCACCCCGTTAAGGTAATATTGTGTCAGCTCTGTAACAATATGGTAACTCAATCCATATATTCTTTCCATAATTTATGTGTCTGTTTAAGTAACTTGATGTTCGCCAAAATGGCACTTGGAGCCCACTTGTGTTATTGTATTACTGGATGATGTGATATAGTAGATGATAGAGTATGTGTTTCGTGTAGTTTACGCACCACTGTGTTTAATTCTAATATCTTAAATATGTGTGCGTTGTCAGAATACCGAGAGCAGTCTCTTCCCTTTCTTATGTATTAAGTAGAGAAAGAGCTTTTAGCACGAGCAAACTTTGTGCGAAACTAGTGATGTGATGGGTTTATTACAAAGCGCGATAGGACCGCGACGAACAGCTTTGGACCTAGCGAGATCTTGTCGTGAGAAACATCATGATATTGGTTTCGAGTTTGTTTGAAATATTTTTGATTGATTTTACAACATTTAAAAATTTACTTGTTTTAAGTACAGGGGATATCTCAGGAACCAGGCTCTGGATTTACAAGTTTTATGATATGAAAGAGCTCATTGAGATGGGGAGGGTGGTTGCAATTTCGGTTTAGAACTTCCGGTTTTAGTGGTTTTCGAGAGGAGTTAATTTGTTGTGCTACCTAGCACAAAATTTTGTTCGAGACTGCTGGTGCAGTATCAAATCAGTGTCCCAACTGCACCGTAACAATCAATATCAACATAAACAGAAATTAATACTCGACTCGTAAGGCCAGGAAGACTAGGTAATATTGGTACATTTTGTGTGCGACCTTTTCTTTTTTGTTAACATTCAACAGAGAGTTTACAGATGTTGTTATTTTGTCGTTCTAGGCAGTTTGGAGTCTCTCGTTTGAACCCCGGGCGCAGTATTTAAGACTCAAAATGTTTGCAAATTGGATAAAAATGTGCTGATGTGTTTATTGACAATGTTAACATCGTGAAAGCCCCAATCTGAGAGGTCACAGCACCCAATGCAAAGGCAAAAGAATGAAAAAGTGATTCTCCGCAGCGACATTGACATGGTTTATTTCCAATAAAGCGACAACGTCATATCTTAAAGTTTGTGTAGAAGGGGGATGGCATGGAAAGATTAGAAACAAGGTAAAGTTCACCGCCTCGTAACCCTGAAAGGCAAATTTCAGTATTCCGTTTCTTGGCTGAACGAGAACAATCCAGTAAAGATCGATATGAAGCTTCTAACAGACCTCAAGAACCCATTGTGATAAAACAAAGTGAATATGACAAAAATTTCCGTTGAAAAGATACAAAGATACCACTAAGAGAGACCTAATGTGAAAATAAGTAAACAGGGGGACCAAATGTTCATCGGTTAATTTTGCTCGTATATAACCCTAAAATACGACTTTGGGAGACCATACTCAGAATATGCCAATATAGATAGACCTTTCGTATATCTTAAAAGACACTGAAGTTAACACTTAGCGAGACCATACATGAAGAAAGGGTAAATGGGGAGACGAAATGCAGGGTTGGCATGTTTCTTCCATGGAGGGAAAAACCACGGTTTTTACCTGGTTTTGTTCCCATAGCGAAGAAAGTATTTCAAGGAGGAAATGGAAGAAACCTTAAAAAGGTGTAATATTTGGAATTTGTTTCAAATAATTTGCTTGAACTGCACTCAGAGTAATTCTTAAATAGGTGCGAATTCACACATCAAATTTCTGTGTAATAAATTGGATCAATAGGGATTAGATAAACGGTCGTGTTTCACGTTTTTTAGCATGACAACTCAATATCGGAAAAAGTCAAAATACTACGTCAAAATAAGCCAAATCACACTTTAGGCGTTCTCATTAAAATGCGCAAAAATTCTGCGTTTCGAATAAAAATAACCCCGTAAAAAATGAAAGAAATGATAGAGAAATTTCGCCTAAATGTCAAAAATTTCTCTTGCACCAAATACCGGTCGGGTTGTTAACGCCATTGTTACACCGAGGATAAAGAAGCAAAATCTCCCACCTGAACCTAAATCCTTTCGGCCTGTTTCCAATCTACCATATCTTTCAAAACTGATTGAGCAAGCGGTTATTGAACAATTGAACGTTCATTTTGCGGATAACGGTCTTGATGAGCCTCTTCAATCAGGATACAAGGCTCACCACAGTACTGAAACTGCATTATTACGAATCGTTAATGACATATTAAAATCCCTTGATACCGGTGAAATTGTGATACTCGCTCTGCTAGATCTGTCTGCAGCTTTCGATGTTGTGGATCATGACATTTTTCTTAAGCGCTTGTCGAATTCTCAAGGCCTCGAAGGTGACATATTGCAATGGATGGGGTCTTATTTAAAAGCCAGAACACAGTTTGCATAAATGGTTCTACATCTTCAAGCAAGACTATCACATGTGGTTTTCCACAAGGCAGTAAAATTGGACCACAAGAATACAAGTACACTGAACCTCTTGGAACATTACTTCGCTTATTGATTATTCTTTTTCATTTTTACGCCGACGATAGCCAGCTCTGGAAATCGGCCAACCCAAAATCGCAAAATAGTGTATTAGAAGCTATTAATCGCAAGACAGAAGTTAGCCTCTTGGATGAAGTGGAATCGTCTAAAGCTAAACGCCTCCAAGACAGAAATCCTTGTTATAGGAACACAAAGAAATATAGATCTCGCTAATACATCGACATTACAAGTGGAAAATGAACAAGTAGCCAGCTCGAGGTCAGCAAAAAATCTAGGTGTGACCCTCGACGAGTTTCTCTCGTTAGAACAACACATCCTAGAAGTGGTAAAATCGTGCAGATATAAATTACGGGAACTGTGGCATATTCGTTAGTATCTATCGCACGAAGCTGCCAAAACAATTGTCTCTACGTCAATTTACCTACTTTCCTGATAAAGAAGTTGCAGAGCGTACTAAATGAAGCAGCCCGATTGGTAACTGTAACACCCAGAAATGAGCATATAACAGCAGCCTTAATCAAACTTCGCTGGTTGTCTGTACCAGAACGTATTGAGTACAAAGTTGTCACTATGGTATATAAAGGACTATATGGTCTTGCCCCAGGATATATTAGTGAACTCCTAGTTCCTTACGAACCAACCCGACCCCTCCGTTCAGCATCACAGCGTCTCTTAGTTGAACCACGGTTCCGCCTAAAATCAGCAGGTTATCGAAGTTTTGAGGTTGCAGGGCCGAGACTTTGGAATAAATTACCACAAAATTTGAGAGAAACAGATAATTTTAACACTTTTAAAAAGAATCTCAAGACATTTTTATTTAAGAGATCATATGCGTTTAACTAAAGCATTGTGTAATTTTAGTTTTTTTTTTTAATCAGTAATATCTTACCTGCATTTGAGTGCTATTTTAGACAATATCAGTATTATGTCAGTATTATGTTGATTGTACTATGCCTATATTATTTTGATTATTGTAGCGCTTTTATATAGCTTAAAAAGCGCGTAAAAATAAAAGTCTAATAATAATAATAATAATAATAATTTTGGATGCGATTGTGATATGCTTTTGTATGTAGCAAATATAGGATTTTACACAAGCTTTATGTTACGTACGAAGTAAAATGTTATGATTTACGAAAATGCAAGGCCGATGTATTTTTTCGGGCAGGATTTTTGAGCTGTAACTCGCCACTTTATTCATCCGCAAATATAAATTTTAAGTGCAAACTGTAAGACTATCATTTTGCTGTAACCTGATTTCATATTGTATACTGACGGTTTACTTATAGCAGCTCAGTATTTTGCATTAGAGGACCAGTGGCAGTTGTCGAGAGGTTCGGCAAAAAGTATAGTTTCCGGGATAATTGTTGTTTTCGGGAGGTGGCGACACTACAGGCACAGGCGGATTTAACCCAAGTTACTGTTTGCCCCGTTCTTGGCAGTCGAAATTCAAAATTCTTGCGCATTTTATTCGAAACACTCAAAGTGTGATTTGGCTTATTTATCTATGCTAAAAACAGTAAGGTTAGAACATAAATAATTACTGATTATGATGAGCAAATGATGTTTATCAACCAATACGCCAATTGGCACTTTTCAACTTTGCTCATAAGTTCTGCGTTTCGACTTCATTCAGTTGGGATAAGGATATAAAGACATGAATAGAAAAAACGACCCGGAAATTTTTAATAGTATAACTTATACTTACTGAAGCACGCTGTCGTCGTCGGGATACTTTACATAACAAAGCTCTGTGCGTTTCTATACAAGTCTCTCCACCTAATTCGGTTATGTGCTAATTTATTTGGCTTGTGAAATTGAGTAGATGCATTTATTTTGTAGATCGTGTTTCATCGTAGACAGGTATGTTGTTTTTGTATTCCTTGAGGTCTTTTTAGTTTTTTTCGAAACACGCAGCAAAATAAGCCAAATCACACTCTCGAGACTTCTCGCGGTATCTTTGAGTGAGCTTTCGTGGGAAGCGAATAAATTGGCATCTGAGACATAATTAGAAAATGGTAACAAAATGAAGTACTGAGCACCCTCCTTGTGATATTGAAAAAAAAACAATGGTCCCTGGTTTTAAATATGCATTCTTATTCTAAAGCGATTTGTTAAAGTAGTTCAAATTGTAATTTTACCATATTATCACTCATATAAACAAATCGCTGTCAAATAATTCCGTGTAATTTGTATGTTTGATTTGTTATTTCACAGTACATATTTCAGTGTTATCGCTTAGGATATGAATGTTATGATATATTTTGTTGTATATAGGAACTTTTTATGCATATTTCACAAGAATCTTGATGAACAGAAGTAACTAAAGGTCAATATAAACCACTTTAGAGTTCCCAAGCCGCAATGCATAAGCCAAATCACACTTCCGGGTCTTTCCGGTGGAGGTGTTGTTTCGACTGCAATTTTTTCTGATAGATTATAAAGAAATGATAAGGGAAAAATATCAAAATTCTAATTGTCTTTCAACATGCACACTTTCAAATTTATAAAGCCATCGCATGATCTTTTAAAAACTATTTTACATATTATTCAGTCACTTTAACAACCATGTGAATATGTTTCTGACAAAATGGAATTTTTGTTGATTTTTTGCCGGTTTTTTTTTCTTCTATAATTTCTTTATATGATCCTATCCCAAATGAATTCAGCCGAAACGCAGAAACTTTTCGGCAAAAGTTAAAGTGCGAATTGGCCTATTGTGGCAGGTCTTGAAGCAAACCAAACCCAGTTACAGGCGAATACTATTAACAATTTTATGCCCTTTTACCGTTCTCTATGTGCTGTTAAGCCATAAAAAGTTTGGCCAGGATGACCGGACACTGAAATCAATTATAGGTTCTTGCTTGTCATTGCTGTAAATAGTAGTAATAAAGAAAAAAAAGAGGCGGGAAGAGGGGAGTTGAGGGAATGGGGGGGGGGTTGGAAGAATTCTTAAAATTTCCATTTTGAGCAACAGCCGGACGATTGGAAACAATACATAATAATAACAAAATTAATGTGTTCGACTTTTAACTTTGATTATCCTGAAAAATTTTATCTAGGGATATCCATTTTTCACTACCATATATAACTCTACTCATGACTGTTTATTTGTTTTTTTACCAAGTTACCTTAATTAAGAATAAAATTGTCAAGTTCAATATCATGGGTTGAAAATGGAAGCATGATTATGGGCTCAAAATTATAATACATAAAATCATAATACTTGGAAAAATTGCCAAACATGCCATTAAAGATATGTAGTTAAAAGAATACAAGAAAATTTTTTATATTATTATAAACTTATCGCTTTTTGCTATTGTTGGTATGACTCCCACAGGGTGCTAGCATAACGATTTCTTATGCAACGAACAAGCACTCTCCGGTGGTAGTACAACGATTTAGGTGTGGCTGTTTGATTCAAGTGTAAAAACCGTTTGCTTAAGATATTAAAGCAGTTTATCCATAGTTATTTATAGTTGTACATCTGTTACAGTAAACTCTCGATAAGTCAAAGTGGTCGGGACCAAGCAAAATACTTTGAGTTAACTGAAATTTGAGTTATCCAAGATTGGCCCTGTCGAGTAGTCACGTGACTATCATGGTTTCGCTTAAAGTGTTTGTTGTTTTTATGGTATGGTGATTGTTTTATATGATGAATAATATTCGGCTGTGACACATATAATTTATCATATTAATACTTACTATTTATAACAGAGTTCAAAATCTTTTTAATATTTTATTTACAGCGACCTTCTGAAATATATATGATTTTACGCCACCGTTTACTTCTAGCAACACTGTCATAATGTGTAGAGACAAAGTCACACTAATTATACACAAAAGGGTTTGGTATACCATACTGAGCCATGAGTTTCCGTGTTTTTTTTTTTGATGAAAATACAAGGATTTTCTTGCAAAATAAAATGAGGGTCCAAAAAAAGTTACTTTGAGTTAAAAAAATTGACTTAAGCGGTGAATTTAAAAGACTTACATAAGTAAAATATATCGGGACTTTCAAATTAATTTGAGTAAAGCGAAGATTTGAGTAAAACGATTTTGACTAAAATGGAGGCTACTGTAGTTATAATCATTTTGTTCTTTTTTTCTGTCATGATCTAAACTACAGGTGGAACTTCATGTATAAAATTTTCCAAAACACTCTTTGTGTAACAATTTCAGACCTCATATCCATCTAACACAGTGTCAACATACAGCTTCTGTTGAAAATAATTATGTCCTGTGAGGATTTGTTCGGGTAGTGGTTCCAACCAGTTTTATTTCTTACTTGTTCTAGTTTCATGCTCGTCTGGCTGTGCTACCACCGGTGAGTACAAGTTTATTGCCTACTAAATCGTTATGCAAATACTCTGTGGGAGTCGAACCCACAATAGCAAACAGCAATAAGCAATGACCATTGACCCAAAAATTTAACAGTTTTTGTAGTTTTGCATGAGAGTACTTATATAAGCCAAATCGCACTTGGACTTTTCCTGGAAAGTTTTTGCGTTTCGGCTGGATTTAGTTGGGATAAGGATCATATAAAGAAATATTAGAAGAAAAACGGCAAAAGTCAACAAAATTCTATTTTGCCAGAAACATATTCACATGTTGGTTATTAATGGGACTAAAAATATGTAACACAGTTTTTAAAAGATCATATGATATCTTTGTAAATTTGAAAGTGTGCATGTTGAAAGAAAATTAGATTTTTTATGTTTTTCCCTTAAGATGTCATTATAATCTATCCCAATCAATTTGTAGTCGAAACGACACCCATCGGTAAGATCCGAAAGTGCAAATTGGCTTATTGTTGTGCTACCACCGGACAGCGTCCATTTATTGCACAAGACATCATTGTGCGAGCACTCTGTAGAAGTCGAACCTACAATAGTACAAACTGTCAAGTACCAAATTTTGCCAAAATAGGCAGAACAAATAAAAAATTGAGCAGTTTTTGCCTCCTAGTGCCTACCGTGTTGTGAGCGATAATATAGTATTTTCACCTATTTCACATTACACAACTAAGATAGCCATTTATTAAAGATAAGTAATTAAAGTTATTAAAGTAAATAAGTTATTAAAGTAAATAAAATGGGACAATATGCTTGTTTAATATGAGGAATAATGATTTATGACCTGTTATAATGAGTGAGATTTGCAATTCAAATTTCGACATATGCGTCTTCAGAATATTTTTGTTTTGATTTTCGACAAATCAAATCGAAGTACGTGTTATTTTTCAGGAAGGTTGAATTTAAGGGCCAAGAATTAAAAAAAGGACTTTTTTGTCTATCCTTCATGAAACTTTGCCATGTGATACAGTAGACTTCCCTAAATATGGGGAAAATTTTAGTTTGTCCATATAGAGCCGATTTTGTTCAAAAATGACAATTTCAAATGGTCTCCCTGAGTGGTATTTGATATGGTTGTGAAATATACAAGAGGTAGACTTTAGGGCGACTTTTCGAATTTGTCTTTCAGTCATAATTTTTCATTTTCGTCATGTCTTATACACATTATGCTTAAGTTTAGTGTCCGTCTTAAAAATGTAAGAAGAATTGGCTACTTCTGACTTTTCTGAAGGCCTTATAAATAAGGCGACCTGGTTCTGGTCTCCGAATTTTTTTCGGTCTCTCTAAACCTTATAAATCAACACGTGAGGTCTCCTCAAGCATTATGCTATATATATATATATATATATATATATATATATATATATATATATATATATTAATAACATTATCTATAATAATAACTATAGCACTTTTTCATTTACCATCATTTCTGCACTGTCAATCCGATTGTCTAGTTTTTCTTTCAATTTCGTGTATGTTTGGATATGATATTGGTTCAAAAAAAATAAGTACCTTTTACATGTTAAATGGACATATCACAGAATATCAGGTATTAAATTATTCTTAAAAGACTTTCTATCCCCTGAATTGTCACTAAATAAATTTCCGAAGATAAAATTAAAATTTATCGAACAATTGTTGACACAAGTATATTGTAATTTAGTTTAGATGCGATTGTTCTTTTAAAACGTCAATTGATGATATGTGAAATTTTGCATGCATAACCAACACAAACATTTCAAAATGTGAAATTTTGTGTCTAGATATTCATCTTTTCTCTGCATTGCAGTGTTTCAAAATCAAACAAAATAAAACGGTCCCCTGAAGATAACTGACATATCCCCTGAAAGTGCCTTCATCTAAATTTTTTAAGAAACTTTCACTGGTTAAACTAAGCCAACTTAAATTTTCAACGTTCAGTTAGGTCTTTTGAAAAAAAAGCTAAACATCATGTCTGTGTACATCTATATTTATGCACTCGTTTTCAAACAAACATCCATTAAGAAGAATTGATTATGTTCTATCAATGTCATTCAGTTGCCTGTCACTGAATGCCTTAGTTGTATGTTGGTTGCCTTTCCTATCCAAAGTTATAAAAAGGTTTTCGTTTGCAAAATCCCTGGCATGAGCCACTTTAAGTGTTCTTTTTTGGTTGGTGGGTAACGGTTAGATTATGAAGAACCATGGGAGTGTGATTATGCTTATTTTGACATAGAATAACACGAGTTAACATTTTCAGGGTAGTACTGTAGTACTGTAGTATATTTAGTATATTGTTCACATTCCCACTTGCGCCAAGACTGATGTTCTTTGGATAGTTATAGAATATCTAGCTTAGCACTTGGGTTTAGAAAAGGTAATGTTGTCAAACCGCACATCTTATCACATTGACGTTTTTTAGATGTAAACATTGAAAGAGCTTGTGTATTTGCGATACATTTTCGAACAATAGTTTTTTCTTGTCCATAAACAATTCACAAGTACAGTTGTAAGCACGATGGCTAAACGGGTCCAGCGTAAAACAGCATTATCTTTGTAATCAACACATTGTGACGGAAAAGAAATAAAGAGCGTATCATGGCCTTATTGGTCTTCGCTCAAAGTTGAGCTGCAACGCTTCTTTAGCATTTCCATCTCCAATACATGAAGAATTTTGCCGCAATTGCTATTGTAACTTCATTTTTCATGGTCTAAACTTTTCAGACAGGTTTTTACATGGTCAGATATTGCTGGGACAAGTCATTCTGAATAAAATATTTGAGTTGGGCTAAAGAGCAAAAATAAAGAGTAATGATAGAAGAGGGCTATAGGTCGTAGTGACGCTTGAATATCCTCGCTTTATCTTATTTAGCTATTTTGCATATTGTCTGGCACTTGGTGTTGAAGGTAAGCTCAGCTGAATAATGTATTTCTCTTAATAATCGCAAAAGCCCGACATTCGAATCCTGCCAGGATTCTAAAATAGGGTATTGAATTTTGTTCTCGCTTGCCTCAGCCTATCGAATATACTTTGTCAGATCAACCATTACAGAATTCATTCGTTCTTTAAACTTACTGATCTGAGAATTTTTTGTCATCATAATGGCTAGCAATTAAGGTTGCTTCCCATAAATACTTTAATTTTTTAGGAATATTTATAATTTCACATGTTCTTTAGTTTAAAAAATTTTACAACAACCGCAATGCATAGTCCGACCGCGTACATTAAATGGAAAACAGCGAAATCCATCTATAAGGTTAATAAGCAAATTTTTCCAATATTCAGTTCCGATTCTTTAATAATATTTGTTACTTGCATGGCATCAAAGCCCCTTTATCTCTATTTTTGAAAACTTCCACAAATATTAAAATTTATTGTGCTACGATCCCCAAACTTTTCAGACAGAAGCACTAATTATTTATGTTAATATATTGTGGTTTTTAGATAAAACCAAAACTTAGTTATGAGCCATATGTAGTTTTACGATGAAAACATTCCCCAAAATATGACGAAAGATTTATAGAAAGATACCACAATAAAATTTCTCATATTGATTTATTTAGTATAATATATACTTTGCCTCCTCAAGTTTTATTCTTTATTGGTAAATTAAATTACTATATGCCACTTACTACAAAAATAGAAAAAAATGAATACCAACAAAGCATCAAATTTGTGGTTGTATGTACATTACTTTAATTGGAAAGGATAAGTTTATCAAAATGGGATCGATTTGCAAAGTTTTGGAAAATTTCCTAAAATGTTGCAGTTTATATCATTTGTAGGGTAATTGAAACAATCAATTCAATTGAAACATACTTGATAAATAACATTTGGCAAAATGAGTTTTGGGTCATACCAGAAGGATACTTGATCCATGTCAGACACAAGTCGGAACACGTGAAGCAGAAATCAGTAAAATCGTAAGTAATACGCTTTACCTTTTGCAACACAATAACATAAGACTGATCTACAATGGAAATCAATTCATCAGTAAGTTCAAAGATCTCTGTCAAAGTGGAACTTCCTCTGCACCAATTCCTCAAGCACAGTTACATATTGTTTTATGCAACAATATTTTTGTGTAGGCAGGTGAGAAGGAAAGATATACCTTAGATACTGTTATTAACATCTGGTAAAACTATTAAAACATAAACAAAAGTAACTGACATAAAAAGTCAAACTTAATGTCACAGTTTTTTTACTTGCAAAATATTAATATAATAATCGTTCACATGCCTCGTATCCCACTTATGCCTCTAAGTGATCCATATATTGTTGCCCTTAGCCTTCAGTTGCATGTGTTCACATGCTTCACTTGTCGCTGTTTATAATTGGCGACTCCATCAGCTAATTGACGACTCTATCAGACTCCATCTTGTGATATGCATTATCGATGGAAGCCAAATACCCAGTTGCATGAATACATTTCGGGTATAGGGAGGTATGTATTGTTGCATGCAGTGCTAAGTTTCAAACAATGTGTCGTTGGAGGAGTGGAATTCACGACCTTTTAGCCACCAGCCAATCTTCTAACTACTTGGCGATCATGTATTAAAGCCACCACACAGCTTAGTTGTAAAAAAATTAAGGCCAGAAATCTTGATCAGAGCAATTAAACTTACAAGATAGCCTGTTTAAAGCCTGTTTGTTATTCAAATTATGAAAACTCAAGAGAAATTTATCAAATCGGTGTTTTTTTTAAATAGACTGAAAATAAAGTATCAACACGCATAACTGAGTAAATTAATCAAATTTATAAACTCTAATAGCGGCATCACACAGCAAATAATACAACTTGTTGCCTACAGCACTGGTATTTCTATCCTCAAATGACACAGTAAAACAAAGAGTTAGAATAAATCACTGCGTTTATAAGAGATGGCGTCTAAATCCAAATCCCTAATAAATTCTTACATTTTAGGCTATTCGATGTGCTTAAACTTGATGGTTAATAAATATTTTAAACAACATTTTAGTAAATATTACAATATCAACTAATGAAATACAGGCTATTTACACTTAATGTCGTCATTTAAATATATAGAACAATACTATTCCATAGCAACAGCAGTATGTTTTGTTATTTTAGGTGTGTGGCTCAAATTTGGAAAAATTTTCAAAGGGAAAACAGAAAAGCCAGCACGTATACGGCATTAAGATTAAAAGGGCAATGCAGTTATAAAGCAGTGCATATAAAAAAGGCATTAGAATAAATCCTTTCTACACAAAAGGAAAAAAAATTTGCCTGAACGTAAATCATTTTAAGATTCTGCCTTGTTGCAGAATGTGTAGCAAGTGAATTGTACTAAAAGAAATAAACAAATAATGATCTATTGTTGTATTGGAGAATAAGGAATCTTTGTAACTATATAAGTGAATTTTGAATAAATATTGCTCCTCACCAATTGACTTATGGAGTAAGAGCTTACTATCTATTAAATTATGTACATAAATGCTTATTTTTCTGTAAGACAAGTGATAAACTGTCGAAACTAGTAAAAGTAACCACCGAGGAAGTAATTTCTGTATATGATGTCACGGTTTGTTTGTTGAAATTGCATGATTTATGCTTTACACATTAATATACAAAATGTATTTTATATAACAGGAAACCAATTAAATTTTGAAAGATTCATTGAATCAGTGCGCAAAGGAAATAACGCGTTTGTACTAAATTTTAAGTAAGGGCTTTTAATAAAGAATATATAATAATAGAGACAAGTTTTATCTACTGCCAGTAGCACATAAAAACTATTTACAATTGCACATTAAAACTGAAGCCGTTGAAGAAAGTAACACCAGCGAAATTTATATTGGTATGTCAATGCATAAATTCATGAAATCAATACAAATGTTAGTTTGCTCCTATATATGAAAAATGAAAGCTATCGTTGTACATGTTATAAAATGAGATCACTAAACACTTGAAGAAGATAAGAGTGTGCGCTCAGTAGTTTGCCCGAAGACTGTTGTCTCATATTTTAGTTTGTGATTGCAATTGTTTTCTTTTCGCAAGACAAACAGAATAGTCAAATGCTTAAACTAATAAATTCACAAATCAAACGTTTTCATTTTATTTTAGAACTTAAATAACTGACAACGTGCAAGAAACTTTCTCCTATATGCTGCATACCAAACAATTTTACATGAAAGGAGGATTAGTGATGCTGCAGAGCAGTTTTGGCCTCCTGTAAAACTATCGGCATTAAAAAGCAGAAGCATGTTCATATTTGCCAATGTTTCTCTCTTTGAGTTTAGTGACGTGTCAATCTTAGTTGTGTATATGCTCTTGAATATAAACTACCTTTGGTGAGCTACTTAAGAAGTTTTTGATGAATGAATCCATCCACAATCCCATTCCGAGATGATTTTATCCAAAACGATTGATAGTCTAAAGTCGATCAGCATTAAACGATCGCTGGTAGATTAGAAGGAGCAAAGAAATCAATATCAACTGTATTAATTAGTTCTATAGTAAATGTGATAAGGCACTCTTTTAAAATGGAACAGAGTTACTTCCACAACTTTTCAAATACAATGTAGAGAAAGTATATGCAACCGTAAGAACATTTGAACTCGTGCCACGGGCCTTCGACGTTATTATGCAAACTCCATTTAAGAAATAATGGATTATCGGATTCTGTGATATTTTTTTTCCGTTTGAATCAATTTCGGAAATTTAAATGCCCACTTTCTCATTACTCAACCCCACCCTGCTCTCTGGTGAATTAATCCCGTGTAGAAACAGAAAGGTTGACAAAGAAAACAAACCAGGAAAAATGGAACTTTCATCGTCTATGCTGAATTTCGGGGCATTTGTAGCTATTGGTAAGGTATAAAACTCTGCTGTAAAACTTAAACAATGCCGCTGCTATTAGTAACCTGTTTTAATGCAAAAGTTTATTTCTATATTATACTAAAATAGTAGAGAAATTTGTGTGTAGAAATAAAAAGACAAAATGCAAATTTGAATAAACGTTATGAACTGTAGAAATAATTAACCTAATCATCATAAATATAAATAAACTATCCTAAGAAAATGAACTGGTTTACTCTCACAAAAATAGTACTCTTATATATTTCTGAAAATATATCGACCGAAGAAAAATTTGCAAGCTACGAGCAGACAAAAGGTGTAAATATATTTATACATGGAAGCGTCTTAATCAAATCTTAACTCACGCTTTATCGTAAGAAGTGCTTTTGCAAAGTGAACGGCAGCGAAACCAAGCACATTAACTGTTACATACACAGGGTCCGCCAGATTATAGATAAAAATGCAGATTTGACAACGTTTGTGTTTCAGTCAGATTGTATGCAAACCTGGCGTATTTCACCAAATTCTTTTTTCATTAAACTTAATAACTGGCGAATTAAATGATAAATACATTCAAATAAAAGCATCACTTCCTGCAGGTTAGAATTTCTGATATTAGCTCTGAAAGACCAAGAGCAACAGAAACATAGTATTTAGTGGGTTTCTTCTTATAGCCGCCTTTAGTGCCTTTGAATACTCGTAATGTTTTTCATCAACAAAATAATTGAAGTCTTCTAAAATGGTTTCATAATGTTCGTTTTGTTGTAGACGTTGGGCATATTTGAATAGTCTCATAAACAGTTGTTTAAGTCGAAGCTTATAAAGGGGTCGAAAGTCATCACTTGCTATTTCACGCGCATCTTCAAGCCCTTGTTCTTCATATTCTGAAACCTTTTCTTGAAATTTCTTATCATATTCATCGTAGACTTCTTGAACCATATCATACCAAACAGTCTGTTTCTGACTCACTTTCAGAGTCTGTTTCTGACTCACTTTCATATCTGCCGTCATCATCACCCTCAACACAATGTTCCATATGTTTGAACAAAGCTTCTTGACTGTTGTATAACTCACCACATTCTGTACAAGCATGTGCATTCTTTTCAGTCATGTTGACGCTTTGACTTTCCATAGAAGACTCATCTAAAGTTTCAGTGATATGTGGTTTTACAGGGTTTTCCATATCTATCTCCAATTCTTCTTCTTCTGAAGTGTGAGCATTCTTTAAGTGCCTTTTAAGACTTTGTGGCCAATTGTAAGATTTCAAACAAATGTTGCATTTATACATCCTTTCGGTTCAACATGCACTTTTCAAATGATGAAAAAGCCTTTGAACATAGCCTTATATACAACTTGTTGAACAACATGTTCAACATGTTCAACTTGTTGAAGAACATGTTGAAGAACATGTTGAAGAACATGTTGAAGAACATGTTCAACAAGTTCAACATGTTCAACATGTTGTTGAACATGTTGTCTACGCCTAGGGTTAGGGTTATGCCGCTTAGGGGAGTCTAACGTCATGACGTCTTTATGACGTTATCATGACATCATTATGACGTCATCACGTCATCATTATAACGTCATAATAGCTTCATTCGAACAGGCGCGCGCTTTACCAAAAAAAAAACTGACTCAGCAGAATTTGTTTCTGTTTTATAGGTATGAAATGCATGTCTCACTCTTCCTTTTATGTTACTTCGATGTAATCAAAATATGGTGTGTAACTTGCTCAAAAATGCCATACTTGGTAAAATTGCTCAGTCAGCAATTTTAGCAATTTTAACAAGTTTGGCATTTTTGAGCAAGTTACACACCATATTTTGATTACATCCAGACTCTGTTTGGTATGATATGGTTCAAGAAGTCTACGATGAATATGATAAGAAATTTCAAGAAAAGGTTTCAGAATATGAAGAACAAGGGCTTGAAGATGCGCGTGAAATAGCAAGTGATGACTTTCGACCCATTTATAAGCGTCGACTTAAACAACTGTTTATGAGACTATTCAAATATGCCCAACGTCTACAACAAAACGAACATTATTAAACCATTTTAGAAGACTTCAATTACTTTGTTGATGAAAAACATTACGAGTATTCAAAGGCACTAAAGGCGGCTATAAGAAGAAGCGATGCATTCTTTGAAGAGCTTCTAGATGAAGAGGAGGAAGATGAAAGCAGTGACGAAGAAAGTGATATGGATGCCAGTGAACAGAGTGAAGCAGATGAAGAAAAAATAGACTTATTTGACTAAACATTATAATAAAGACTTTGTAAATCAATAAATGTTATAATATTGTTATAGATTTAAGCTGTATATATTTAAGTGTATTTAAGTGTATTTAAATGTGAAGCAGATGAAGAAAAATAGACTTATTTGACTAAACATTATAATAAAGACTTTATAAATCAATAAATGTTATAATATTGTTATAGATTTAAGCTGTATATATTTAAGTGTACTTAAGTGTATTTAAGTGTATTTAAATGTATTAATAAACCTATTCAACATATGTCTTGTTTTTTCTTTGCTTGAACTACAACTTGTTGAACAACTTGTTAAACAGCATGTTGTTGAACAAGTTGAACATATACAACATGTTGAACATAGTGAACCTGTTCAACTTGTGCAATAACATGTTGAACATGTTGAACATGTTGAATATGTTGAACATGTTGAACATGTTGAACAACAGCTTGTTGAACAATTGTTGTACAATTGCTAAACAACTTGTTGAACAATAGTTTTGACGTAAAAATAATTCAAACACATTTTTGAATGGTGGGCGCGCGCCATTCCAATAACCACCTATGCAAACTACTGTAAACTAAGACATCAAGCTGAATTCAATGATGAAATTTTCATTCAAATTGGTTAATCATAACGAAAGTTATTACACTTTTCCACTTTTTAAAAAGTTAAAATGGCGAATGTCAAATTATGCATACAGCCAGCTGCGCAATTAGCCCAATGACTACACTATAACAAAAACTAGATATAAAACTGAACTTAACAGTGAAAGTTTCATGCAAATCGACCAACTATAGCGAAAGTTAACTCATTTTTTCACTTTTTACAAAGTTAAAATGGCGCCATGTCACATTATGCATACAGCCATCGGTGTAAATAGCCTATAACCACTTAATAGTAAAACGTAAGATAAAACTGAATCAAACAGTGAAATTTTCATGTAAATCGACCAAGTATAACGAAAGTTATCTCAATTTTTCACTTTTTACAAAGTTAAAATGGCGGCATGTTACAAAAATGCATACAAAAATGTCACATTATGCATACAGCCAGCAGCGAAAAATAGGCTGTGACCACTTTATGACAAAACTTTACATAAAACTGAATCAAACAGTGAAATTTTGATATAAATCAACCAAGTAGTTTTAAAGTTATACATATTTGAAGTTAGCCATATCACGATCCTGGGAGGGGGGGGTCCACACTTTTTACCTTAGGGTCTGTCCAGACTGCCGCCGAGGGGGGGGGGGGGTCGGTACACGTATGTCCGAAGGGGGGGGGTAGACACCACAGGTGACGCAGACACCAATATCAGGTGACGCAGACACCACTCAGGTGACGCAGACACCACTCAGGTGACGCAGACACCAACTCAGGTGAGGCAGGGGGGGGGTCCTCACTTTGTTATCAGGGTTATGCCTATGGCTACGCCTATGGCTACGCCTATGACGTCACGTTACCATGCTTCGTTGCCATCACAACATCACGTTGCCATGACTACGCCTATCACCTCACTTCCGGTCCAGACATGATGACGCCACTTCCAGACATGATGACGTCACTTCCAGACAGTATGACGTCACTTCAAGACAGTATGACGTCACTTCCGGTCCAGACAGTATGCTGCATCAAGTGGTCCAAAACTGCCATTTCCTATCCACTGTTACGCCACAAACCTGCAGTGTCTTGGCATAATGGACATAAATCCAAGTAGTAAGGATCTAGCACAGTTTAAAAAGGAACGTCAAGTTTCCTCATTTTAATGGCCTTGAGCACATCTTGCTTTAAATGTATCTTAAAATATTTGCAATGGTAACATTTGGATGGATGAAAGCAGTGTAATGTCACAAAGCAGGTTAATAATCGCAGTGATCTCACACAACCCTTATGTTTTATTTTTTAGTTTGTTTGAAATCTTTAGTCTCATGCAAAACCAATACGTGTAGAACCCTTGCTCCTCCACTGAAAGTTTTAGGCTGCCTGTGGTACGCTAGAAGTTTCTTATAAGTGTTTTGCGGTGCGGAGGAGAGAAAGATTTAAAAAATCGAAAGAAAGATCCGTGTCAAATAATTCTAGTTTTTTTTTTACAAAATTATGATAAAAATTTTGCTCTTGCTGTGATGAATTTATTAAAGTATGTATGTTCAAATTCTGCTCTACTATATTCTTTGTGAAAGCTTATTTCAAACACGAGGAAGTTTGCAAATCTGAATTAATGGCTAAGAAAGAAAATTTAGTGTTGGTTGTTTATACCCTTTTTTGGATTTAACGTTGTTAATTATTTTAATTGCTCTTTTTGTTGGAAACTAATAGGAACATACATATTGACTGGTTAATTCAAGATTTTCGCACAATATAAAAGATTCGACAAAATAGCGCTTATTCGTTAGATTAAAATACTTTTTTATAAAGTAAACGTTTAAATGATTTTGTTATGTTCCGTACGACTATGAGATATAAATATTCTACTTTCGAATTCAAACCGCACTCGACAGTGACTTAAATAACAAAAGAAATAAGCAGTGATATCACATGTACTATTAGAATTAGTCCTATACTTACCATTAGAATAAGTCCTATAACGTTCTACGTATTCTAGGCAATATTCAAACAGTAAGACACAGAATAAATGCATAAAGCTACAGTAACTGAAAACAGTAAACGTCATGGGATACAAAGCAGAGAATTGAAACATTCAGGCATCATAGGCGTAGGCCAAGGGAATGGATGCGGAAGTTCCGACCATAGTGTGTCAGAATCTAATAAAAAATTGCTGCCTTTATGCATTGCAACTGTGGCATAAAACACAAATTTAGATAGTGAAATTAGACATTTCAGTACTGTGTCCCAGCATATGTGTGACATAGAACCTGTCGCTACCCGAAGCAACGGTGAAGTCATCACAAAACCTCGTTCAACATCGCGATAACCGATAATAGTATAGAATTAACACACAGAAATGTAGATAATTTAATGCAAACGCATTTATCTTCGAAAATTTTTGTTGTAAGAATCAATGCAAGATTCAAAAGACGTGGGTGGGATATTGATTGAAATTACATTTACATTAACATTTGGATTCCAATTTTTTTTTTTTTTGTTTTAATACTTTTTCCGATAGTTATTGTCAGAGATATTTGCAATATTTTAAATTTCACCCCAGAACGTTAGTTGTAAGAACTTCATAAATATGTGTCCATATATGGTGCTTATTTATTGACACTTTTGTGATCAACAATTTTCTAAGTGATAATGTTCGTTTTATTTGTAGTGATAACTGCCTTGGTAGTGAGTGTATTTTTGTCTTAAAATACGTGGCAAAGAATTCGTCGTTTTTGTAAAACAGAACTACTGAATAAGTAATTGTGAGACATTGCTTTCCATATTATTATAATTAGCAACATGTAAAGCGTATAATGCACAAACAATGAAAGAATTTGTATTTTGACAAAATGTTTTCATCTTTAAGTCAATACATATTATTCTCTCAAAGTAGTGAATAGTAGAAATTTACCAATTCATGTCCGATCAAACAAATATTTGGTCCCATTCAAATTGGACAAGAAAAGTACCGCGACTGCAATTAGAACAACTATGACAATGTACTTTACCAGTTTCATATGAGAATTTGGTGTAAGTTGTGCCATACTGCTCTCTAGACTAACACCACGAGACCTATAACATACAACACTGCTGTTTATGCATTGAGTCCTAATAAAATAAGAAAACTGTATGCATGCGATAGGGGAAAAGAGTCAAGAGAGGTGTTCTGTCGCGAAACTGGTGAACGCAGCGGGATGATTTCTGGTAAAAATACAATATGAGTCATACACCTTTTGTATTTTATCAGTTTTTATTTAATCTTACCCAAACAACTAGCTAATCATTCCAACATTAATTTTTGATTTCTAAATTTTCTTTTTAATTTTGGTTATCTTTAATGACATTTTGAATATCCTTAAACATATTTTTGATTTCAAGAATGCATTTTTGATATCGATAAATACTAAGAGATATAAAATATATTTATTGCTTTCAATTATTATTTAATGATATCTTCACTGGATTTAACAAGTTCAATTCTTGACAGTAAATATTAAATAGTTTATTGCATGATCTCAATTTTGACCAAAGTAATATATTTTCTGTTAATTTAGATCAAAAATTTGCTTTAGATATCGTCTTTCAGGATAAGACTTTTCACTAATATTTTAAAATCTGAAAGCCTCTATCTATTTAAAAATAATTTCAAAATGTCAGTCTTTTTATATCTAACATTTATAAGCAATTTTCTGTCAATGAAATTATTACTAGCCCCTTTATAAATAATCTGTCTTTTCTTTTTATTGCAGAAAATATATCAATTATTTTAATTTACGAATCGCTTTACATAAATATGTGCCTCTGATAAGATATTTTAAGTTTATAATACTGTTTTTATCTGATAAATAAATATGTGTTATCCAAAAGTAAATGTATTTATAGCAAAACATAAACTTATGAGACCTATACCTTCATGTTAAACTGGCATTCCATATTGTTCTTTTATTTCTTCTCATTGGTCAAGAAATAAAAGAGGTTTATTTGTTGTAAGGCATTATACAATTTTGCATTAAAATTATAGCCGCTAAGACAGCAAGATATAACAACCAGAACGAGTTTTTTAAAGTTGTGGTATAAAGCATGTTCTTAAGTGCGTTTTATCTTTCTTTTGTTTCTGGATAAAAAATATTAAAAAGCGTTAGAAGAATGTCGCTAGATAGGTCATTACATTGCTCTTATGTCTACTGACTTACTCGGATTATATCCGGCGTGGGGGGAGCAGTGCAGTGGTCATGAGTCCTCTAATTTTATAAGTATTTTTTTATACAGAATAATTGTTGTCGTACAACTTAAAACGGAGGATTCAATTTTGTAGGAGTAGATCAGGACTTTGATTTTCCAAGAAATACATTTTTGAGGATATGTCCGAGAAAATTTTAACTTCAAAATCAAATATACACATTAAAACAAAACAGCGACTTTGAATAAGTTGTTGGTTTAAATTCATGCATATTCCATCGCCAGAAACTGTTCAGACAATTATACACAATTATATAATCAGTTCAAAGGGTTAGACAATTATACACAATTATATAATCAGTTCTAAGGGTGGTTCGATTTCATGAGTACTGGTGTAGTTTTATTAGAGCTGGGCCCTTTGTACTCTTCGCCCTGTTTAGGCTGAGGAACATTCGGCGTGGTCGGTGGGGCAAGATTGGGGGAGAACGGGAATTTCTTCCCCAGACTTCCCCAACATGTATATTGCAATAACGTCAAAAAATTATATTATTTTTCTTTAAACTTTATGAAAATGTTATATATTTTCTTTGCAATTTTTTTATTTGCGAGCTATTTGTACTTTGTTATCTTTGAAAAAAGAGAAGGAATGAAAATAACAATTTTTCTTCGCTCTTTTATTAAATCTTTTGCTTAATAAATCAATTCATTAATGCCCCTGACATACCCTGCACTGTCACCCTTCCCTCATTCTAATCACCGCGTCCAGACATCCCTCCCCACCAATCGATACACCATTATTTTTATTTTGATCAATTCATTTTTAACTTTAACAGCTTCATGAACAATTTTTTTGTCTAGAATTGAAGAAACCGCTTATTACAAAAATACACTTTTCTACGAAACACCACTTTTACAACCCTCTCCTTCCCTCAAACCATTGCAAAAACTGCACAAATACCATGCGGACTATATTTCAATTAATTTTAAACATTTAAAAAAAGAGTTAACATTACACAAAAATGACATTTATGACTCATGCAAACACAAAAGTTCTGGAAAACTATATCCCTTCGTTTAACGCAGAATAATTACTTTTTTGCATCTTCTATACTCATAACCCATTCTTCTTTTGTTTTTATCTCTTTGTTTGGGCAAAACACGTGACCTTTATGTTGGCTATGGCCAGTCGCAGAATTCCCTGGCTCCCCACACCTGCCACATCGAATCCCTGCCTTTTTCCGGCAATATCGCGAAACAAGCCCCTTTTAGCTAAAGTGCTAAAGTATGAACATGCAAATCACTTCTACTTTTATGATTTGAATTTCGAATTGAATAACTAGAACCTCATTTCGCCAGCGAAATGTTAAACACCTGACAAAAATTAAAACGCAAAAATATTTCTTTCAATTAGTTATTTCTTGAATAATAAATCGCAAACAACACAGCTTGAATATGCCTAAATGCCGAGTAATGTTTGGTTTTTGTTGACTTAAAGTTTTATTGACTGATCAGGCATACACATTGTTATCTTGTTACGCAGAGAGAGCTCGCACAAAGCTGAGCAACTGTCTGTTCTGTGCTGTGCGCTGAATTCTCCGCATTTATTTGCAAAAAATATATTCTTTTCACACGGCGTTTTAAACAAGAAAACGATGCAAACTTTCATATCAAGTTCTACCAAAGTCCCAAGTTTCGTGGCCCTAGAGCCCGTAGTGCCAGAGTAAGACATGACACAAGAATTCCTATCACTGTCAAGAAAAAAAGATACCAACTGCTGCTCGCACAAATTCAAAAACTCCTTTCAAGCGAAAGGCTTGTCAAGTGTTAAATATATTATTTTTTTACCTCTTCAGCATGAGGAGTCTTATTCTGAAGCTGTGGCACTGCGACTTCAGCAGCGGTTACTTCATGAAGCTGCTGATGGGGCGGAGGCAAAAATCTGATCTCCTCTGTTTCTGCTTTGTCTTCTTCAAATCCTTCATCAGCCACATTAGCCTCCCCCTCTTCCTCCTCCTCTTTCTCTTCTTCCCGGTCGGAGTCACATTTGTCAGCCTGCATCTCGTCTAGAGGCATTCCAGTTTGGCGGAATAGATACTCAACGCCAATAGCCTCGCTTGTCATTTTATCAACAAAAGAGCTCAGCATTCTTACAGTCTACCCTTTATTAATGTTGACACTTGAATTAATATAAATTAACAACATTACAGACACAGTATTAACAGTATTAACAAAAACAGAGAATGAAATAAAACCTGTATATTTTCCTGGGGGCTGGAAGTCTTCAACCTGCTTTACAGCAAAGACGCGAACACTAAGATTGTTCACCGCACTGATAAGACTTCCCTTGAAACAACGCACGGATGACTGTCTACCAGCAACGGCCTCTCTTGCTCTGTCCTCGTTCAACCTCCTTAGCCCTTTCAACAAAAATGTCTGGTAGGTCTCTGGCTTAACCTGGTTACCTGCATGAGAAATCAAGCGTTAAAACACGCAACAGCTTTATTTTACAATTTATATCTTCTATAACGTAAATGAGGAAAAAAGAAAGATTTTTTATTAACTCTTTTTACTGGTCCCAATAATTTCAGAATTTGAGCAGTGACCGTTACTTCTAAATGTTAAGCGAAAAAGAAAATATGAATATTTCTTTCTTCTTACTAGGATTGTCCGGTTTTACCGATTCAACGGTTTTATTGACTTTTTTATTTTTGGTTCGGTATACCCGTTCGACTTTGAAAAAATCGTTGTTTCGGTTTTTATTAGCATTTCTTATATTTAAATTGTTAAAATTTATATGTATGTTTTTATGTGAAAAACACTATATTTTCGTTTTGTCTGTGTTATTGTACACATCATTTTTTTGAATCCTCAGCCACACTATATACACAGTACCGACAAAAGAACATTAAGAAATTAAGCGAAGACTCACATGGCACTAAGTTATTGAGGTGGAGATGGAACGACTCCAAAGAGGTGGATCCTCTAGCACATCTGTAAACCGGAAGCTCTATGCCGCCCTTTGTCACTGTTCCAGTCTGCAGGTACAGTTGAACACCGGTTGGATCTTGAATGCACTGAATGTGACGCTCCTGTTGCTCCCACATCTCCCAGGTGCGCTCGTAGTCGAGCAGGGGGGCGCCTAATGAATCTCGACCATCTGGACCGCTGAATTCTGTGAGCAACTGGTGTAAAAGGTGACTGGTTTCCTTAACCCCTCTAGTTGTTCGGCGGCAGTGACGAGCGTACTGTTGGGGTGCGATGCGTCGTACAACCTGCTTTTCTGTCAACTGCAGGCCGTCTTCTTTAAGTGCAAAGGTTTTGGCCCGAGTTAGTAAGGCCACGCCCTGACTATCCCAATGTACATGCCGAAATGCGCTGCATGAATATGCGGTGTAATGGGTGAGCATCGGTTGTACAAAACAGAGGATATGCGCCTGATAAAATGCCAAATATCCAGCTTCACAAGTTAATCCCGCCACGCAGCAAAAGATGCCTTTGCTCGTCCAACTCCTGATGTGGCGCAACAGTCCCTGTCGACGTAAAGGAGGACTGGGGGCTCAACCCTTGCATTCGCATACCGTTGTATTAGTCCGCTTGCCATAAGGTCCAAGCCTTTTCCTTCGCTTGCTGTGAGCACCGTATTTAAGACTTGGCCCACTTCGTTACCAACCGATGTGGCACACAAAGCTGTTCCGGCTCTGCACCTCCTAACTTCTTTGTAACCTTTGTAAATAAATGAAAATAAAAGCATGTTAAATAAATATCTAAGAAAAGAAAAAGGAAACTTACAAGCAAAAATTATCTCTCTTCATTTCCTTAGTGTAGAATTTCTTTAAGAAAGAATTGACTTTAATATCTATCATTTATTTCACAAGTTTGACAAAATGAACATTTTCAATGGCATTTTTAGGTCTTAATGTCATTTAATGTCATTCGTTGTTTTCATCTCATTATTTTCACCTTCTTAGTCGAGTCCATTTTCAAAATTCTGCCATACACATTTGTTATGGACGCCTTAACTTCGTCAATCCGCTGCAAAATGTCCTGGCTGTAAACTGCAAGAACCCACTTGTACGTTGGTATGCGTGTCAATGGTGGTGGTTGCTGAAAGCGGACTTGTGCGGTACCTGGTTTCCCAACAAAGCGATCAAGTTCTGTCAGATATCTGACATTGTTTCTCAACCATGCCTCACTATGTTGTTCCTGGAGCTGTCTCACTATTCGACTTGCACTATTCCCAAGTGTTCTCTCCCGCAGCAAGCGAATAACTCTTACGTCGCAAGCATATCTACAGCACAATGATGCATAATTATATTTATACATAATTAATTTTATACATAATTAACACACATGATATTCTAATCATACAAAGTCAGACCTGAAAACGACTTGCATATCATTTTAAACAATCATATTATCATCTCACGTACAACGAAAAATGATACAAACATTATATAAATATGCAAAACATTACACACTGCTTGTTTATGTTACACTATATTTCATAAACTAGTAAAAGTAAAAATGCAAAAATCTTACTTTTGAGTCAGAATGGCCGGGAAAACCTCTCGGTGACCGATATCTAACTGTTCTAGTATTGGACGACCCCAAGACAGGTACCGCCTACCACACGAAGTGCAAGTTAGCGTCTCGGTGACCATGCTGTAGTAGCCATCGAGGTCAAGCCCCCGGCGAGCTCTTTTATGCATCCCCGCACCTGTAAGCCGCTTGCCGTGACACGCCGGTTGTGTACATTTCAAGATCACGCGCCACATTCGATAAGGCATCCAAACAAAAAGGCGAGAACCAAAGTAAGAGGCCGGTGTGGGTGGCTGATTGCAAATAAAAGGCGCCGGAGGTGGCTCAAACCACATTCTCAAAGGTGTTGCCAATTCTTGACGTCCTTTCGCAAACTTCGCGATATCCACCGGTGATCGCACTTGGGGATAGTTTGCGCCCATAAACCAAGCAGCTCCACCTGCAGATGTTATATAAAACGTTACTTAATTTCTTCTGTTATTTTGTTTGAAACTAAACGTATAGCAAACCTGTAATAACAAGAACGAAGGTTTTGATACGTAATTAGTATGTTCAATTTTAGTTACTTACGTCTTCTTGCTGCTCATCAAAAATTGGTAGACGTCTCCGTTCCGGTGGAACAAGGGTCTCCTCGCCCAGAAGTAACTTTCTCTTCACTGAAGTGGCAGAAATATTCTGAAGTTGCTGAACTGGATCACCCTATAAGGAAAATAAATGGGCATCCTTATCATGAAATATTTGAAAAGGCACGAAAAGCAACCTTTATTTACTACACAATCATTTATAGGCCCAGACAATGTTCATTACTGAGCTGTCTTTTCTTTCTGTGCTATCTTCATCAACCTTTCATGATAAAAAATTATGATTTACCTCTGTAACTGACTTATTTTCGGTGCTGCTGGCTGAGATCGCCGTAGCAACAGGCCTCCTTTTACGCTCCACGTTGACATTGGGACAAAATGCCACGCCTCCATGTACACGCTGACCTTCCTAGAGAGGAAATGAGAATATAGGCATTGGAGATCCAATTCCTCAGCCAAATAGCAGTTACATTACTGTTGGTGATTTTCTCTTGTGAGATATCGCCTGGACAAAAATTGTTTACAGATAAATGGACTGACAAAGCGATAGAGATAATCTTCAACCAATGTTGTTGTAGCATACAAAATACGTTGATAAAAATGTTTCACTATAATACATGTTTAAATAACTCCTTTTGAATTAAAAGTATTCAGCATTTAGTTTTGCCCTCATTTATTTTTTACTTACGTATTATAATCCATTCATCTAAGCAATTTCAAATAAACCCTGTTTGCGCCGGCCGGCGATTTTCTGCAAAATATCATTCCTATGACATGCATTTCTATTTATTTAAATAAGTTTTTTCAAGCAAAACGCCCTTTTCCGAAGATAACAATTTCAACATACTTAAATATTTTTCAAAATAAACTCACTTAATGTCACAGACGCGAACCGTTCACCGTTATTCAAGAAAGGAAGTTGCAGGTAAAATGTAGCACCAACATAAACATGTTCTTTTAGGATAAATATTACAAGTCAACATTTACTTAATTGCTCTATTAAAATCCATTTCACGTCTATGGCACACGCGTGAGAAAATTCTACCATGCTTAAAATATCTTGAATTATGTGAAATTACCGAAGGGGTCAGTTAATTTCTTAAATATAGGGTAAAGGGAAGCTAAGCTGAAACATATCTAGTTCTACTAACTTTGGAAATAATTTTTTTAATTCTTTTCACTAAAAATATTTTTAAGGGGGGTGGGGGGGAGGTAGAGAGACATGCGAGGAATCTTACACTACAACATACTACATATTTTCGGATCTGTAGTAGGTCCGTTGGCTGAATACGAGGCGGCGGTGAAACTGTCGACAGGGATGTTTCTTCGGTGTCTTCTTAACAGCTACCTATAATAAGAGTAATAATAATAATAATAATAATAATAATAATCTTAATAATAATAATAATAATAATAATAATAATAATAATTATAATAATAATAATAATAATAATAATAATAATAATAATAATAATAATAATAGTAATAGTAATAATAATAATAATAATATATTTAAAAAGAAATTGAAATCGGTGGAACGGTGCCGGATATATGTTGAGTACAAACTCATTATAATTAAGTAAATTACAAAAAAGTTCCTCAAAAGTGGCATATGCCCAGGTTAAATAGTTTTGGAAAAATCGCGCTGAAACAAAACAGCACCTAAAGTGTGTCACTGACAGACGGACGGACAGAGGGCAATCCTAAAGACCCCCCTGGACTCGGCCGTTGGGGTCTGATAATGTCAGTTGGGACACGTATGGGCCAGCATCCCCAACATACAAACCATCCACTGGGATTATCTAAACATGCAGGACAAAAAATATTTTAGTTTCACTGATGTAGTTTTAAGGGACTTCACAGAGAGTTTGATTCCGAGAGATTTTGTTTTCCTGTTTGTTGAAAAAAAATAATCATTACTCACGTCCGCACTTTCTGTGACGTCTTGTTCTTTGTGGTTCCACCATAACCCATAGTTTTTTGCACGAATCACCATAGGGGCAGGTGTTATGGTGCGCACAAGTTCAATACATTTTTACTAGTTTTCTGTGGAAATACTATGTGGATTTCTAGGAAATAAATGGGAAAAATGGTACAAACGATTTTTTTGTTGAAATTTGCCTTAAAAGGAAAATAGTTATTTTATTATTATCTTTAAGATTTATTCTTTTAAATTTTCAAAGGAAACGACAATGGAAAAAACTTACATGATAGCTACAAATACATTTTCTAGGTTCATCCAAGAGAACATTTTGTCCAGCGGCCTTCTTTGTTTCCGGACACTTTTCAACCTAGAGAAAAAAGCACCTTAATAGACTGTGGATAAATGTGTCCATGAGAAATACGTATGACGAGGTATCTTAACCGCGATCTGTTTCATACAAGATAAAAAAAGTCTGCTTACCAATTCATAAGCTGCATGCCATTTTTTCTGTCGTGGTGTTGGCCGGTTTCCCATACCCTTCGTCCAGTTTCCAGTCAGAGCAAAATTACGAAGACGCCTATGCCACTCGCTGTCAGACATGGCCTTATGCGTCTTTTTTTTTTTTTTTTTTGGTTTCTCTTGAAATTCCATCTGTAAGCGATATTATAGGATAAGTGTTGTGAATAAATTATTTTTTATCATAAATAATTACCCGAGCAATCATGTTGAAATTAACAATTATATCATAATTAATTGAATAAATATGTAATCGGGTGAGTGTACAAATCAGGAAGTACACAATATCTGTTTTAAAGTTTAAAATTTTGTGACGATACTTCAATTCTTTGGGAGATATGTGGATATGTATAAATATCTACAATTTGAATGCCTGTAAATATGTAAGTAAACAAGTAGGACAGTGAAACTGACTATGTACCCCACCGGCGTATAATCCCAGTATTTAATTTTGTTAGGTTGGACTACAACCCTTAGGCAATTAGTATCATATTCGTGAATTTTAAAATTCCAGCTGGGCCAATGTTCTTGGGCCGACATCACTGATTTACAATACCAACACTTATTGGTCTCAATACTACTTACAATTAAGATATCTTATAAATCGATGCAGAAATGTAGGCTTGAGTGTGAAAACAAACTCATTCAACTGAATAAGGATCGGATAAATTTGTGAAGTTCAGCTGCGCCAATGTCCTTGGGCCGACATCACTGATTTACAATACCAACACTTGCTGGTCTCAATACTACTTATAGTTAAGATATCTTTTAAAAAGATGCAGAAATGTAGGCTTGAGTGTGTTACCAAACTCATTCCAGTATGTAGGGATTGTGATATTTCTGAAGTTCAGCTGGGCTAATGTCCTTGGGCCGATAGGGCTCCTTTACAATACCGATCTTTGTTTGATCCCATACTTCCTGTATCTGAAAGATTTCAAGAATAGATGCAGAAATGTAGGCTTGAGTGTGTTAACAAACTCATTCCAGTATGTAGGGGTTGTGAAATTTCTGAAGTTCAGCTGGGCTAATGTCCTTGGGCCAATACAACTCATTTACAATACCGATCTTTGTTGGATCCAATACTTCCTATATCTGAAAGATTTCAAGAATCGTAAATTTTAAAATTCCAGTTGAGCCAATGTTCTTGGGCCGACATCACTGATTTACAATACCAACACTTATTGGTCTCAATACTACTTACAGTTAAGATATTTTATAAATCGATGCAGAAATGTAGGCTTGAGTGTGTAAACAAACTCACTCCAGTATGTAGGGGTTGTGAAATTTCTGAAGTTCAGCTGGGCTAATGTCCTTGGGCCGATAGGGCTCATTTACAATACCGATCTTTGTTTGATCCCATACTTCCTGTATCTAAAAGATTTCAAGAATAGATGCAGAAATGTAGGCTTGAGTGTGTTAACAAACTCATTCCAGTATGTAGGGGTTGTGAAATTTCTGAAGTTCAGCTGGGCTAATGTCCTTGGGCCAATACAACTCATTTACAATACCGATCTTTGTTGGATCCAATACTTCCTATATCTGAAAGATTTCAAGAATCGTGAATTTTAAAATTCCAGTTGAGCCAATGTTCTTGGGCCGACATCACTGATTTACAATACCAACACTTATTGGTCTCAATACTACTTACAGTTAAGATATTTTATAAATCGATGCAGAAATGTAGGCTTGAGTGTGTAAACAAACTCACTCCAGTATGTAGGGGTTGTGAAATTTCTGAAGTTCAGCTGGGCTAATGTCCTTGGGCCGATAGGGCTCATTTACAATACCGATCTTTGTTGGATCCATGAACTTCCTATATCTAAAAGATTTCAAGAATCGATGCAGAAATGTAGGCTTGAGTGTGTTAACAAACTCATTCCAGTATGTAGCGGTTGTGAAATTTCTGAAGTTCAGCTGGGCTAAAGTCCTTGGGCCAATAAAACTCATTTACAATACCGATCTTTGTTGGATCCAATACTTCCTATATCTGAAAGATTTCAAGAATCGTGAATTTTAAAATTCCAGCTGGGCCAATGTTCTTGGGCCGACATCACTGATTTACAATACCAACACTTATTGGTCTCAATACTACTTACAATTAAGATATCTTATAAATCGATGCAGAAATGTAGGCTTGAGTGTGTTAACAAACTCACTCCAGTATGTAGGGGTTGTGAAATTTCTGAAGTTCAGCTGGGCTAATGTCCTTTGGCCGATAGGGCTCATTTACTATACCGATCTTTGTTGGATCCAATACTTCCTGTATCTAAAAGATTTCAAGAATCGATGCAGAAATGTAGGCTTGAGTGTGTTAACAAACTCATTCCAGTATGAAGGTTGTTGTGAAATTTCTGAAGTTCAGCTGGGCTAATGTCCTTGGGCCAATAGAACTCATGTACAATACCGATCTTTCTTGGATCCAATACTTCCTGTATCTAAAAGGTTTCAAGAATAGATGCAGAAATGTAGGCTTGAGTGTGTTAACAAACTCATTCAACTGAGTAAGGATTGGAAAAATTTGTGAAGTTCAGCTGGGCCAATGTCCTTGGTCCGACACCGCTGATTTACAACACCGATACTTGTTCGGTCCAGTAGTACCCATATATACAATATCTTAAGAATCGGTCGAGAAATGTAGGCTTGAGTGTGTTAACAAAAAAGGTATCGACAGAGGGACAGACGGACGGGCAGAGAAACCCGAAAACTATAGTCCCCCGGCGGGGGACTAAAAAGGCTAGATACCCCCACCCCCACCCCACCCCCATTTTGTGGCCAATATGGAGCGTGTATTATGTAGGGTAAGGTGTAAGTCCATTCTTGCAAAAAAGAAAGACGAGAAAAAAGGGAGAGAAGATAGCACTGTGATTTTCACGTACGCATAAAAAGCATGGTTGGACGATAATACAATTGAAACCAATAATGCATGTAAATTACTTTTCGAATGAAAAAAGTTACCATTGAAGTGCTACAAGGTATTATGTATATAACAGTTTACCTGTGAGAGATGTCAATGGTCTGATCTTTTCATATAAATCCCATTCCCTTTTCTTGATAATTGTTTACAATGTTCCTAATGAAGGTGAAGGCCGCTGTCTTCCCGTCATCAAAAAATACAATACAATATATTGTTTCATTTCATTCCGTTTCATTTAAAAAAAATAAGGAAGTGCATTTGCCGAGATGTTTCATTTCATGTTTCGTTTTTGAGAAACACCCGTAAATAATTGGTCGATGACATAGTAGACGAACATACGGATTGGAGAGCTACCCGCCCTTTCACACAGCATGGGAATAAGTAGTTGAAAGACCTCAGAGCGTAGGAACAACCAATAAATTTGAGAACATCAAAGACCTCAGAGCGTTGGAACAATGAATAAATTTGAGAAGGAATGATATTTTCCCACGCCGATAACTGACATCTTCCCACACCAAGTTTCATTAGTATTTTCATTAGCAAAATTTAACTTAGAATACATATCACATGATAATATGTTGGGTGGATCGGACCTCTCCCTGTGCGGGGCTATTTTAAGATTTTGGCATAATTACACATTTCAGACAATTCTGGACATTTCTGGTTTTTGGACCCCCCCCCCTCCTAGGGGCCATTTTTAGATTTTTGCATATTTACACGTTTCAGACAATTCTAAACATTTTTCATCCCCCCCCCCAGCGGGAAAGTATTTTACCACATGGCTAGCCTGTCAACTTTACAACGCATAACTTTAAAACTACTTGGTCGATTTTAACCATTCTTTCACTAAAACTTTCAGCATGACTTGTTTATTGTGAATACAGACCAATTGCAGAAATTTTGCAATATCTATTCTTAGACATCTCCCTACGAAACTGGAACTTGGAAATCAACATTTTGGCAGGAAATCGAAAACCTGGAGGCGTATAAATGTATGACTGAGATCACATTTCACCATTTCAGTTCAAGCAACAATGGCAGCTAGTTCAGTAAGGGATACACCTGTCCTCTGTCTTGAATGCAGTGTGGAATTTCCATCTATGAAACTGTTTGAAGCATATACTTGACCTCAAGCTGAGATGAAACGTGATCTTGAAGAGCTTGTTCAGGTGAAAGAAGCAAAGATACGACAGATGAATCAAGATAACAGAATGATGGCTAACACACCAGTCCTCTGCCTTGAATGCAATGTGGAATTTGTTGGAGACTTTAGACCATGGAATGAAATGGTATATTGTTGTGCATGCTTTCTTCAAGAAAATGACTGTGAATGCAGAAGGTTTCATTACAGAACAAGTGGATAATTAATTTATCAGCAGTCCAACATATGCATCATACAATCCAGCGGATATTGAAAAGGACTTGCCAGAAGCCTATAAAGAATTGTTTACTAAGTTTGACGAACATGAGCGACAAGGCTCTGCTGGGTGCTGGATAATATACTGTACATTGAAGTACATACAGCTACGTTGGTGCTTCTGGAAGATTTATCCCGCTGCGAAGAAAGTGCAGAATATCTAGGAGGTGTTAAACATTAAGAATGAAGACAAGTGTTTCTTATGGTCAATATTGGTTCACCTTCACCCTTCAACAAACAAACATATACAGTGTGTAAGTCTATACAAACGTTTTTCAGAAGGAATTAAAGGTAGAGGGCATGCCAACTCCCACACCGATTACCGACATTCCAAAGTTTGAAAAGGAGAACGATGTGTCCATTAACGTGAAATTTACCGAGAGCTCTAAGTTTATGAATACACCTCTCTGCAGAAATTGGTATCCAACCTTTCGGCAGAAGGGAAAGATAACTAGATACTTCTACGACATGACTTCTCACATTCACGATAGTGACCAACAAGATTTACTGCTGAGAAAGGGAGTGTATCCCTATGATTTGCTGAAACGCAGCTACCGTCAAAGAATGAGCTTTGCAGTCAGCTCAACGAAGTCGGAATTAGCGATAAGGATTATGCTCACGCGCAGAAGATGTTGAATACATTCAACTGTACCACATTCGGTGAATACCACGACATATACCTGAAATAAGATGATGTGTTACTGCTGGCTGACGCGTTTGAAAATTTTCGTCAAGTATGCATCAACACGTATGAATTGGATCCTAGTCATTATTATACATCGCCAAGACTGTCGTGGGATGCTATGTTAAAAGCGACAAAGGTGAAGTTCGAATTAATCACTGACATTGACATGTACCAAATGGCCGAACAGGGCATACGTGGAGGAATGTCTTTGATTATGCACAAGTATGCGAAAGCAAATAACCCCTAGGTAGCGCATTACAATTCTAAGATATCAAACAACTACTTGATGTATCTGGACGCAAACACATTGTATGGCTGGGCCATGTCGCAAAGCAGGCCACAAAGAGGATTGATGTTGGTGAGTCAGCCAGAATCCCTCAACTTCATGGATGTGGCTGAATATGACGACATTGAATACACACAGAAAGATCTGAATATGAAAGGCAAGAGTAGTGAAAATCTCACTCCTAACTAACAAAGAAGAAATATGTGCTTCATTATAGGAATTTGCAGCGGTACGTCTCACTGGGGATGAACGTCACCAAAGTGCACCGTACCATCATGTTTGAACAGATTACATGGTTGGAGAAATACATTACCTTGAACACGGAAAAGACAAAATTGGCTAAGAACCCGTTTGAGAAAACTTCATGAACAACTCTGTTTTGGCAAAACCATGGAAACCCGGTTCAAGAAACCCGTAGCCAAGCTTTCTTTCCAAACAATCAAAATTTTCAACGAAAGTTTGACTGCGAAAAGTGTACCTGCTTCTGGATAAACCCATTCAAGTCGGCTCCACCATTCTCAACCTCAGCAAAGTGCTTATGTTTGACTTTCATTACAATGGCATCATGGTCCAGTATCCCAATGCCAAGTTGTTGTTCAGCGACACCGAACAGTCTATGTTATGACACAGAAAAGGAAGATATCTATAAGGATATTCAGCAAGACGCTGATCTGTTCGACACAAGTGACTATCCGTCAGATCATTTCCTACATTCTAACAGGAACAAAAAAATGCTTGGAAAAATGAGGATGAGACGGCAGGCATCCCCACTGAACAGTTTGTTGGACTGTATGGTTTAATGTGTGGTGGGAAAGAAAAACATACAGCCAAAGGCATCACTCGAGCTTGTAAAAGACGCATTAAACATATGCAGTATAGAGAGAGTTTGTTCAATTAAAATAAAACGATGGCTACAGGGCACATTATTCGAATTCATGAGCACCAGCTTTTCTCGGAGAAGTTGAGGAAAGTAGCCCCCCCCCCAAAAAAAAAAAATGACGACAAGCGATACGTGTTGAATGACGGCTATTCCACCTTAGCGTATGGGCATTACAACGCGACATTATAAAAGAGGAGAGGTCCTCCAACTTAAGAGTCATTTGAAGTGTGTACACTGAAGCGTTAATATGGAAGTTCGAAGTCGTAAGAGATCTGCAACTGATATGCATACTCTTGCTGATACACTCAAAGACTTAAAAGTCAAAAATCCTACTACCACCACTACCATCACGAAACTGAAAGTGGAGATCCCACCACCACAGTCGTTGGAGGGAAGGTGGATAAAAGGCATCGAAGACACGAAGACACATCATAAAGTGTAATGCCATCATGAATGCATTAGTGTTTAACGGTGGTGTTTACTTTGCCGCGAATGACTTGAATGAAGTTGTTATAAATTTTGCCCATCAGTTTAAACCTGAAGTGTGGAAAGTACTTGGGTTTAAACGCAAACGTGAAAATAATGTTGAAGTGCTAGTGATTGGACATGATGCATCGAACGTACTTGTCAGATTCCGGAAAAGTCTTTTACTGGATTATCCAGAGGATTATAATGGAGTTGTGCCACATACGCCCTTTAAATCATTAATCTATTCTGACATGAAGAAATGGAGCGCAGTCTTACGATTCCTAGAGGCAATACAACATCCACTCTTCACCATCATTCGAGCACAAAAATGCCTTCACAGACACGAAGACAGCGCATAGTTGATCTTACTGTTGAACGAGATGCAGGACTTTTTATCGGATTATGGACTCATTACAGATCACTTCTCATATCTGAGAAGCGCATGTGATGACATTGTGCTAAGACATTTTGGAAAGTATATCATTCTATCACCTGAAGCACAATACGTGTTGAAAGATCATATAGAGAAGCTGAGGATATCTGGCTTTTTCCTTATACCGCTAGACGATTTAGAAGTGCGTGTGACTGAGAACTGTTTAGACGTATTTTTTCGTCAATATTACGAGCTTACAGAACGCTGGGACTACATCACTCTCAACACAGTGGAATGGTATGCTCTGTTGCAAGCACTGGATTGGGAAGAACCTGACGCTTGAATTTAAAGAGGACTTGAAAGTGCAACTCATGCGGGGTACCAAGTCTATTGAGTTGACACATCCCATGTGGGTTATGGTGATGAACATAGACATGAATGAACATGGATATGAACTGAAACTGTCTGAACATGAAAATCTTAAAATAATAACGTTTGGTAATGGACAGTGTTATGCGAGTTTTCAGAGCATTTACAAACGTGGGTATAATGTCTACGACACATATACTAATTCAGATTGCTATGAATGGCATTTGTTTATGATGTATTGAATGCATTTGTAAAAAGAGTTTAATGTAAAATAGTTGTTAAAATTTAAAAAAAAATCTTTTTATGTAACATAATAAAAAACAAAGTTGTATACAACTGTCTTGTTTTTATAATATTTATAATAAATAAAATTGACAACTACCACAACTTAACTAATGCAATCATCAAAAAAATAATGGGTTATAATGTCTTTATACAAAATCCTTTACAAAAAAAATCATAATCACTTCTTCTTAATACATAAATGATTTCAAAAGAACTGTCTTCTAGCTCTTTGAATAATATAATACACACAATCAAATCCACATGTAGGTCATATCGGTGTTTGCATTGGAACTTAATTATAAATGAAATGAAACTTATTCAAACGACTGTTTATAGGTAAAAGTCCATAATAGTCAAAATATTCTGCAGGGTCTTTGTCGAAATACACGGACACCCAATGCTCTCCTGGCTCATCATGATCGTCTGTGTTGATGACATAGGTACCGCGTTGTAAAGATGGTAACCGATCCATGGAAAACACTCCTTGAAGTCTTTTGTCATAACATCATGAGACAGTATGGCCTCTATCTGCTTCGTGTTCATGACTGGTAGTCGAATTGAATGCTGCGATTTGCACTTATTTCAATGATGTTAACAAATTTAGCACAGACGACAACATTGATTGTATTTTGCAAGACCCCAGCTAAGGTCATCTTTAACCGCAAATTCCCACGTTGGATAAAGGCATAATGATCATCACCGTCATAATCAGGTGTTAAGTCGAAAGAAAATAAAGCATAACCTTTAGGCCAATCTTTCCGTTTTATGATTGAACTTTTCACACCATTCAATTTATCAAAAAATTTGTAAAGAGTTTCAAAAGCGTCAAGAATTTTGTCCCGATTTATGTTAAGCTTTAAGTGTTTAGAAGGGACTGATTCACCGTCAGTGTAAAGTTGCATGTAGTTAAGATTAAACGAATTTTCATCAATGCACCTGTATGTCCTAATTGAATACCTGGACTAACCCTCACTTTGCGAATCATAAAAACGCATCTTTCTCCTCTACCTTAAAGGTATTATTTTCAGGCCATTAATACATATTCATCTTTTTGTCTATGTTAACGCAATTTCATACTTTTCATGATTAGATCTTTTCACCTCGTAAGCATTCATTGATCCAGCAGTATCTTTGTAGATGAGACACATAGAGCGCTCAGAATTGAGACTTTCTTCCGAATCATCAATGAGGTGGGATATAATGCTGGCATAACCATGAGTATTGTTACTATGTGAAATCAATCGATCATTCAGAAACAATTCAATTTTGGACCACAACCCATTAAGCAAATCATTGATACATGATACTTTACCATCTACACCACACGCTGTTCCATCACCCTTTACAATGCAGGATACAATTTGAAGTCTACTGCTCTGTAAATCTGAATATTCTTCTGTACTTGCAGGAATATAAAATTTTATTGGAGTGCCCTCTCTAATGGTAGTGAGTAGTTGATATTCTACATTATAACTTTTTTCTACAGCAATATGTGAAATCATTCGAATGAAAAAGGACTACGTTCACATGAATGATTATGAATTAAAGACTTTTTTGCTTAAAAAATATCTTCCTTATGTATTGATGATATTATCCCTCTTGCTGTCTTTCGCCTTCTGACACGTTTTGTCGGTTGCACTTTCTTTTGTCCGAATAACATATCATCAATCACACTATGTGCTACTCGACCCGCAACATCTTTCGCAACATCTTTTGCAACACTTTGAAGATGTGGTGCAACGATTTTGCCCCTGATTAAGCAGTGGAATAGCTTTGTGAGCCAATGATCCCAGTATTGCACCAATACCGTCTCGCGCTCCTTTAAATCCTGGTAATTCCCCACACACTTGACGAAGAAAATGATTTCGGTATGCGGATGGATCGTGCGTGTATGCTTTCATAACGCTGGTTGTTAAAAATGAAGTTTACATATGACTGTTCCGGTTTAAAATGAAACATTATGACCTGTGTCATTCTTAAAATTCATTTCTATCGTGTCAAATTGTGGTGTGTTACAGGGACGTGATGAGGTTCTTCATATGTTTTTTTTATAATAATGTCACCATCACCTTTAATGGGAACAGAACGTGGTAAAGAAACATAATGATCTCCAACTACTTGTGGCTCACAAATACCGCAGTACACATAAAGTGTATAAAATCCATGTTACGTCTGCATATTTCATGTATGGATCTGTAGTAACCATATGGAATGGTAACTTGATAAAATGTACCTAATGATGATCGATAATCAAGAGTAGAGTCTATTCTTTGCCTAATTGTCGTCCAAATGTGTGGGTATTGAATTTCAGCTGAGGCTACTTCATATTTTCCTTTTAAATATAATGTACGAGGTAAACGAATTTGATAATTATAAGCCTTATTAGAAGGATAACAGTTCATGCCAGCATTGCTGTTTAAAGTAATGTAAAAACTTGTCCACTCCATGATGGCTATATCGTTTATGTGATATGGATAAACTAGATGTGTATATACATTAGTTCATGCCTGACACATGTCATCCACACTGTCTACATGATCTACATTGCTGTCTGCTACTTCCCCTCGACAACAAGCACTTACATTCCTGATTTTCACAGGAATATGTTTTTTATTTTCATTTTCGTTACAACAACAAAACCATAACTCTTAAAACAATATTAAAAAGTTTCCTATCCTTCCGGAAACAGCTTTTGTTGACGTTGTTGTATCTCTTTTGCAATATCTTCACGAGTTGTCTTTGTGCCAAAAACAGATTTTGGAATATTAGCTTCTACAATTTCCTCAATAAACTGCTTCCAACCATGTGGTAGTTCTCGTAGTTCTGTTTTTCTTGTAGCAGACAATGCTTCTTTCAACAAATCAGTAATGTTAGAATTCGTGATGACATGACCCGTTTTTAAAACAAGTTCATTTTTATCTGCCCATCTCGTACCATGTTTCTTAAGTTCTGACAGAAATTGTATTAGTTTTTCACGATAAATAGGTTAAAAATGGTTTAGAAACTGTTGCAGCTTTTCTGATTTTTCTGCATCGGATGATGCAATAGACTTTGTTGTTGTGACTGACGGGAAAGAAGTTGAAATATTTCCATTGCCATTTCACGAGTTTACTGCTCGCGTAAAAGTTTATTCACTTTCGTTCCCATTCCACCATTGTTTCCTTCTTTTCTGACAACATTTTATATTCGTATTCAGGAATGTGGACAATTTTCAAAGTATGTTTCATTTTAACAGCAACTGAGCTAACAAGGGTAATGCAAATTTAGCAATAGCTCCAATGAAACCTTCTTTCTGATTAACCAACTTCTTCTTTCAAGTGATATCTTGTTATCTGCCAGTGTGCGTAGAGTATGACGCTCACACTTGAATTTCTTATACCTATTTGAACTTAAGGGTAAATGTCCTCGTAATATATTCAAACAAGTTAATTCCTCCTTGGCAGCTTGCTATAGCAAGGATTTACGTCCTTTAGGCCCGTGCGTGCAAGCAAGGAGAAGAAAAGGCTGGTTAACTTGAATATGTTTAGACATTTTGACTGCGAATGGTCAAATGACTTGGTTCTTGTCCGTACGCTACCTTATCAACATATACATAATGTGTATCTTTTGGTAAAATGCCTGTACGAATACGCAGTTGATAATTTGTCTTTGACTTCAAATCAATGACTAAATAACCATGAGGTTTGCGGTAGCACCTTGATAGGCTTCTATGAAAAAATCGAGCTTTTCCAGGATACATTTGTTGAGCTAATGTACTTATTTGTTGCTTTTACCCATCTGTTTTAAATTCAGTTCCTTTATCCGACCTTAGATTTCGTGGTCTTCGTTGTGTTTCATGAAAAATCCTCTGAAAAGGCGTGTATGACGCTGGTATGTGATTTATTGGATGCTGGTTGCACCCACAAATATTTGGAAAACACATCAATGACAACAAGTAAAAAGCGGGTGTCATCATTATAAGAGGCTATGTTTCAGTCATATCAATATCCCACATGTCATCAATACCATGTGTAATGACACGTTTTCTTTTAAACCTGCATTTTACAGGTTGTAGTAAACTGAATGCATCTTGGTCCTGTAACCATTTCCTCACTTTGGAATGAGTGACTGGTTAATCATGTTTTGTTAATATGTGATAAAGTTTGTAAGGACCAGCAAATGCTCCTGATTGACCAGGTTAAAGTAAATATTGGCTAAGTATTCTTTCCACGTCGACATGTTAACACTAAATGATCACTAATTATCAACATATCTTACATTTTATTTCGCCGTCCAAGCAACATATCTTACAGGTTTTATTTGTTTTTACAAATCAAGTATAGACACAATGGTGTGAATAATTGGAGTCCAATCTTCTTCAGTGTAAATTAACCAACTACTTAATTCATCAAATGTGATAGCATCTGCACCATATTTCTCACAAGGTTGTATATAAATGAATATAATATTTAGCTTCATTCCAATATGTATAGACACATGTGAAACGACAAGTATGTTCTTGACACTCTTCATTTTGACAAGCCTGGTCTTTGCACTCTTAATTTTGACAAGCAGGACATACTAAACATGCAAATTGTTTTACAGCTGATAACATTTCTTCACAATATGTTTTTGAACGATATATTGTCTCAATGTAATGTCTGGCATGATACTGCAATATAGATTAACCACTCTCTCATTTCATCAAACAGTCTTGGATCAAATCGAGCAAAGTGATATGCTGCTTCCACGTCAAACTTCTCAGCTCCGTCAATGTCTGAAAGCACTTACTCTTTGGTGAAATCCTCACGTAAATTTAGCAAGTTTCTCATAGTCACTGAAGTGTTGTAGTTGTCGTTGAACAGACCCAAAAAGTGCCAGTTCACTAATCACATAGTCCACAAAAGTCAACGCATTTTCTAGGGGGAACTGTATGGGTTAGTCAGGTCTTTGAAAGGTGGACTGGCCATTCGAGTACATATTTGAATGGGTTGGCGATTCGAGCACGTCTTTGAATGGGGAGCTTGTCATCTGAACATATCTTGTGAATAGCGCGTGCCCCATTTTGAACACGTTCTTTGAATGGTGTGCGCTTGCCCCATTCGAATACGCGTTTGAATGGTGTGTCTTCCCTACACCATAACCCAAAGAGAAAAAATCAACCCGAAAAGAATTTCACTTACCTCTGTCTCCAACAACAAAAACAGCAGCAATGACACTTGTGCACTCACAATGTCCCTTATAAAGGAAGACTGATGAATCACATAGTATGTCCCGGGGGTCCTCACATACTTTGTCCTAGAAGGTCCTCACATACTATATCTTGGGGGGAGGATTGACGTCACGATGATAGACAGATTGTATTAGTGGGTCATTTGACGTCAGGATGATTGACAGGTGTGGAAGAACTCTTGTCGCCAGGGGGGAGGGCGCTGACGTCATTATGACGTCACAGGTGTCGTAGAATTCTCGTCTCGTTTTCCCGCTACCTAAATATATGCTCTACAACATTGCCTAACTTAAATATGATATTTTAGTGCCATGGAAAAGTGGACATATAATATTTCTTTGGAAGTTATGCCATTTCATTTTTATCAATTAGTCGTTTGGGCTGAATTCCCAGTTCGGCTTTTTTTCAGATTTTAGAATCGCAATGTTGTTAAATTAGCTCATGTCTGTGTGAGAAAACTCTTTGTACCAAAGCCACCAAGATTGATTTTTTTTTCTGAAATGTAGTGAAAGTTTTATGCAGAATCGCATTCATCATTATCTTTTCAACCTTTATTAGTAACAAGGTATTCCATTCATTCTGTTTTCATCCTTTGTTAATAACAAGGTATTCTATCAAGCATTTCTAAATTTCAGCATTTAATTCTTTAAAATAGTTTGAATACAATTAGATTTATTTTATAAATATTATCATATTATATATTGTAAAAATGAAACAGTTAATGTTCTCCCTTAAATGACAAAATAATTTATTTCCACAATTTTATATAACATGGGAAAATAGTAGAAAAAAAGTTTTAAAAATTGAGAAAAAAAAACAGTTGTTATGTGCATAATTTTCGTAAACTGATTCAGGCGATTCTTTTTTACATGTCACATTTATTATCACTCATTATCAGATTTACGATATCTATGTGAGTATGTGAAATAGAGTCATTTACAACAAAAAAATTGAAAAACATTACAAGGGTCTTCAGATTTGCATAAGAAATTCAGTTCGTGGAGTATTCCTTGTTTGAAAACCCTTCTCCCACCCAGGAACCTTTGAAAAGAACTAAGAAACCAACTAACGGATAAATAAAATGTTTGAAATTACAACCAATTATAATTATATGATAAAAAGTCGTCACATCAACGAACATTAAAAGTTGATTGCAGAAATGCTAAAATCGCAGAATACATCACATGAAAAACTACTTCTCGTACGTCACTACAGTAAGAGACAGAAACATTGGCAAAACACAAAACTAGTGCGTATGATTCCTGGCTGCTCACCTTTGTTTCTTTACTTTATGGACCTTTAACATTGGTTTTGTTAACGGCCTAGCCTTAGGGTTTCCAGCTTATTTCTGAAGGTACTCAAAATTCACATCAGTTAAATTTTGTATAAATAAAACCATGCGGTTTCACGTTTTTAGCAATTCTGAAGTATAATCGAAGTCCAGCACCTTTAAATGCTGTTGTTACTCAAGTCTGAGTATAAAAGCGGAAGATTCGACTGATTGCAGAGACGAAGCACAATCAGTTTCACAGGTACATACACATGTTTGTTGAACACTTACAGATCTTTAACTAAAATATTTTCTTTCATCTTTTTCCAAGTGCTTAGTAGTAGAATTTTTAAGATCTGTGCAGACTTCGTGTGTGGCCGCAACAGACAATCTCGTTTACTGAATATCCAGTACAAGCAGATCAGGTTTGTGAAACCCGCCTACTTGATTCCAATGCAATGAGATTAGCTTTGTAAACCCACATACTTAATATCCAAGCACAACAAACTTAACATCATCAGTTTAAAATCAGATATCTTTAGAAACCATCACCACATTGTTACATTTGTCCCATTTGAGTGTTATAAAAATATGCTATGCACTGATGTTTAAAATAATGACATTATTGTTTGTTTTCTCTCAAGCCACACGCTAAACAAGCAGAATCCAAGAAGCACCTTACATTAATTTAACTCTGGGTAATATTTGCTTTTGTTTCATATTTTCTTTAAAAATATTTTGGTCTCAAGCCTGTTACAGTTTTCTTTTTTCTACGCACCACTGGATAAAACACATTGCAGGCCACTTTCAATGTTTATACAATGTGCGCGTTGACTTTCTGTTTTCCCTTTGAAAGTTTCTCCACATTTCCTCTAAACATCTAAAAATAGAGAAGGCATGTTTAAATGTCGCAAGTGTAGGTCTTAATAGAGCATTTTGTATTAGTTGTAATGTATTGCATTTGTATAGTATTGTAATTGCATTGGATTGTAATTTGCACCATAATATTTGCTAAAATATTCTCCTTATCATCGAATTGAAAGCTAAAAATGCAAGAATTTTGCAGCAGCTATTGTTTCAAAAAATATGTTTAGTCATTATTGTTTATCAAAACATTAATATATTACTATTTCATTCTGATATTCTACGTTTTTTCTGAGCATGTCTTTTATGGATATCACTGTTAATGCTGCAGGCAACATGGCACAATATAACAGATGATGCCTATAGAAGTCAGCTGATTTTACTCAGCTCAGCCTGTCGATACTTTGCTCTTTGCTTTTGGAAATAACTTTCTTAAAGATTATGTCCAATATTAAGGTAAAAAACATTAAATTTTCATAACGTCGATTGTCTTAAAAAGCTTGCGTTATCCTGTAAATTATGCTGATTTAATTAGAATTAACATTTCCGAAACATAGCATAACATGGTTCTTTATTAATTTTGGGAATTGATCTTTTAACATAGAATGTGGGTGATTTAATAATGTAAGATCTTATGCGCTGAAGCTGTAATACATGATGGCCTTGTGATCGATGTCAATATGGTCGTGAGTTTAACTCTCATGCTTTGCAAGCTGGCACTACATACAACAATTCACATCTCTCCACACTCAGCAATTTTTTTGTTTGGCATCAGTCATTAATGCTTTCCAGAGAACGGAGATTGAGTGGCAGTTGTTTTCAGTAGATAACCAAGCCGATGAGCTTAGAAGCTTCAGTGGGATAAGATGTATATGAATTGGGTTTCAAAACAAAACCTTCGACGTTAATTTGAAAAAGGGTCATTCCAACTTAGATACTTTTAACAGAGGGGTTAAGTTTGATTACAGATTAGATTAGCATATATTGTTCTAGTGTATGTGAAAATAAAACGGGTAACTTACGTTTCGAGTAATTGCGTCTGGACGTTCTCTGGTTCGTGTCTGGTATGGATCAAACATCCTTCTGGTATGGCCCAAAACTCAACACTAATGAAATTTTTTATTTAAATTCTATTTATTATATTATTTATCATACTTGAATTGAGTTTACTGTTTTAACAACCTCATAAATGACATAATTATCAACATCTCACGAACATGTTAATATGAATAAGTGCAATGGTATCCCTTTTTAATAACAATGTCCTTATAAGTTTTGAAAATGTATTATTGGCAAGACATGTCAAACAAATGCAAATTGAACAACTTACCGTTGATTTTTTCTCTCTTTTCTAAATAAATCACACATGATTAGTAACTTTCGTTACGGCTAAAAAACTTGATGCGGATACATTTGTTACTCACTTCTTTTGCATCAATAAATATATGTGTGATATTTTATTGTAGAATCTTTGTAGAAATCTCTCGTCATATTTGGGAGAATCTGTTCTTCGTATAACTACGTACGGCTCATAATAAAGTTTTGGCTGTATCTAAAAAGCGTATATATATATATATATATATATATATATATATATATATATATATATATATATATATATATATATATATATATATATATATATATATATATATATATATATATATATATATAAAGTAAATATATATATATATAAAAGAAATATATAAATAACTTGTATAAAGAAATCATATGTTTATGGCTGATGTTTTGTTGTTAGATGTTGTAGCATACCAAATTATCTTATAAGAAATTAAAATACAACAACCTAATTATGAAAATGAATACATTTTTTCGTAGAGAGTAAAAAAATAAATAAAATTTTCTGAAATAGAGACTAATATTTTACAGCCGGAATTGAATATTGAAAGAATTTTTTATTCACCTTATAAACGGATTTTGCTGTTTTCCATTTGGCGTAATTCGTTGGACCGTGTACTGAGTTTGATTTTGACTTCTTAAAACTGAAAAAGATATATGCTAAAAGAAAGTGTTCGAAGAAAATAAAACATAAATGTAAAAAACAGTTTAATTCGGTAGCCAGTGATGAAATATAAAATTTACCTACCGGATAGCTTTAGAAGAAATGACAAAAAATGACCTTAAGGTTATAATGAATTCTAGGATAACTGATCAGATCAACCTCATTCGCCTAGCTGAGGAAAAGGAGCAAAGTTCAATCCCTTAAAAACCCTGGCCATATTCGAATCCAAAGCCTTAGGATTACTAGACAAACGTTTTATCATACTGAGCTTAATATCAACCCAATTAACCGACAAGATACGTAATAGATGAATTAAAATGGCAACGCAATAATAAAATCCCGCGATCCATATTTTGTAGTGAAAAAGCTAAGTTCACCAGTACCAGGGACTAAAAATGTGAACAGAAACGTTGCCAATAATTTCTTCTGAAATTCAACTAAAACGACTGCATTTAAGCGCCACTACCGCACATAACCCCTTTGTATCGGGGCCATCCATTCTTACTCTTTTGATTAGTGCAAATATTTATGCAAAATGACTAACTACAGTAACATCTCGCCACTCCAGCGCCTGTGTAAAAAATTTAGTCTGTAAAATGATGCTACATTGCAATGATAAAAGCAAGCAATAAATAAACACAATTGCGTGAAAATGGTCAGTTCAATGTAGATTAAAATTCTAGAGAAATGTTCCAACTCAAGCAAAGAATGATAAAGCCCTGGCACGATCTCAATGTCTCTGAGCCACTGCGTTGATGACAATACTGATGTTGTTTACGTTTCATTCGTTTAGCCACCCTACTTATACCTCCGACGTACTGAGGAGACGTCTCCTGGTTTTCAACCTACCGTTCCTTATATCAACACGAAGTATGGCAAGCGTGTCACCTTTGGTCAACATAATGAAAAGATGTTATTCTGGATAGATAGTAAAGATTACTGCTTCTTTAAAAAGGGGAGTCTATTATAATACTTTTGTGTGACTGAGACTGAGACTGACGGGTATTTGTTGTTTCTATTCGCGTAATAAAAGTTGTTTACATAATTTGCTAAAAAAGTATATATATATCTGCAATAAGTAATAAGGGTACCATGCTTTATATATAGCACTTAAGGAAACGATTTGAGAAAAAAATAATATGTGTCTTTTAGCTTGCTATCATGTGACAACACACAAATTTAATTTTAAAACGAAATATATTGTATTCACTTTGCTATAGAATCATTCGTTTTCTGTTTACTGTGTAGTTTCATAACTTTTAAGCACGCTAAGAATTAAGGAGACCTATATTTGGCCTCCTTAAATTTTTGGTCTCCCTAATGCTGTTGTTTTAGCAAAAATGGTCCCCGTATTGCTGGAATTACACAAAATTACAAAAAGTTACAAGAAGACCACTATAATGAATTTTATACCTCTAAGCAGATAGAGAGTTCCCAAAGTTGGTTAGACTATTAGAAGTGTACAGAAGTACGCTGTAGCAAAATTTAAAAGGTGCCACTTAAAACTAGGCACACGCCGTTGTCCTTGGGCATTTGATAGAATTTAATTCTGCTTGTTTTGTGACTGTAAAAACGCCTTAAAATATTAAACGCCTTAATTATACAGTTCCCCCAAAACAAATAGAACTAGTCAAGCAGAACGTACACAACAAGTGTGAATTCCAATAGCCAACTGCGCATATGCATACTGGCCCTTTCTCCAAGGAATAACACAAGACCCTAAACATCCACTTCTCCTGTTTATGAGCCTCTACCAGCGACGGAAAGAGTTGAAGTAATAAATCCCGCATAGCGATTAAATAGGTCATCTAATGTAATTGTCTTTCTTTAAGTATGATCTTAAGTATAAGCAATTGAAATAATGTAATCACCTTAAGTAGAGTTACGTGCCGAGGTTTTAGCTACTTAACATATACCCAGTAACTTAAGGGAGATTAAGAAGAAATTCTGAAGCGGATCAACAGCAACCCTGCCAACAAGATGCTCACATCCACGCTCTATAACACTCACTTTTGACAGTTTTAAATTGAGCTACTGACTCAAAGATAATGAACGTGTTACTCAATCCGAGATTGCTTATTACAGTACGATTAAGGTCTTCTGTTTCACTCCATTATTGGCCCTACTTCAGATCACCTCTTTCGCAACTTTCGAAATAGTCCTCGAACTAAAATTCAGCAGCTCCTACAAATGTTACTCGCCAAGCACAGCGATTTAAGCGTTCAACTATACTACTCTTAACAAATTATGGTTCATTTGAAAAGAAGAAGAAAAACGCTGAGGCAATCCAATCTTTTACCGAATGCATTAGGAGCCCTTCCGAGGAGGTTTACCTTAATGTATATCGGACCCTTATTCATAACACCTTGATTGAGTCCCTTATTGACAGTATGTCCCAACGATTTAGCTGCACGTCAACTGATCAGCTCTTGACTTCACTGTTGAAAACGCAAGTGTCTCTCACTTTTGTTGTAATGCCCAATATGCGAAAATCTGTAATTTTGGAAAGTAACTTCCTCACACAACACAACGTGATAAGAAACCTCAGTTGCCAACGACAAATGTGACGGAGTAGATTCAGTGTTCCCTTTACACGCATCAAGGAGTGTCTTCCTCCCCTCACAATTATCTGTAATAACACTGTGTCGTTTACCTCCCATCAATAAGGGTGAATATGTACTGACTCTGCTTGATGATAGTTCAACCTTTGTTGGTCAGCCAGGTCTTCTGGCCCCTAAAAGGTAGCGTAATGTTGGTCAAAATTACATACACGTACCTTCTGGGTAAGGAATGGTCAAACCATTGCCATAGCAGAACTTATTCAGTAGGACAAAAGCGAAATAAGTGTAGTTGAAAACCAAGACAGGAGTCAAATAACTGAAATCACATCCACCCTAAATTTCGGTCTACGTCATATTTCTGCCACTGAATTTGGTCGCTTCCTTAATTTCTTTCATAAAAGTGAAGAGCATTTTGCTGAGAAATCCAATTATATATCGACATATAACAGCAAGCTTTTATCGACCCTGCTTTTCACCACGACCAGAAATCGAAAAGAAACCAAACGAAATGCTAGTGATCAACGTGATCCGACCGAGAGCCAGTCCTTGGGTAAGTCCTAGAGTGATTAACTTCAAACTCAAACAGGATGATAGCAAGCGTAAACTCAATAATATTTTCCACCAAAATTCTTATCTCTTACCGGATATCTTTGACATTTTTTCCTTCCTCGACAACGCTAAAAGTATTCTCATGTATTGATATAATAGTGGCTATTGGCTGATTGAAGCAGCTGAGAAGAATCGTGAGATATCAACCTTCGTATGTCACCTCGGGATGTATGCGTCTTGCCTTATGAACTTGCCAGCTCCACCTGTATTCCAGGAGCTTATTAATCAGGTAATTGGAAATGCCTCAATTGGTCGGTTTTGCCTTTCTTGGTGACATCATTGCGTCGTCATCTTGTCTCGAGAAGCACATGTAACACATCAATATTTTTAAAACTGAGAAAGGCAAATTTACTCTTGACGCCTTCAAATTGTAACTTTTAAGTTAAGAAAGTAAATTTTCTCAGCCAGATGCAAAAGTATCTCATGCCAAGCACCTGTATTGGTTCATCTAAAGATAGACCAATCTCATGGATTCTACACAGAGTTATCTAATGTGTCTCAAAACAAATCTCGTCGAAACAGCAAGAGTAGGCTACAATGCACCGACACATGGAGCTCTATAAGCTTTGCGATGAAGTATTCATAGTGATTATACCACAAGTGATCTAAATTCGACTCGTATTTTGTCTACACGCAATCTTTAGTTTGGTTCCCAACAAATTCATCTGATGTTCACCAGTTAATTAAACACCGACCATCCGCCGTCCAAGGTCATCTGTCATTTTTTTGATAACATTTTCACAATAAGGTGCTGTCTTGAGTAAATTAAAACTGTCAGAAACTGCCCGATGCTTTGGACAAAGAAAGTCAGTTCTCTCTCCAGTATTTTTCCCAGTAAATGATGGTTTTCTCGTTGGTATGGCAATTCTCCTAATAGATAACAAGAAGAATTATCGAGCAAAGCAAGTCCCAGTAACAATTCTATAACAACCATTTGGAAAGAACGAAATTTCAGTTTTGCCCTTAGGATCCTTATCTTTCCAATCCTTTTGCTTGTTACACTGAGAAGACATTGTCTACTATGGAGTCGACAACAAAGTCTTAAACTGATATGTGGTAAACGTCCATCATTCTTTAGTAAAATCAAGTTCAGTAATATTGAGAAAGATCTCGCTTCCGATGCGGTTTACATCGGCCCCTAAAATCTTTCGTTCTTCTAAATTACTGCAAATACGTTAATCAGGACATTGTAAAGTCGCACTCTGTGGAATTTATGACGTTTGAACTACGATGCAAAAATGAAACACGAGTTTGCTTATAACGTGTTAATGTGTACCCGTGTTGGTATTGCGATTTATGATTATTATTTTATTTGATATATGATTACCTTTGGGCAAGATATCATTATATACATCTAATTATTCTTTGCTATAGAAACTAAATATTGTAAAATGTTTAATTTGTAATGTATAAACTCTGGAACTGATCACTTTATGTTTGACACTTACACAGTATTAGTTTGCCATGTTTATACATCATAATCTGAACAGCATTGTAAGATTTAATCTTTGATAAATAAATCTTTTATGAGAAGGTTGTGAATGTAAATGGTTATTCAGATTATTCTTGCATTTACGCTTTAGATATTGATTGATTGGATATAACGTTAAAGTGATTCATTCAGGTTCTGTAACTGCGATGCTAGACAGAACTACACATTATTATGGTATGCACTGAACATGATTAACACAAGTTACAAAATTAATGCGTTTCTGCGCAGGCTGGTGTCCTTTCCCACTAACTCCGTGAACATAAATTACATATGCCACTAGAAAATCTACTATCCATCGTTATTAAGAAATGTTTATTAATGTAGACAGCTACCTGTTTTAACTTTTGGAAAAATAATGCATTCTGTCACCGTAACTCCTGGATTCGACATCCTAGATGCCTTCCTTATACCTATTTCCCTAAAAATCTTGCTGACATGTTGAGATTAGAGTAAATTAAATAACTCGACAGTAAACTTACTGTCATCCTGGAAATCCGACTTACTATGTTTAATAAAAAATAACCACCGTACGATTAGTAGTAGGACTGACCTTGACCGACGCCCCTAGGATTGACCTTGACCAACCCTCCCCCACCTTGGTAGGGAAATTTTGTGATTTCAGCATATTTATCCGTTTCAGACCATTTTAAACAACTTTCGCATTTAAAAATGAATTCAACTCGACGCATTTGGAAAGGAATTCTTGAGGGTACAAATGAGATGAACGAGAACACATTTCATCCATTTCAGTTCTTACAATTGATGCGACAACAGCAATGGCTGCCAGTTCAGAACAAGTGGATAATGCATTTACCAGCAGTCCAACGTATGTTTTATTTGTTCCGTTTCAGCTCACCTTCACCCTTCAAAAACACCAAACCAGAGCTTGTAAATCAATACAGAAAGTTTTTGAAGAAATTAAAGAAAGAGGGTATGACATTTATGACGGCGGTTACTGATATTCCAAAGTTTTAAAAGGAAAACGATGTGTCTATCAACGTGTTTGGATATGAGTAAGATGTAGTTGCACAACTAAAACGTCAGTGCGAGAGAAATCAACTTACTTTTGATTAGCAATGGCAACAAAAGCCATTACGGCTTGATTAAGAATTTCAGCAGACTTATCGATCAAGCATAAGGGTACAGCTTTTTATTGTTTCAGCTATCTTCACGGGCTTATGCAACAAGATATTTTAAATGAGCACCGCGAAGTGTGTGGCAAGTATGGAGCACAACGTTTATCATTTCCCAAGGAACCATCATCAAGTTCAAGAATGTGACTAGACAACAACGAGCACCTTTTGTGATTTATATTGACTTTGAATGTTCCACGCAAAAGCATGAAGGGGACAGGTATCAACATCATCGTCCAAACAGCTTTGCCTATGTTGTTAAAAATTCGATGATGAAGCGATTACGGTCATTCCCAACACCATTGAGAAATATATTGCTTTCACCATGAGCAATCTAAAATTTACAGACAGCTATCAGTTTATGAGTATCTCTCTGCAGAAGTTGGTATTCAACCTTGCGGCAGAAGGGAAAGAGAATTTCTGCAACATGACTAATCACAGCCACTACAGTAACCAACAAGATTTGTTGCTGAGAAAGGGGGTGTACCCGTATGACCATGTGGACGAACCATCCAAGTTTGCTAAAACACAGCTACCGTCAAAGGACAACTTTTACAGTCATCTTAGTGAAGAAAGCATCAGCGACGAGGATTATGCACTCGCGCAGAAGGTGTGGGATACATTTAACTGTACCACATTCGGTGAATACCATGACCTATACCTGAAATCAGATGTACTACTGCTGGCTGACGTGTTTGAAAATTTTCTTCAAGTATGTATCAACACGTATGAATTTGATCCTGCTTATTATTATACAGCGCCAGGACTGTCGTGGGTTGCTATGTTAAAAGTTTGCATTAATCACTGACATTGACATGTACCAAATGCTTGAACAAGGCTTATGTTCGACCTTATGAATGTGGCTGAAGATGGAAACATTGGATACATTTTAGAAGTAGATTTAGAATACCCACATTCAATCCATGATCGTCATAATCACTATCCAGTTGCTCCAGAACGGAAAAGTGTCAAAGTAGGAGAATTGTCAGAGTACAGTCAGAAGCCACAGAAAGATCTGAACATGAAAGATAAACCTAGTGAAAAGCTCATTCCAAACCTATGCAACAAGAAGAAATATGTGCTTCATTATAGGAATTTGCAGCAGTACGTCTCACTGGGGTTGAAGGTCACCAAAGTGCATATTGCTTTCATGATTGAACAGAGTAAATGGTTGGCGAAATACATTACCTTGAACACGGAATCTTTGAGAAAATTGGCCAAGAACCCGTTTGAGAAAGACTTCTGCAAACTGATGATTAATACTGTGTTTGGCAAAACCATGGAAAATGTGAGAAAGCGAATCAATGTTGGACTTGTTCACAAAGAAAAGCGGTTCAAGAAACTCGTGGCCAAACCTTCTTTCCACAGATTCAAATTTTTCAACAAAGATTTTACTGCCGTGCATTTAGGCAAAGTGGATTTACTTCTGGATAAACCTATTCAAGTTGGTTACACCATTCTCCGTCAGATCATTTCCTCCATTTCAACGCAAACAAAAAAGTGCTTGGGAAAATGGAGAATGAGACGGCAGGTATCTCTATTGAAGAGTTTGTTGTACTCCAAGGCCAAAGGCATTACTCAAGCTTGTCAAAGACGCATGAAACATTTACAGCATGGAGACCGTTTGCTCAACCAAACTCAAACGATAGCTTAACATTATTCATAACCACCAGCTTTTCTCGGAGTTGAAGAAAGTAGCCCTCTCCCCAGATGACGACAAGCGGTAGGTGTTGAATGATGGCCATTCCACCTAAGCACATGGATATTACAAGGCAGTATTATAAAAGGGGAAGACAATTCAACTTCAGAGTTATTTGAGGTGCAGACACTGAAGCGTTAACATGGAAGCTGGAAGTCGTAAAAGATCTCCAACTGATATGGATACTCATGCTGATACAGTCAAGAACTTAAAAGTTAAAATCCTTCCAATACCAAGCAATTGAAAGTAGAGCCATCACCACCACAGTCGTTGGAGAGGATGCTTTCTCTAGGAAATAGAAAGTACATTAAAATTATGCAACAAAGCAATGAAGGAGTGGTGAACATTCGCAAATAACTGAGAGATGAGGGTACTGGAGGAAACCGTCCTATTAAAAAAAGAGTATTATGCTGACAATACTTGAATAGAAAATGTTGAAGAAGCAGGTGAAAGAAGAGGATAATAGGCTTAAAAGACAAGGAGAGAGCTCATAGCTGATCTGACTGTTGAACAATACGTGTTGAAGGACCATCTAGAGAAGCTGAGGATACCTGGATTTCTCCTTATAATCTCAAATGATTTGGAAGTGCGCGTAACTGAGAAGCGCCTAGACGCGTTTGTAAAATTTCTCCAATATGACGAGCTTACAGAACGCTACGACTACATCACCCTTAACACAGTGGAATGGTACGCTCTGCTACAAGCATTGGATTGGGAAGAACCTAACGCTTGAATTCAAAGAGGACTTGAAAGTGCAACTCATCCGGGGTACCAGGTCTATTTAGCTTACACATCCCATGTGGGTTATGGTGATGGACATAGATATGAAGGAAGATGGACATGAACTGAAACTGTCTGAACATGAAAATGTTAAAATAATAAAGTTTGGTAATGGAGAGTGTTATGTGAGTTTTCATAGCATTTACAAACGTGGGTATAATGTCTATGATACATATATCAATTTAGATTGGCATGAATGGAATTCGTTTATCAATGTACTGAATGTGTTTGCAAAATAGGTTTTGGAAAAAAATGGAGTTTTGAAATGTAAATAATTCCTCATGGTATGTGTTGAATAAAGAAGAATGTAAAATAATGTATAACACAATTATAAAGAAACTTGTATACAGCTGTGTTGTTTTTATTTATAATAAATGATATTGACAATTACCACACCCTAATTAATACAACATTAATGAAAAAATGGTTTATAATGTCTATATATAACTCCTTTACTTTTTATGAATGACAGTTATACTCATTAACTAATGCAACATTAAAATAATGGTCTGTATACATCAATGAAATAATGGTTTATATTGTCTATATAAAAATCCTTGACCACAAATTCACCATCACTTATTCTCAATACATCTAAAATATCAAACATGTTATGATCTCTAGCTTAACGCAATATATAATATACACAATAAAAACAACAAGTATTGGAAAGGGTCTGTTACAATAGTATGAAATTATACAAAAATAGAATCAAAGGACAGGTTCTTGAGTGGTTTCGCTCTTATATTGTTGGCCGTGAAGTCCAAGTTATGATTGATGATGTGTTATTTGACATTAAGAGGTTAAATTGTTCTGCACCACAGGGTTTGAAAATTGGTCCCAGATTGTATAGTGATTACACTAGACCACTTAGACATCTTATGTTTTCTCTTCACCTCTGGTTCCAATGACTAACCCTAAGTCAGTCATTGATCAACGCACAGCCTGTGATAGTCTCATGAACAGGATCAATTCCATCAGTGATTGGATGTTCCGTAATAAATTAAAACTGAACCAAGATAAAACTGAGTTCCTTGTGATCGCAATCCCAAACAATATGGACAATATCGCAGTTCACCAGCTTCACCTTAAGGACGCCATAGTAGAGAGGACACATGAGGCACGCAATTTGGGGATAATCATAGACATGCAGAAGCACATATGTAGAAAGTGTTACTATTAAATTCGCTGGAGTGTTAGGCAATCCCTTACCGAAAATGCAGCCAAAATCCTTGTTAACGCGTTAATGATTTTCCGCTTGGGCTACGCGAACTATATTCTTGTTGGTCTACCAAAGAACACGTTATTCAAATTACAATCCGTCATGAATGCAGCCGCTCGTTTAGTTAAATTCTCCAAAACACGTCCTGTACTAGCGTCTTTACATTGGTTACCGATCGAACAGCGAATTCAGTATAAAGTCATATCATTGACATATAAGGTCCTGCATGGCCCCGGAATACATTTCAAATATGAGTTTCAAATATTAAACACGACGCACACTCCATTCTGCAGAACAGGACCTTTTAGTTGTACCAAAGTATAATCTGAAGTATGGACTAAGAAGTGTTTGTCATGCGAGTCCTACATTATGGAACGCATTATCAGTAGGGGAAAAACGACAGTTCGAAAACAGGAAGCGACGTCATTATGACGTCAGGAGGTGTTTTAGAAGCCCCATGGGGTTTCTAAAACAGTGATGTTATTGTTTTAGAAACCACATGGGTGTTCTGGAACAGGTAATTGTTAGTGCGCGCGCCCGTGTCAATGACGTCATCATGACGTCATTAGTCACGTGACGTGTCAATCATCCTGAATCGTCCTGAATCTTAGAAGACACCACCCCTGGTCCTGAATCTTAGGAGACCCCCCTTCTAGGATGTGATTCAACACTCCTATAACAACACATTGTGTGTGCACATATGCATCATTCATGCTCTGGCTGCCGTTGAATACACATGGAAAAAAGTGAAAACAGTTGCTCTTACCTGTTGTGCTGTTTTAGATCAAGTGAAGGATTGACGTGAATACACAAAGGAGACGAAGTGAAACATTTCAATTTTTTTGTTACACTATGTAACATTATGCAACACTATGTAACATTATATAATATGTAACATTATGTAACTCAAACATTTTTTGGGTAACATAATGTAACACTATGTAACATTATGTAACACTAACATTGTGGTACTATGTAACATTATGTAACACTGTGTAACATTATGTAACATTATGTAACACAATGTAACACTATGTAACATTATGTAACACTATGTAACGCTGTTACATTATGAAACAGTATGTAACACTATGTAACATTATGTAACACTATGTAACATTGTGTAGCATTATGTAACACAATGTAACACTATGTAGCATCATTTAACGGTATGTAACACAATGTAACACTATGTAACATAATGTAACACTATGTAACATCATGTGACACTATGTGACTATGTTACATCATATAGCTATATGACTATGTAATTGCTATGTGAACATAATTAGTCTAACGTATGTATGTCATTATCAGATCGTTCAACAGCCAAGCCGTGACAGCTCACTTGGTAGAGCAGACGGCTAGCAACCTTGTGGGATCCATCCCACATCGGGGCAAACTTTTTTTTTGGCTTTTGGTTTTTGTTTACTTTTATGACTCTGTGACATTATGTGGAAACATGTGACTGTGACATCATGTGACTCTGTGACATTATGTGACTCTGTGACTTTATTATTATTATTATTATTATTACTACTATTATTATTATTATATTTAATTAATCATATTTCAATGGTTTCACATTGCAATAACCACACACACATACACACACATCATAAGAATAAGTACATGTGCACAGAGTGTGAAGGAAAACCAATCGATAAATTTGAGAGTGCACTCGTACAGAGTGTGAGCGAAAACCGATCGATAAATTTCAGAGTGCACTCGTTCAGAGCGTGGGAATGGCTAATAAATTTGAGAAGGAATGGGATTTTCCCTACATTAAGTCCAATGTTATGTTTTATGTTATAGTAGTTGGAAATGACACTTCTAAATCACATTTAATAAATGTAGTTTTTGGAAAACATATAATGTATAAAATAAGCTTAAGCATTTTACCATGCTACTTATTCAAATGTTTTAAAGTTATAGTAGTGTGAAAATGACACTTCTAAAGCACATTTAACAAATGTAGTCTTTGACAACATATAATGTATAAAATAGGTTTTAGCATTTTACCATGCTACTTATTCAAATGTTCTAAAGTTATAGTAGTGTGAAAATGATGCTTCTAAACCAACTTTAACAAATTTAGTTTTTAATAACATATAATATATAAAGTAGGTTTTTGCATTTTACCAAGCTACTTATTTGAATGTCTAAAGTTATAGTAGTATGAAAATGGTAGTTCGAAATCAAATTTAACCAATTTAGTTTTTGACAGCATATGATATATAAAATAAGTTTAAACATTTTACCATGGTGTAGTAGGGTAAAAATCAGGGTTCTAAACCCAACTTTAACAAATTTAGTTTTTTACACGTTTCAGACGATTCTACCACTTGGTTGGTTGATTGTTGGAAAATGGAAAGTGAAAATGTGGATAGTTATGTAGGAAAAATGCGCCCATTCAAACATGTGTTCGAATAGCAAGCCCATTCAAAAGACGTGTTCGAATGGCAAGCCCATTGAAAACACGTGTTCGAATAATTTTTGGAACATATCACGTCGTGGTATTATTCAACACATTGTTCAACATGTTCAGCATGTTCAGCATGTTCAACATGTTCAACATGTTCAACATGTTCAACATGTTGTTCAACAAGTTGTATATAAAGCTATGTTTAAAGACTTTCTCATCATTTGTACAGTGTAGGTTGTACCGAAAGGATGTATAAATGCAACATTTGTTTGAAATCTTACAATTGGCCACAAAGTCTTAAAGGACACTCAAAGGTTGCTCACACTTCAGAAGTGGATGAAGAATCGGATATGGAAAACCCTGTAAAACTACCTTTCACGGAAACTTTAGATGAGTCTTCTATGGAAAATCAAAGTGTCAACATAGCTGAAAAGAATGCACATGCTTGTACAGAACGTGGTGCATTATACAACAGCGAAGAAGCTCTGCTCAAACATATGGAGCAGTGTGGTGAGGATGCTGATGACAGGAGTTCTGAAAGTGAGTCAGAAACAGACTCTGAAAATGAGTCAGAAATAGACTCCGTTTGGCATGATATGGTTCAAGACGTCTACGATGACTATGATAACATATTTCAAGAAAAGGTTTCAGAATATGAAGAACAAGGACTTGCAGATGCGCGTGAAATAGCAAGTTATGACCTTCGACCCATTTATAAACATGGACTAAAACAACTGTTAATGAGACTGTTCAACTATACCCAACGTCTACAATAAAGCCAACATTATCAAAAGATTTTAGAGGACTTTAATTACTTTGTTGATGAAAAACATCATAAGTATTTAAAGGCATTAAAGGCGGCTATAAGGAAAAACAATGCATTCTTTGAAGAGCTACTAGATATGGAGGAGGAGGAGGATGGTAGCAGTGACGAAGAAAGTGGCATGGGCAGTGAACAGAGTGAAACAGATGCAGAAAAATAGACTTATTTGACTAAACTTTATAATAAAGACTTTCTAAATGTTGTAATATTTTATTAACTTAAGCGTTGTGTAATATATGTCTTGCCTTGCAACATATAAAGTCGTAAGGTTCTTGACACGGTTTTAATTGACCCGTAAACCATATATCGTATATTAGGTATTATAGTTAATTTTGTATTATTATGTATTATATTCAAGAATTGTGTTATTATGTATTATATTCAAGTATTGTATGAGAAAAATAAAAAAGTTGAAAAGCATCATATGTGTTTTTATTGAACATTACAAATATGTACAATTATGATAAAAACAAAACTATTTCAAATACATATTACGTTAATACATGTGCAGATTCACAAGAACTTAAGTTAAAATTTTATAACAACTGACTTCACATGAACATCGATAATGTTAATTTCATAGTCTACATATGAAGAAAATTTTATTTGAACTACACATCAAATGTACATGTCCACATGAGTCAAAGCTAAGTTTCAAGTTCTTGTCAAGTTACAAAACCTTCGCTCCAATCTTCTGCACTGAGGGTGATGAAATCATAGCATCCACTAAGCTCGTCATGCTGTTAAAACTGTATACAGTCATCTCGTTGTCTACTCAACCATCTTCTGACAGTCACTGCATTTATACAGGTCCATTTTCTGAAGAATGAGATTTCACTGACGTCATTTGCTTCTTCAACATGTGCCAGTCTTTCAATGACAACAAAATTCCCTTCTTGGTAGGATATAACCTCCCAGATGCATGATTCGTAATATATCTACGAATTTTAACCACCACTTTCTGTTGATATTTCACCAATTTCATATATGTTTCTCCATTAATGGGTATCATAACCGGTGAATCGTCTACAAGCATCTTCTTCATAGTGGTATCAGCTTTACGCTCCGGTTCTCGCTTCGTATTAGGCTCTGTCGTATTTTTTCGCATTTTACACGGCAGTGTCATAGCTGGTTACTCATCTCTTTTTATCTTTCTAAAATGTGGTCGCTTTTGACGCTGCTGACGTGACTTCGCCTCAGACTTTACCATGGGCATTGCCTTAGACTTTGCTGTAGGTATTTTCTGCAGGCATTGCCATGGATGGTAGTTGTTGTTTATGCACTGCAGACATGTTCACTCTTCAGTATCTTGATACAGAATGTGCGTTATGTCTGAGGGTAGGTACCTTTTATGCTCTATAGGGAGCTGTCACACTCGGGGTTGGACACACTATGCATTAATATGTTTAGAAATAACTTTACCATATGCGACTTTGCGGTGAATTGAAAGATTTCGAACAAATGTTGCATTTATACATCCTTTCGGTTCAACCTACACTATTCAATCGATGAGAAAGTCTTTAAACATAGCTTTATATACAATTTGTTGAACATGTTGAACAGGTTGAACAACTTGTTGAACGTGTTGCACATGTTGAACAACTTGTTGAACATGTTGAACAACATGTTGAACATGTTGAACATGCTGAACATGTTGAACAACTTGTTGAACATGTTGAACATGTTGAACTTGTTGAACATGTCGAACATGTTGAACATGTTGAACAATTTGTTGAATAATACCACGACGTAATATGTTCCAAAAATTATTCGAACACGTGTTTTCATTGGTCTTGCCATTCGAACACGTGTTTTGAATGGGCTTGCCATTCGAACACGTCTTTTGAATGGGCTTGCCATTCGAACACATGTTTGAATGGGCGCATTTTTCCTACATAACTAATCACATTTTCACTTCCCATTTTCCAACAATCAACCAACCAACCAAGTGGTAGAATCGTCTGAAAGGTGTAAAAGACTAAATTTGTTAAAGTTGGTTTAGAACCCTGATTTTTACCCTACTACACCATGGTAAAATGTTTAAGCTTATTTTATATATCATATGTTGTCAAAAACTAAATTTGTTAAATTTGATTTCGAACTACCATTTTCATACTACTATAACTTTACAACATACAAATAAGAACCGTGGTAAAATGCTAAAACCTATTTTATATATTGTATGTTATTAAAAACTAAATTTGTTAAAGTTGGTTTAGAAGCATCATTTTCACACTACTATAGCTTTAGAACATTTGAATAAGTAGCATGGTAAAATGCTAAAACCTATTTTATACATTATATGTTGTCAAAGATTACATTTTTTAAATGTGCTTTAGAAGTGTCATTTTTACACTACTATAACTTTAAAACATTTGAATAAGTAGCATGGTAAAATGCTTAAGCTTATTTTATACATTATATGTTTTCCAAAAACTACATTTATTGAATGTGCTTTAGAAGTGTCATTTTCCAACTACTATAGCATAAAACACAACATTGGACTTAATGTAGGGAAAATCCCATTCCTTCTCAAATTTATTGATCGTTCCCACGCTCTGAACGAGTGCACTCTGAAATTTATCGATCGGCTTTCCCTCACACTCTGTACGAGTGCACTCTGAAATCGATCGATCGGTTTTCCCCCACACTCTGAACGAGTGCACGCTAAATTTTATCGATTGGTTTTCCCCCACACTCTGTACACATGTACTTATTCTTATGCTGTGTGTGTGTGTGTGGTTATTGCAATGGGAGACCATTGAAATATGACTGATTAAATATTATCATAATAATAATAATAATAATAATAAAAAAGTCACAGCCACATAATGTCACAGAGTCACATGATGTCACAGTCACATGTTGTCACATAATGTCACAGAGTCATAAAAGTGAACAAAAACCAAAAAAAATTTTGCCCCGATGTGGGATCGATCCCACAACTTTCAGGTTGCTAGCCGTCTGCTCTACCAAGTGAGCTGTCACGGCTGGACTGTTGAACGATCTGATAATGACATACATACGTTAGACTAATTATGTTCACATAGCAATTAATAGTAATACAGCTATATGATGTTACATAGTCACATAGTGTCACATGATGTTACATAGTGTTACAGTGTGTTACACAGTGGGACATAGTATTACATGGTGTTACATTTGTTACATAGTGTTACATTGTGTTACATACTGTTACATATTGTAACGGTGTTACATAGTGTTACATAATGCTACATAGTGTAGCAGTGTTACGTAGTGTTACATAATGTTACATAGTGTAGCAGTGTTACATAGTTTTACACAATGTTACATAGTGTTACATTATGTTAACCAAAAAAATGTTTGAGTTACATAATGTTACCTGTTACATAATGTTACATAGTGTACATAATGTTACATAGTGTAACAAAACAGTTGAAATGTTACAAAAAAAACTTACTTACTACGACTGTTTTGCCAATTCGTTTCCATGTGTATTTTACTTTCCAGCCAATCTTTTACTTCCCTTTTCCAAAGACTAACCAATGTTTCACTTCGTCTCCTATGTGTATTCCTGTCAATCCTTCACTTGTTCTCCAACAGCACAACAGGTAAGAGCAACTGTTTTCACTTTTTCCATGCGTATTCAACGGCAGACAGAGCTTGAATAGTGCATATGTGCACACACAATGTGCTGTTATAGGAGTGTTGAATCACATCCTAGGGGTGGGGGGGTCTTCTAAGATTCAGGACCAGGGGGGTCTTCTAAGATTCAGGACCAGGGGGCGTCTTCTAAGATTCAGACCAGGGGGGTCTTCTAAGATTCAGGACCAGGGGGTTCTTCTAAGATTCAGGACCAGGGGGTCTTCTAAGATTGAGGACCCATGATATGAAAGTGATGCACGAGGGCGGGTTCGATCCACCGACCTTCAGATCATGGGTCCGCTTACCGTCCTCTGCTCTACCAACTGGGAAAATATTCCTCATATATATGACACATGATTGACAGGTCATGTGACCAATGATGATTGACAGGTCACGTGACTAATGACGTCATGATGACGTCATTGACACGGGCGCGCGCTCTAACAATTACCCGATCCAGAACACCCATGGGGATTCTAAAACAATGACGTCACTGTTTTAGAAACCCCATTGGACTTCTAAAAAACCTCGTGACGTCATGATGACGTCACTTCCTGTTTTCGAACTGTTGTTTTTAACCTACTATTATCAGGGAGCATAAAAACTGCGAGAAACTTTAATATGTTTAGGCGAATGCTAAAGACTCATCTTTTTTGTAAAGCATATTTTTAGTGTTAATCGTGCTCGATTGTTTCGCTTAAGCATAAGTGCGTTTAAGAACCAGAATAGAATAAACATTACCTAAAAACTTTTCTAAACGGTTACCGATAGGTGCAAGTCCATAAGAGTCAAAATATTCCACAACTTTGTCAAAGTACACGGCAACCCAATGTTCACCAGGTTCATCATCGTCTGTATTGATGATATAGGCTCATTGCTGTAATGTTGGTAGTTGATCCACAGGGAAAACTCCATGATATAATTCTTTTGTCATGACATTCTGGGTCAATATGGCATCTATCTGCTTCGTGTTCATGAATTGATTACTGCGATTTGCAGTGATGTTGCCAAATTCAGCATGGACTATGACATTGACTGTATTTTGCAAGGCAGCAACAAAATTCAGCTCTAGCCGCAAGTTTCCATGCTTGATAAGGGCGTAACGATCATCACCATTATAATCAGATGTTAAGTCGAAAGAAAATAAAATTTTCTGGTAATAGAAAATTTGGCAGGACTTTTCATCAATGCATCTCTGTGTCCTAACTGAATACCTGGACTAACCCTCACTTTGCGAATGGTTAAAAAGGCATCTTTCACTTCTACTTTAAAACCATTTTTGCAACCATTAATACATATTCATCTTTTTGTCTATGTAAACGCAATTTTATGCTGATGCCATTCAGAAGATAAAGATCCTACTCAAGCAACTCTACCCTTAAAGCATCTGAAAGCATAAACACACGGCTCAGACGCGAATACAAATAACGATTATGTCAACCATTATTTCCTGCGTCACCTATATCACCACCCTCAACATTTACATGAAACATGACACGTACTTTTCATGATTAGGTCTTTTCACCTCATGAGCATTCGTTGATTCGCAGTATCGTTACAGATGAGACGCATAGAGCGCTCAGAATTGAAACTTTCTTCCGACTCATGTATGAGGTGGGATATGATGCTGGTATAGCCATGAGTGTTGTTACTATGTGATTTCAATCGATTCAGAAATAATTCAAAACTAGACCATAACCCATTGAATAAATCATTGATGCATGATACGTTATCATCTAAAAAAAAATATGTTCCATCAGCCTTTACAAGGCTGCATGCAATATGAAGTGTGCTGTTCTTTAAATATAAACATTCTTCTGTACTCGCAGGAATATAAAATTCTGTCGGAGCTCCCTCTCTAATGGCAGTGAGCGGTTGATAGTCTACATTTTAACTTTTTTCTAAAGCAGTTTGCGTTGGGGGTGTGTGAAACCATTCCAATGGAGAAAGATTACATTCACAAGAATCATCATGAATTAATGACATTTTCAAAAAAATATCGTTTCTATGTTTTTTTGTCCTCCTAAAACATTGCCAATCACACTCAATGCTACTCGACCAGTAGCAACTTTCACAACATCTTTTGGCAGTCTTTTTAAGATGTGGTGCAACGATTTTAGCTCTGCCTTCAGCAGTGGAACAGCTTTACGAGCAAATGATGCCAGTATTGAATCATTGTAATCACCGTATTGCATTCGCGCTCCTTTGATCTCCTGGTAAATCCCCGCCCACTTGACGAAGAAAATAGTTGCGGTATGCAGATGGATAGTGCCTGTATCCTTTCATAGCGCTTTTTGTCGAAAATTAAGCTTAAATATGACTTTCCCGGTTTGAAATAAAACTTTCCCGGTTTGAAATGTCATCCTTAATATTCATTTCTATCGTGTCAAATTTTGATTTGTTCACAGGAACATAATGAGGTTACCATCAGTTTTCATGATAATATCACCATCGTGACCTTCAAGAGGAACAGAACGTAGCAAACGACCATAGTAATCTCCAACAACTTGTGGTTCGCAAATACTGCAGTACACATAAAGTGTATAAAATCCCTGTTTCACATCTGCTCTATGTTCAGCAGGGGTCAGACTGTATATACCATTGATCTGGTATAAATCCTAAAATTTCAGCTAATCCAGTAGAAAAGACAATATCATAATTATCCCTCAAAATAATAAAAACGCTTTGTCTAATTTTATCATTCTTTGAGTTTGCATCTTGAGAGAGTTGTAATTCTTGATTTACTGCATTACATCTCCCTGGTATGGATCTCTAGTAACCATATGGAATGGTAACTCAATGAAGCGTATTATCTAATGATTTCCGATATTGAATGTAATATTCCATTCCATGTCTCATGGTTGTCCATGTACGTGGATAATGAATTTCAGCTAACGCCACTTCATATTTTCCTTTCAGATATATCGTTCGAGGGACACGAATTTGATAAGTAGAAGCCTTATTAGTAGGATTATAGTTCATACTAGCATTACAGGGTAAAGTAACGTAAAAACTTGTTGACTCCATGACGACTAAAACGTTTATGTGATGTAGATAGATTGACTGTGTATATACATTACTTCATGTCTGGCTCACGTCATCTCTACACTTTCTTCATGATCTATATTGCTGTCTACTACTGCTCCTTGACAAGGACTTACACACCTATTTTTTACAGGAATATTATTTTTTATTTTCATTTTCTTTACAACAACACCATAACTCTTTAAACCATGTTAAATTGTTTCCCTTTCTTCTGGAAACAGCCTATGTTGACACTGTTTATCTCTTTTGTAATATCTTCACGAGTTGTCTTTTTGCCAAAAACAGCTTTTAGGATAGGTTGTGTTACTTATCCATGATAAATGTGTTGAAAATAGCTTAGAAACTGTTGGACTTTTCTGATTTTTCTGCATTAGATGATGCAGCAGACTTTTGTTGTTTTGACTGGAATGTTTGTAAATGACGACCAAGAAGTTGAGCCATTTCAGTTGCCTTCTCAGTGTTCGTTTCCCACCTAAAAGTTTATTCACTTTCGTTCGACTCCACCATCTTTTAACTTCTTTTCTAACAACATTTTATATTTATATTCAGGAATGAGGACCATTTTTAAAGTATGTTTCGTTTTAACAGCAACTGAGCTAACAAGGGTAATGCAAATTTAGTAATAACTCTAATGAATCCTCCTTTTCTGATTAACCAACTTCTTTTTCTTGAAAGTGATATATTTTATCTGCTATAGTGCGAAGGGGATGACGCTCACGCGTAATACCTTTTTGAGATTAAAGGTCCTTTTTGAGATTAAAGGTCCTCGCAACATATTCAAACAAATTTCAAACAAGCTTGTTAATTCCTCCTTAGTAGCTTGCTCTAGCAAAGATTTACGCCGTAAGGCCCACTGCGTACAAGCAATTGAAGAAAAGGCTGGTTAGCTTAAATACGTTTAGACATCTTGGCTGCGAATGGTCAAGTGACTTGATTCTTGTTCATACGCTACTTTATTAACATATACATCATGTGTATCTTTTGGTGAAATGCCTGTACGAATACACAGTTGATCATTTGTCTTTGGCTTTAAGTCAATGAAAAAGTAGCCATAAGGTTTGCTGGTAACATCTTGGTTGGTTGTCTCAAGAATTTTTAAACAGAATGTGGTAATGCGTTTTCAAATTAATATTTCGCGTTTCTTTACCAAGATGGAATAAATTATGCACAATAAAAATAATACTCAGACTTTGATGACTGCTGCCAACGCTAAACAGGCGTATCATACACTCATCACTGTGACATTTGGTCATTAAGTCATCTATAATGAGTAAGTTTAGCTTTTTCGGATTAAAGCGCTGTTCAATGTCGTCTGAAATGTCTTGATAAAATTCCACACCTTTCATTCCCTTGTACAAAGGCTGATCTGCTGCATGGAGCCATAAAATTGTTTTTGGAGAGGACTCAATTAACTTGTCTTCTAAAATTCCTTTGATCAAAGATGTTTTGCCACTGCATGTAGGTCCAGAGACCATGTGAATAGATGATTCATTTTTGAATATCTGTTTCTTTCACCCAACTGTTAAATTTCTTTGGCCAGCCACTTAACAAATATTTCTTTCACGCCTTGTCTTTTTCGTGTTTTCAGGCCTGCAATTCTTTTTCATAGAAATGATCATCACTATCTTTGTATTAAAAGTCTTTCACACCACACAAGTGTATTCCCTGCATCTTATAACGATGTGTGATAATGAGCACTTCTTGTTTCCACTTTATCTGATAATCTTGCTGAAATATATGTTGACCAATTTTAAATTTGTATGTTTCTTTCTTATTTTTCGGTTTCAATTTCAATATGTCCACATACATATAATCCCACATCTTCTGGAAAGTTTGTATGACGCAGGTATGTGATTTGATAGGTATTTGCTGCACCCACAAATATTTGGAAAACAAATCCATGACAACTAATAAAAAGTGGGTGTCATCATTATAAGAGGCTATGTTTCCCATGTCAGCCAAATCAATATCCCACATGTTGCCTTTTAAACTTTTACAGGCTGTAGTAAACTGAATGCATCTTGATCCTGTTACCATTTCTTCACTTTGGAATGAGTAATTGGTTGATCATGTTTTTAATTGCTCTTCGTTGACCAGGCTTAAAGTAAATATTGGTTAAGTAATCTTTCCACGTCGACATGTTAACACTTAATGAAAACCACTTGTCAACATACCTTATATCTTATTTCATTGTTCAATCAACAAATCCTACAGTTTATTACAAATCAAGTATAGACACAATGGTGTGAATAATTGGAGTCCATTGATCTTCAATGCACACGAACTACTTAATTCATCAAATGTTATAGCATCTAAACCATATTTTTCACAAAGTTTATTGGCATTTTCTAACATTTTATCTAAATGAATATAATATTTAACTGCTTTCAAATATAGACACTTCTGAAATGACAAGTATGTTCTTCACTCTTCATTTTGACAAGCAGAACATAATAAATATGCAATGTTTTTTGCAGCTAATTACATTTCTTCACAATATGTTTTTGCACAATATACTGTTTCAATGTAATGTCCGCCATTATACTGCAATATACATTACCCACTCTCTCACTTCCTCAAACAGAAATGCTGCTTACACATCAAACTTCTCAGGTCCGTCAATGGCTGAAAGCGCACACTCTTCGATGAAATCCTCACTTAAGTTGGACAAGTTCAGCGCTAAATGAGCAAGTTAGCAATAGATGCCAAAGTGCTGCAACTGTTGTTGAACAGACCCAAAACGTTCCAGTTGAGCTAACATGTAGTCCACATACTTCTCCTTGAAACACATTTCTACATCCGTCATATATGTCCGTATGGTGGTTAAATAAAGAAAACACGTCTGCACACTATGACGGCTGGCGAGCAAATGAAGTCTTGCTCTCCAGATACTGTTAGCAAACCACACTTGATGTAGAAGTTGTCTGGTTCACACATCTTGCAATTATACTCGTATCAATGACAAGCCTAATCACTAGGATATTCGCAAGCACCACAATATTCACAGGTAACTTTGCACGTTCATATTCTCCAATTGAACTTCAGCCAGTCTTTTCTTGGATAGTTTTGACAACTTCACCCGATTGTTCTTTTGTAGTTTGATGACAGTTTTCTTACCATGACATTCCGTTCATGGCTCAGGTTTGGCGAATAAGACTGAGTTGATGTTATCCATCTCCTGAAGCAGTGTCTCCCATTCACCATCATTCATGTTGATGCAATACTTGCATATTGTCCCTTCAAACAGCGATGTACGCACAAAACTCACATAGTGCATGTCTAGGTATGAAATGACTTCAAGCCACTTCGCTTGCGTTAACAGTTTGAAACGTTTGTTGTGTAAGATTTTCAAGTTCTGACATACAATCTTCCACAAAAATGGCGCTAAAGCAAGTGAACCAAATTCTCCATGCTCTACAGTAATGTTTAATTTTGCACTACTTTTAAAGCTGCTTGTCTTCTCCATTACTGCACATTGAATACTGACTTCACTTCGTCCTACTCTTTTTATACGGCATCACAAGTATGAGTCCGCTCCTTGACTGTTCTTCAAACATTTTACAAATGTCTGTATTCACTTCAACCCGTCCATTGTTGAATAGGACAAGTTCTGATAAATGCTGAATCAATGCCGTAAGTGTTCCGTGGTAGATTCAGTTCTTCACATTCTCTCAGAAAAGATTGAATGAAACGATTTCTTGGAATTGCCATTCCAACCGCTTCCCAGTGTTTATACATACTCTCCACTTGTAAAATCCAATCCGATTCAAAATCAGGAAATTTTGAAAACACATAGTCAGTATGGTTTAGTTTGAAGACATTGTCCAATGTTTCTATACATCTGTGAAGAATTGGTCATGGCATTGTTCACTCACACAATCCACCACGCTAATATGGTAAAATGTGTTCGCAGACGTCCCTTTTATACACCCCAGGTTTCCCGTCAATTTGACTTCCAAGTTCCTTGTCAGTTCTACTATGTCTAAAAATAGATGTTGTGATATTTTCTAGGGGGGGGGGAGAGAAATGTATGGGCACATGTTTGAATGAGCTGGCCATTCGAACACATGTTTGAATAAGCTAGCCATTCGAACACACCTTGTGAATGGGCTGGCGCAAACGTAGCTGTATGTATTTCAATGTGCAATATATTATCCAGCACCCAGCCAGAGCCTTGTCGCTCATGTTCCTCAAACTGGGCAAACAATTCTTTATAGGATGTTGCAAATCTGTTCAATATCCGCTGGATTGTACGCTGCAAACGTTGGACTGCTGATAAATGCATTATCCACTTTTTCTGTAATGACACCTTTTCATTCGGCGTCATTTTCTTGAAGCGAGCATGCACTACAATGTACAATTTTATTCCATGATCTAAAGTCTCAAACAAATGTATCTTGATACGGTTCTCTTACTGTCGAATTTCAAAAAATGAATCAAATCCTTTCCATTGTTGGAATCAAACTGTTTTTCCCGCACGTTTTCACCGAGACTAATCCTTCAGCCTCTCACCACTTGTCGAGTCTTTTGTCTCTTTGCTTTTTTTATCCTTAACAAGCTCTTCATGAACACGTTTCACGTTAAGTTCCGCTCCCCCACGTGCTCTCTCTTCACGAGCATGTTTCACTTCAGTTTTCATCTCAGCTTGAGTACAAGTATGCACACAAAGCACATCCATCGATCGAAATTCTACATTGCATTTAAGGCAGATTAATGCTAAGTCTGAACTGTCAACTTCTGTGCATGTATGTGCTTCAAAACAATTCTACAGATGGAAATTCCACATTGCATTCAAGGCATATGAATGCTGAGTCTGAACTGGCAACCATTATTGTCGCATCAATTGCTAGAACTGATATGCTGAAATATGTTCTCAGACGTTCCTTTTATACACAGTTTCCGGTCAAGTTGAATTCCTTTCCAAATGCCCTGCATGCCGGAGGGATAGGGGTTGGGGGGGGGCTGACATAGTATGTCCTGGAGGGTTCATCTTATAGTATGTCCTAGGGGGGAGTTCAAACACCCAAAATGTTTAGAATCGCTTGAAACGGATAAACATGCAAAAATCACAACATTTTCCCATGAAACGAGGGTGGGAGTAAAAATAAAACAAAAATTTTCAGGGGGGGGGGGTTAAAAACTAAAGTTGTTCAGAATCGTCTGAAAAAAATAAATATGCTGAAGTCACAATATTTTCGGGATTGAGATTGCTCTAAAACGGATAAATATACACAAATTGAAACATTTTTCCTACTGAGGGGGGAGGGGGTTCAAAAACCAAAGTTGTTAATAATCATCTGAAACGGATAAGTAAGCTGAAATCATAAAATTTTCCTACCGAGTGGGGATCTGACATAGTATATCCTAGGAAGGGGGGGGGGGGGTCGGTCAAGGTCAATCCTAGGGGCGGAGCGGGGTGTCGTAGAAGACCCATTTGCCTACTACTACGATTGTCAAGTAGCTGTGTCAGAAAATAATAAATAAGTTTGTTATTAATATACAATGGAGTAATATATGTTGTTTATTCGAAGCCTCTCTATCGCTTCAATAGCCTGTGCATAGGAATATTGTCACAGGTATAAAATGCACGTCATGTACAATGCTGTAGTTTACCCGCATAAGGGTTGCGTTCTAGAGAACGCCTGCAAATCATTTAGAGCATTTCCTGTAGATTTTTTGGTATGTAACCCTTTTGGTGCAGAAGTAATATGACTTTAAAAACAGCTTCAACAGCACTGCTTAGAACACTTTGCTGAAAGGGACTCTATATTACTTATATGCGTTAAAAATATAATATAACTTTTAAAAATGAACAAGCTCTTCTGAAGTCAGTATAAATTGTGCTTACTGAAACGGTTGAAGCTTTCCTTGATCAATATAAGAGACAATCTCTTCTTTCATCTCAGGTAAAGGATCATCAGTCAACATTTCTAGAGCAGGCACAACAAGAGCTCTTTTCTATTAAATCAAAAATGTTTTTAATGTTAAGATAATTGGTTATATTTTGCATCATTATATTGGAGTGTTCTCAAGAAAGTGTAATATATATATCACAATCATTTTTAGCTGTAGCAGATTTTATGTTTGCAATGGTTACATATCTTCGTCGGTGTTCGCAAAAGTTAAACCAATGGGTAAGCCCATAGTTTAATTTAAAAAAAAAATAACTTCGTTGTTTATATCAAGTTTAAACCATTTGGTTAAATATATCATATTCATGAAAGTTAACTACATGTTCAACCAAAGTTAACCCTGTTTGTGAGTTGGATTAAACAAGGATTACGTTTCTAAGAAGTATCTAAATCATTTAATTTGTGTTCCACCTATTTACACCCTAAAACGGGGAAGGGGAACGAAGTACAACTGTGCTTGAAACCAACTTTCCTTCCAAATACCATGTTTACAGATGAAGTCATGGAGAAAGTATTGGTGAAATCGATCTATCTATCTATCAATCTATCTATCTATCTCCCTCAATTTTTCACACCAATTACCCACGCATTGCATTCATTTCGCTTTGAAAACATTTGTTTCATGATATTGACGACAGTTTACTATGAAACAGCTTCACTTTACGTACGTTATTTAGACATTCATTGTGGTCATATCGCATATTTTTCGCAAATATGTTTTTTTCGACGAAATTATAATATCATCTGCTTGCACTACCCCCGGTCCAAGTCTAGGCAACCCAATCCTAAAAGGTTGGTTCGAAATGAAAACACAGTTTGCTTTACTTTCCAGTGAGTACCAGCCCCTGGGAATTTCCTGTACTTTCCTCCCGTTAATGATATCGTACCTGAGTTAACTGTGGTTCAACTTAAGCCGAAAGTTAAACATTGGTTCAGTTAAACCAGTGATGAACTTCATATGTGAATATTTGCTAAGCCATTGGTTTAGCAAATCCAAATTTCTTGGTTTAACCTGGTGAGTTAGCTCAATCAGTTAAGCCAAAGAGTTCAATTTTGTGAATACAACGAGCTGGAACCAATAAGTGTGGCAGAATTCTCTGTATGTTTAAAACACTACCCGTAGTTATGATTCCTTAATTTGCTATAATTATTGACTATAATTTTACTTGTAATTTAGCCAATGCGTCAATTTCCTTGGAGATCCAAAATTTATGTTCAGAGCCCAAGGTAGTAACTATATTCGTTTTATGTATTTTGAAAAAAAGTATTTTACATCACTTGCAGTATTTCAAAAATAATAATTGAAGAAATCAATGAGCAATAAAAAAGTTATTTTGGATTGCTAAAGCGAACATTGGTAAAAATGGCTGATTGACCTTCTTAGTGTTGTAAAATCCTCCATCAATGTATGCAGCAATCAGATGCTCAAGCTGTTTGCTGGGTAAAAAGTCGATGTCAACCATAAAAACATAGTCGCACATTGCGTTACTTTGTGCTACGTTACGAAGTTTATTCACTGGATAAAATTCCTGAAAATCCAAAAGCTAGTTGTTGCTAAATGCTTTATCTTATAGTTCACTAGATCTTTGCATTGCCCTTCATTACATACCAAGACTGCTACTATTTTATTTCATTAAACAGTAGATTTTTATTTTATTAAACAGACAATTGGTTGATACCTACCATAAGTAAACGGGATGGTGTTTCAGTTACGTTGCACAACAAACAAGCTATTCATTTGTTTTAAGAATTCAATCAAAGAAATACAAAATAATTATCTTTAAGAACCATATTTCTAACTGTGGTTGAAACATAAAAGTGATACTGTAAGGTCGGTTAAATAAAATTTTGTTGCACAGTTTATATATCATGTAAGCTTGAGTAGGTGACATTTGACCTTGATAGTCGTTGATTCCAATTGGCAATAATGTTCCTTTATACAAACAATCGCACGAAGCCTCTTCAAGATCAGTAACAAAATAAAGGGTGCAAAAAAGAAAAAAAAATAATAGAAACAAATATGTCTTGCTAAGTTACGCCAAATTAGACTGTAAAATAAGGCCAAGCATTTAATAATTGATATAATTTAAGGTGACATGTCTAAGTGTGTTTGTGTGTATTTGCAAGTTACTCACCCCTTGTTGTATAACATAGTGTATGGCGATGTTTGAGCGTGCCACAGCTGTGAGCCAAGATTGTGTTTCTTTTATTGATTGCTTCAAGTATGTAGCATTGACGTAAACAGCAATTGACATGGAACCTATAATTTGACATATCAGAGCTACAAAAGTTATGCTAGAAAACGGCATAACAGACAAACGGAAAAGAAAATAGTTTACCTGATGGCTGGAGAAGTCGTGCATTTAGATACTTAGATACAGATAACACTTAGTTGGATATTAAAGAAAATATGCGGAAAATACACTGTACTGTCATTATGAATTCGAAAACTTAAAATCTACATCTCTGTTTAAAGATAATTGTTGTTTTAAATCATCATTAAAATAGCAAGCAAAGATACAAACATATTTGCTCAAGGCCTGGTCAATCACTCTGTGGAAGACCAGGATTAGTCGATAATTACGTTACATAGATACTACTGTTTGTCAATATTCTAAAGGTATTTTAATGTTAGTGATTTAAGTACCCACAAGCTTAAAGAACGTTTCGTCAGCTACACGAGAAGATAAATAAACTAACTGCACATCCAAATTTATAAATATTCTTACACTTAAATGTTCTTTTTATGCAATCTGTATTTTCGTTGTAAACTCCGGTCTATTTAACATGTCACTTGTTTGCAATGTTATGAACGTTTAATGTAAGAATTTTTCTTTTTAAGTGCACGATTGTATCAGAGTAACATATATTTGGGCGTTGATATTAATGATTGCACAAGTAAAGCTCGAATGAATTATCCTATTTAACACCAGATGTTTTAGATATTAAGAATTTACCTTTCCAATATTCAGCCAGTCGTAGCAATTTTTCCATTCTTTTTTGCGAGAGCTGTGACAATAGACATACTCTATCGTCTGGTGGGTGAGTAATATTAAAATAGTTCACATATGTTTTGTGCTTAATGCTAATCTCTCTTTTGTATTGCTTGCAGAAAGAATTGACATTAGATCTGGAAGTACTTCTGTTGTTTCCGCTAATCCTTTTTTCATTAACCAAAAGTGCGTTGCTCGACAGAGTGCGGTTTAGAGGGTTTCTAGTTGTGGGTCTCAAATCATTTGCTGTGTCCTTGGGTAAGAATACACCTTTATCTCTTCTCGATTTCTCCAATGACTCTCTGACAACTGTCAAAACCCCGGTTCTCACAAGCTTTTCCTCTGAAAATTAAAATAATTCACACCTTTTATCCTTAATGTTAAGCACTTCATTAACCATGGGTGACAGTGGAAATGGAGGAACTCTGCGCTCCTTTCAACGCGATTAAAATATATTTTAAGTGATTTCTATTTTATCGTAAAATTTCTCTATCGTCAGGATGTTACATATTTTGCTGTGGCACATATGCAGCAATCTGACTTTTAATAGCTTTCTTTATAGTTAGAAAGGTGAATATTTATAACTTAATGTCAGTGAATGCTATCAAATGTAACAAAAAGATAGCAGAGACACCTCCTTAATTGTCAGTCCCCTTGATCCATCGTTGTAATCATGTGTTATATCCTTTGTTGGGCTAAGCATATAATTTGAGACTATTCCAGTGAGGCAATGTTTAGCCCTCTGTGGCATCATGTCAATATTTTCGTTAATCGAAGATTTCAAAATTATTTAATAAAGGCAGGCGAAACCGCAGGTTCATTTTATCTACAACTGCTGATAGGGGCTGTGTAGAATTTCGACATATATCATGCAAAATGTTTCTACATACAAGTTAATATATCTGATGTCTCAATACATTTTCTGTAGCGAAATATACCTGTTCGTGTTGGTCGGTAAAACATATTGGAAGATCCTTCATCACTGGACAAGAAACGTACAATAGATGCGGTGAGACAAATGGCAAAAATGCATAATACCATCGTCAACCGAAAACTTCTTAGCCGACCTGCCATTTTACACCTCGTCAAACATTCCAAAACCTGTGACATAAAATTTTCCTAATTATACGCAAATCACGTGCTCTTTCCGAAAAAAGATAAAAATACATGAGTATAAAACTTTGAAGGAATCTTAAAACCGCGAATCACAGCCCATTGACTATAAAGAGCAATTAATCTTGCTCTTTCGACATATCATACGAATTTAGATTTTATTTTATCCCACAAAGCAGCCCAACAATCTCGAATTTTTTACTCAGCTCATAGAACGCAATTATCGTACTAAAATGTACGCTCAGTGAAGCTAACACTCTCATCATCTCTGTATCCAACCATTTATCCAACTCAAACAACCTGCTATCATGGGACTGATATATAGTTTAACACCTGAATGGTGGTTTTTAGATGGATGTAAAAAGGTAAAGTAAATAATTCAACACAGCACAGCTGAGTGTTTTTCTAATAATTAGTATGCGTTTATCACAATTTTTCTCACTACTTTGCTATTAATACAACTAGTGCAACTATTTTCATTTTCTCATTGCATTAGAAATGTAAAATGTCAACATTTGATGCCAAAACTCCAATCTAAACGTCTAAAATACTCTTCAATAAAAATAATAAAAATAACTTCCTTAAAGTGATTGATGAATAGATGGGTTGGTCATTTGCCGTATTCATAAAAAATTAAGCAAATGGCTTAACCCCTTACTTAATCCAAAATGTTGAGCCAGTGGTTTAAGCCAGATTTAATCCAGTGGGTAAACTAATTGCAATTCAGGTTGGTTGAAGTTGAATTTCTGATAGAAATAATAAATTTAAAAGCTACTTCAGGGCTAAACTACGAGTTTACTTCAGTGTACGCGAAATACCAGGGTGAAAACCATGACAATGCAATTCTGCTAGAAAGTGCTTTATACAACGTACACTAAAACGGGCATATAGAAAAGATGTTATTAGGAGATTTAGATACACAGGGACAAACTAACTTTCAACATCTTTCCAAAGTTCGGCGTACGACACATCCCTGGAGAGATCCCTGGAGGTAATAATATTCACTACATTATATTGTAACAAATATAAAATGACTTAAACTTTTATTCAAAAACATTTTATATTTGTAAATTTGAAGTAATCACAAACCAATGTAAAATACTACTTAAGCAAGCATAACACAAATTCAAAAGTAGCATCATTTTTCTAAGTAGTTACTACTTAAAACTTAGTTATTTTTGCAACAGGGCTCAAAAAATGAACACTTTTTGGCTACTTAAAGGGGATTTCACGATGACCTAAGAATAACTCAAGTCTGTGCCACATTTACTGACGATTTTGTTCTGCACAATATGTGTAAAAATATTCAACATACCAGATTTTGAAGGCGGAATATACAAAGGAATCGAACAATGAAAGTTGCAATGAGGAATCAAACATACTCCACGAAGAAAAACAAGTGGTAATGTATTTGATGAGATTTCCTATTTAGCCCTAAATAGATTACATCATAGTTTAGAAAAAAGTGGAAAGGTCACACGAAAACCAACCGTGCATATCACTCTGCCGATGTGGATTCACATCACTTCTTCGATGTAGAAAAACTAGAATCTTCGTTAGTTTCCCATGCTCTCGAAATAAAAGTAGGAGGATTTTTTTAACCATTGATCAGTTTATAAACAAACAGCATTGAGGAGATCTATGACAAGTTCAAACATGCAACAAATAAGACAACAGAAGAAGTCGTTTGCTATAAGAAGAGAGGTACAGTACATGGTTTTTCGATGGAAGTAGAAAGTAAATTTGAGCAAAGGCGTGAGACTAGGAAGCAATTACTTAACAAGCCTAACTGTCATATAAAGAAAGAAGAATACAACAAACTCAATCAAGGAGTAAAAAGAGCTGTGGAAAAAGCTAAAAACAGTTAGAATCTAAAATAGAGCTATTGGAGGCAGATTTCAGGCAGCATAAAACACACAACATATTTAGAACTGTTCGAGAACTAGAAGGAAAACCCAACAAATCATTCAGTGCAGCGAAAGATAAGTCGTGCAAGATACATACCATACAAGAGGAAGTGCTAAGCTGCTGAGGAGACCCACTGCCTAAAATATATAAAAATACTTACTTGCCGTGGTTTGTTACATCCTATTATCCAAAACGAACATTTACTGAAATCCTGACATCAAATGCCGACATAGTGCACTGACATCATATTTTTTCTTTACTTTTTCTTTGGACATGCACATGAAGGCAGTGTATAAAAAGTATTGTGAATATGTACCGGGTGATTCAGCACACAGCACAGTGCAACACTGCATTTTTTAAATGTATGGATTTAAGGCATCATTTAGCATAAGAGATGTATCTACCTGTTTTCCTCACAGCCTTGATATAAATTCTGACTTTTCTAGTTCTTTCTTTCAAAATATTGGAAGGCTTCACTTTACAGTCTTCAATATGTTCTGATATGTGACAAAATGGCACACACTGATGAAGCCATGTTTCCCATACCTTTCTTTTTTGCAATTTCTGCATCAGATAAAGAGCAATGGGAACATTCTTTAATAAGTTGTGCCTCTAAGTAATTCTAATTTGGATGCTGTTTCCTTTCTTCTTTGATTTATGTTGTTTTCTTTCGATTTCTCTTGTTCTCTCGTTTGCTTGTTATTGACACCGTCTGCATGTTGAAAAACCCTTTACAATGTCCTTGGATGTTCTCCTTTGAAGAAGCATGTAAGCATGTTACATGTTAAAAAAAAAGAAAATAAAGTTTAATGAGGAGAGGTTAGCAAAGAAGACAAGGTTTACTATGAATTTATACGTATATAACGACACTTATCTGGCGGAAAATAACATGTAAAATTTAGGTTTTGATGCACTGTTACGGACAAAGAGGGTTGTGAGTTCTATAAAAGAAAAATTTCAAAAACTTAAGACTGATTGCAAAGGAAAAATTACGTTAATTCTATGAAAATATCAGAATTATTGAGTTAGACATGCGAAATATATAACATGGGTGCAAAGGTCAATACCTTGCTTAGCACCCCTGACTTGCTTTAAGCCCACAGATTAAGAATAATTAGATCATTCCTTTAATATTAGAATGTAATCCTTTTGATGCTTTGGAAAACAGCAAAGAGCAAAAATACAAGTGCTAAGTGCTTAGAAATATGCAGTACAGAAACAGAAGTACGATGCATAAATAATTTCAGGAATAACAGATCTGTACAATTTTTGTTCTAAAATGTCTTTCAACAAAGAATAAAAGACAGTGCTCACCTTTTCGAGATAACTAACAGAAAATAAGACAGACAATAAACGCCACAAGCTCTAATAAAAAATATGTAAATATAGCTGTTATGACTATACATGAATTATACGATATGTACTGACAGCATATTGTGCTTTAATTACAATTAAAATTATCCATTTTTATACCTTTTGTCGACATTTTTTTCTCAAGGTACAGTCACAAGTATAATTTCCTTACGTATTAAGTAAATACTGTTAGCAATTCACAGTGCTTCATTATTCAAACTAAAATGCCTTTTACCAAATACAGTAGTGCACAATTTATAAAAGGATGTAAGCAAGCATAAACCCTTGTTATTCAAATAAACTGCAAGCCCCTTGTAAGGACGTTATTGCCACGGCCAACTGCACGCGTTATGCAGTGAAGTGCCGGTTCTTGCACCGTTGTTCTGTCTGATCGTATTCACAAAGTTAATTTCAGTTAAATGATTATGTTAACTGCTCCTTTAGCAAACCAGAATATTGGAAAGTAAAATAATAAATTTGTTTAAGAAATTCATACATCTAAAAATTGTTTGCGTGATACGGTGGGTCAACTGAAAGTCTGGTAGTAACGTTAACTGTACAGTTAGCTTTTGTGAATACAGCTGCAGATATTCATCGCTTACAAATGTAAAAGTTATTGCCATGCAAGCTAACGCTACGTGCACAATGGAGAATGTAATTGGGCTATGTTAGAATGCAAAGTATTCTAAATCGTACCTTGAATTAGGCATAAAAGTCGTGTGACGGGAAATAAAAGACCATTGCTGTTCTTTAACTAGTTTATTTCCTATTCTGCCTCGCAATGTGGATTGCAATAAACAATAACAAATATTTGAACACATTGCCACAAAATTAATGCCAAAATACCGATAATTAACAGATAAATCGAACCAATATATAATATAAATTACACATGAAATATTTCTGACAGAAAAACATTTCATTTATTGTAGCTAATTATAATCAAACTCTTACCAATTGTGGCGGACTTTAAACTTCAGGCTAAACCCATCTGTCCAGTATGACTGACTTTTACAGACTAACCAAACACGTGAAGCAATAACAACGAATTTGCGACGACATGGTCCGTTGATCAGAACACGTGTCATAGACCAATCACAGGGGATCACCTGACTTTAACACATGTTTCAAATTAAGGGACCATATAAAAGTTAAGTGTACCATCTCAAAATAACTAACATCAAGTCCGCTACATGGCTCCCCAAATTACGCAGTAATTTGACGAATGAACCTTGCACGTCATATAACACATTAATACACATGAAACGAGTCTACAAACTCACTACTACGCATATCACTGTCAGAACTTTAATGTGTCAGACTTCTAGCGAAAACTTCTAGCAAAATATATATTGATATGTTTAAGCATTTAATACGTTTAATAACGAAATCTTCGGCGGGGAATCTACCCCATGTTCTCCACAAGAATAACTAGCTTCGTCACTGGTCTAACAAGATACTTGACCTTACCAAAGTGTTTGCCCTTACTATCTAGATTCCTGTCACCGACTGCAAGTGTGACACTTCTTACAAAGCCATTAGATGACTTGTTAACCTCATTGGCCTTCCCTAAAGACCATAAATGCCTTGGTACACAATTGTCTTGAATTAAGACTATGTCTCCAACAACGAAATTTCGCCTCTGTCCACTTTGATCTACTTTGCAAGTAGTGGACATACTCATGTTTCCAACGACACCAAAACTGATCAACGAGGTATTGTACTCTCCTCCAGCGCTTTACCGAATAGAAATCGTCACGTTGGAATTCACTCGGAGGAGAGACAACTACTTTCGTTTTTCCTGTTAGAAGGTGATTTGGAGTGAGTGGCTCCAAGAAGTTTGGAGCAGTTAAGGACTCAAGCGTAAGAGGTCTGCTATTCAGAATAGCAGATACTTCTGTCATGAAGGTATGAAGTGACTCATCATCCAAGTGAGAACCGTGTTGGTGCATAAGGGAGGCTGAAACACTTCGAACAGAACGAATCAGGCGCTCCCATGCTCTCGACATGTGGGAGGCTGCAGGTGGATTCATCTGAAATTCGAATATACAGTTATTCTCTAACAAGAAGCGTCTAACTGAGGGCTCTTGGATGTTCTTGAACTGTTCCCTCAACTCTTTGGCAGCCCCAACAAAATTGGTGTTGAGATAGGTCCGTGAATCGCTATAAATCGTCGGAGTGCATTAATAAACGAGCTGGTGGTCAGCGAGTTAACCACTTCAATATGTACAGCACGCGACGAAAGACATGTAAATATGCAACCCCATCGCTTAACCTCTCTTCGCCCCGACTTCACAATAAAAGAGCCAAACAAGTCCACACCATATTGGGTGAAGGGTGCACTAAATTGCTTACGGTCTGCAGGCAAATCGGTCATCTTCTGATGGGCAGCTTCTGCTCTCAGCCTCCTGCAGATCATGTAATGATAGATAAACCGAGCAACCAAACCACGGCAACCAACTATCCAAAATCCCTTAGATCGCACGGCATTTAAAGTCATGCCTTTCCCTTGATGCAATACTGAATCGTGGCAGTACCCAATGGTCAGTTTCGCAATATGACTAGACTTCGGCACCACAACAGGGTGTATAGTCGACACAGATAGGGTTGACTTCCTCAGACGTCCTCCGACTTTCAGCAAACCATCCTCTAGAAAACAGTCCAAAGCATTTAATGGCCTCGACATCTTCACTGGCTCCGACTTTGAGATAGAAAGAACGAGCTCTGAGTTGACTTCAGTATTTTGTGCTCTGCTAATTGTAAGCTTTGAAGATTAACTGAATCGTAGACTGAGACAGCACTTCTGGTTGCCCTTCGCTTTTTCTGTCTTAAGGCGTCTTTCCACAGCAGAATCAAAGCCACTGCTCTTTTTAGTCTGTGCCAGCTTGATATGTGAGAAAACCGTTCGAGCTCAAATTCCTTTGAAGTTGTGACGAATGACAGTACCTCCTTCACTTCAGGATCATCGTTACTTATCTCTTTGTTTGAACCAAAAGATGGCAACCCCGGTTGCCAAAGAAAGTCTGGTCCTAAAAACCATCTGGAGTCGCACAAATCCTTAACTAGGCACGTGGTGCTATGTCTGCAATGTTGATTGTACCAGGGATGTAATGCCATTGATCCGTGTTGGTCTGCGAACGTATAAAACCAACTCTGTTGGAGACGAACACATGAAACCGTTTGGAGGTATTGCCTATTTATCCCAGTACAACTTGGCTGTCCGTCCAAAACACATGCCTAATATCCTGATATTCAAGCTACCTTTCGATCGTTTTTGCCATATTAACAGCTAGCACTGCTGCCGCTAGCTCCAGTCGGGGAACAGTCACAAGCTTAATCGGAACAACTCTTGATTTCCCCATAGCCAGAGAAACATGAGGATTTCCACTGCTGTCAACAAGACGTAGATAACTGCAGCACCCATATCCTGCCACAGAGGCATCGCAAAATGATGCAGTTGCACCTCAGCTATGTGGAAACTCTGTGGGCGAAAACAACGAGGCACTGTGACTTCTTCAAGGTCCGCAAAACTATCTAACCACTGTCCACATTGGTACTTGAGATCTTCAGGGATTTCCTCATCCCATTTTGCTCCGGCAATACACAGGTTCTGAAGGATTCGTTTCCGCATCAAAGAGTAGGGTGCTATAAAACCCATGGGATCATAGAGTGCGGCTACTACAGATAATAATCCTCTTCGAGTCAAGGGGCGGTGCTTAAGCTCGACTCGAAACTTAAGCACGTCCAGCTGGATATTCCATTGAACACCCAATGTACGCTCTAGAGGCGAATTTTCAAAACGTAGGTCAACATTAGCTTGGTTTGACCTTTTCTCCGTTGTAATAGAATCCAGGACCTCCGCAGAATTTGACACGAATTTATGCAGCGTCAAACTTGCCTCCCCGCACATGTCTGACGTTTTGCGAATAAGCTCAATCGCCTGCTTGGTTTCAGTAACGCTCTTGATCCCATCATCTACATAGAAGTTGTGTTGCAAGAAATTACTTGCTGCTGAGCCGTACTTATGCTCGAACTCATCTGCTACTTGCTTTAGGCCGAAGTTGCTACATGAAGGTGAGGATCGACGTCCGAACGTATGCACACCCATTGCATACACACATGGCTCCCTTGATGTATCGTCACAAGGCCACCAAAGAAAACACATGTAGAAACGGTCCTTTTCTGGTACTTTAAATTGAAAAAAACATTTTTTTAAAGTCACATCCAAAGGCTACCGTTTCCTATCGAAACCTCAACAGTACGCCGAGAAGCGTGTTTGTTAGGTTTGGACCTTGCAGCAAGAGATCATTGACGGATAGTCCTTTAAACTTGGAGCTGCAGTCAAACACAACCCTCAGCTTGTTGGCAGTATGAATCCCATGGTGGGGAAGATACCAGACTACTTTATCCAGATCAGAAGGTGGAACAAGAGTTGCATAATTCCTATCGAGCATTTTAGTCATGAACTCTGTGTACTTTTGTTTGAGTTCTGGTTGACGATCAAACCGACGCTTAAGACATCCGAGCCTTTCCTCCGCTACCCAACGATTGTTAGGTAAATTGGGTTCTGCACGAAACGGGAGAGGCATAACGTAGTGATTACCCGAGTCTCTAAAGATGTTTAATTTCATCAACTCCAAAAACGGTGCATCTTCTTGTGACAGTCCGACGCCTTCTGAGACGTCCTTAAAATCGGACTCAAAGACTTCTAAAATGTCACGAGGTGGCGCGACCACCGAAGCACAGGTACGAAAGGCAATTTGATTGACCTTATCCCTGCCTACATCGTAGGCCATAATTCTGTGACTGAAACCATGACTGGTTAGAGAACCACAGTCAACCATGCCAACTATACCCCAGCCCAAATCTGTTCGTTGGGCAAAGGGTCCGTGTTTGGCTGTAATAACTTCTCTTAGGATGAGCGCTCGGCTACAATTGTATCCTATAAGCAGACCAGTTTCCGCGGAATCAGATACTGCCATAAGTTTGGACTGCATCTTCTTCAAATGAGGCCACTTCTCGCACATTGACTCCGTTGGTATATGTGACCTGTTTGTGGGCATAATCGGCCTTGAATACAGGTGAGGCAGGCGAATTTTCTTCTGAGAGTTAAATCCTCTCACCACAAATCCACCGACTAGTTTGGATTGAACGCGTTTATCTTCGGCGAACATAGTAGACAAGGAAAGCTCAACATCAAGCCCATCAACACCTAGATTCTTTATGGTGTCCTCAAGAATATATGATGTGTCTGATTGGGTGTCTAAAAGGGCATAGACAAGACGTTCCTTGTTGGGCTGTGATGTATGTGAGAGATAAACTGGGACAATCATCGAGCTCAAGCAATTGTCGCCTTTGCAGGTGGCGTTTGAGTATGATTGAGCTAATGTCCTTTCATTTCAGACTGAGACGGCAAAAACTCTTGAACAGTGGGACACAAGTTAGAAGCATTAGTATTCAACACTGATGTACCTTTGCGACCCTCTTGGTAGACAACTACACTGTCATACAAACAACTTGGGTGATTCTTGCTGCAAGTTGAGCACTTTGAATTCGTGTTGCATTTCTTAGAAATGTGTCCCGGAGAAAGACAGTCTCTACATAGTTTGTGCTTCAAAACAAGGGCGTCCTTTTCCTTTACAGATAGCCTGTCAAACTTGAAGCATTTGCCTATCGTGTGACCAAGTTTTGAGCAATAAATACACGTGATTTTATCACTCTTTGTTGCATTAGAAGTAGATTTCCTCGGCCCACTATGAATACTTGAAGGACCTGCCTTAGAGCTAATGTCTTTGAGCTATCCCCAGAATGCAAGTTCGTGAACGGTTCGTTCTCGATCTCAGCTTCTTTTAGGAGAAAGTCAAAAAACATTCCAAAAGACGGAAAAGAGGATGTTTCTTCCTGGTGAGCAGCCACCTTCTTTCTCCATCGTTGAACTAGCCAATCCTGTAATTTGTGCAATAGACGCCTGTTCTCGCCTGTTCTCTCGAGCACTGGAGATCTGGAATGGTCTTCATACACGATCGGCATTGATGCAGGTAATCTGCAAAATGTCCAGGCTTGCAGAATCCCTACTCTGTATTCTTGGGAAATTATCTATCTTGTTGCGCATTTTTTCACCAAGAATAAAAGTGTTTCCAAAGCGACGATCTAGAGAACTAAGGGCTTTTGTAAACGCGCTGGGAGAATCCACCAGAAAAAGCACTCTATGCACATTTTCGTCTCACCAGCCGTATACCTAGCCAAGTAGGGTATACCTCGACTAGAAATCAGCGTCTCGAAAGATTTTTTTCCAGATTGGGTACATCAAAACGTCACCCGTAAATATTTCAGGCTTTGGAGGAGGTAGCCTAGCTAATGACAATTGGCTGCACAAAATACCAAGCAGTTCCTTTGTGCCAAAGTCCGATACGTCAGCCGATGCTTCATCTTTCACAGCTTTGTCGAGTAAACGCTTAATCTTTGCGTTTAATTCCTTCAAGAGGTCATCTGTTTCCTCTTCAAGACTGCTAAAGGTTGCCAGATGTGCTACCAAAAGAGTTCCTTCTTCGTAAAACTTTGCATACAGATGAGTGTATTCATCATGTTGCTCTATCAACTTATCTCGAACCGACTGAAGGTGTGCAACATCACCAATATCCACTTAGATAGCATTAACATGTCGTACCGCCTGCTTGAGAGAGCGACTTGCAACCTCAAACTCTTTGATAGCCCGAGAATCTGCCCTTTCATCTTGCTCTTGTTGAGCAGAAGACTCATCTTGCTTCTTTTTTCCTCTTAAAGACAGGTTGCCATTGTCAAACTCTCAAACAGCTAAACTCAAGATGATAAATTTGTATTACTGACACTGGATCACTAGAAGAATAAGAACGTCATAAATTTAACCTTAACGTTTGTTAAACTGCTCTGCAAACTTAGCAGCAAACTTAAATAAGAGCAGGGAGCCAACCATGATGGCAACACATGGCCACCAAGAGTCCCAAAGAATGCCTCTACGTAAACTAAAACCAGAGAGGATATGTAAAAATATTCACCGCTTAACTGAAACCGATTAGCCTGATGGCAACTGAAATTATTATTTACTATTTAATACATTTGTATAGCACTTTATCTAATAATAAGCTCCAAGTGCTGCACAGAGTATACAATTATAAGTTAAAATGATAAACGTGAATAATAATACAATTATAATACTGTTACAAATTAGTTGACAAAAGCATTATTAAAAAGGTGTGTTTTAAGAGCTCTTTTAAAAGCTGCAACGTTATTTATAGATCTAAAATGAATAGGCAGCGAGTTCCATAGTTTAGGAGCAAAATTCACGAATGCTCTATCACCATATCTATTGTTGGTTCTGTGTTCTACCAATAATCCTTGACTGCTCGATCGGAGCGAGCGACAGTTCCGGTACGGTGTTATTAGATCCATTAGATATTGAGGTGCGCGTCCATGAATACAGTTAAAAACAATGACTAGAATTTTGAATACTATCCGCTGTTCAACAGGCAGCCAGTGCAGTTCGATGAGTAGGGGCGTTGCATAGTTAAATCTGTTCACTTTGGAGATGAGACGATACTTTGAGGCTAATAAATTTATCCATGGTTAGCGAATTATCCAACATAGCACCCAGATTTTTCACTGTAGGTGTGGATGAAATAACTGTAGATTCGATATTGATTTCAATACCCTTAAGTCGCGACAAATTACATTTTGAGCCAAATAAAATAAGTTCAGTCTTGTCATCGTTGAGCTTCAAAAAATTGGCACACATCCATTTCTTGAAAGCCAGGATACATTCTTCAATAGTGTTGATAGCCTTTACAGTGTTCTTCTTGTGATCAAAAGCAATATAAATTTGCGAGTCATCAGCATAGAAATGATATTTAACGTTATATTTATTAGCTATGTCCGCCAGCGGAGTAACATAAACGGTGAATAAAATAGGGCCTAAAACAGAGCCCTGGGGCACGCCATGACTGAGGGTAGCAGTTGATGAGGTAAAACCATTCACGATCACAGTCTGAGTTCGGTTACGTAAGTAGGACTTAAACCATGATAAAGCATGATCGCTTACTCCAAAGCGGTGGTGTAGACGTGTGAACAGCGTATCGTGGTCAATGGTGTTGAAAGCTGCACTAAGATCTAACATCGCTAGTGCAACCATAGACTTCGTGTCAAGAGCTTCCATGACATCACTCTGAACTCGTAACAGTGCAGTTTCGGTGGAACAGAACATGCGATAGGCTGATTGATATTTATCCAAAAGATTGTGTGTGATAAGATGTTCATTCAACTGAGCTGCTACTACACGTTTAACGATTTTGGAAACATAGCTTAGATTCGAAACAGGACGGTAGTTTTTCAAAATGTCTGGATCCAGACTGGCTTTCTTGAGAAGAGGTACAACGAGGGCACACTTTAGATTTTCAGACACTTCAGCGTTGGCGAGGGATAAATTCACAATGTTCGTAAGAATATCCAGAAATTCATTACTACATACTTTCAGCAGCCATGCCGGAAGTGGATCAAGCGAGCAGGTAACCGGGGATGACTTTTCAATAATACCTTTGAGTTCTACTGTGGTAACAGGTCTAAATTCAGAAAGTTTTGAGCTACAAAATGCACCATTGAGTTCACGAAATTCTTCAAAGAATTTTGAGCGATCATCGCAAGAAATATCATTTCTAATTTTAATAATTTTATCCAAGAAAAACTCGCAGAACATGTTGGGCATGACTTCCTGTTCAATATTTGTTGGGAGTGTGCTAGACTTAGACCAACCTAGAAGCTCCTTTGTGACGTTAAATAGTCGTTTTTGATCACATTGTGAGTCGAGAACTTTAGCTGAATAGAACTCCGATTTGGCTTCATTGCACAAATGATTCACCAGTTTACACTGATTTCGGTATAGTTGTTTATCCTTTTCGAGGCCGGATTTGGCATACCGCCTTTCAAGTCGGCGTTTGATGAATTTGGCACTGCGTATATTGGCGTTATACCACTGCGTATTGGGACGTATTGTGATAGTTTTTTCAAGTTTGGGGGCGTGCCTGTCAACGATAGCTTCAATGCCGTCATTATAAGACTTGACCACTGATTGTAGAGTAGCGTTTTTAGAAGGTAAATCAAGTTTTAGAACATCATTTTTGAAATCATCGAGGTTAATATTTGAATATTTCCTATAAATAACACGATTCTGTAGAGCACGAGGCTTAGTCACAGTGATGTTAAACGCAACTAAATAATGATCTGAGATGCAAGGGTCACTAACATTTATGTTCGAGATTAGCTCAGGATTTGAGCAAATTATCACGTCTAAAATATGGTTACTGTGGTGAGTTGCAGAGGCAACCAGCTGAAGATAACCGCACGCGACCAGAGTTGAATTAAATTTTAGTACATCAGGATGGTCGATAACATCAAGATGAAAGTTTAAATCGCCTAAGAAAATAACATCTTTCTTGTAGGATGCAGTAGCTATTAGGAAATCCGAAAATTCCTCTTAAAAGTCAGCATGGTTTTTTTCCGAAAGGATCTGGGCGGTACAGTGTGCATACGGGTACAGATTTGTCTTTCACTGAAAGATTTGTTTCAATAACTTCAAATGATCCGTAATGCAATCCGGAGATTTTCTTTACTTTGATAGCGGAATGATAGAGCATCGCTACTCCACCACCGCGGCAGTCTGTTCTAGGTTCGTGGATAAAAGAGTAGCCATCGGGGCAAAGACCGGCGATGACAGCACTGTCATCATCGCAACCAAGCCAGGTCTCCGTTAGAAAAAGAATATCAAAACAGTTATCATTGTTTAGCAGAAGATCATAAATAGAATCAGTTTTATTTCTCACTGATCTTGCGTTTAGGAGGCCACATCGTAGGTATATTTGGCTGGAATCAAAAACATGGGTTTTTATCTCCACAAGGTTTTTATAGTTTACTCCATCATTCGCATTGTTTATGTATTTTCCAGAAGTACTGAGGTCACGGTTAGAAACATGTACTTGTATACTACCATTCAGTGGTAGATCGATCAGATTGTTATTGTTAACCTTATTTCTTGGCCCAGGTGGCTAGAATTCATTTCTGTGGGTTATTCGTCTTTTAATCCGCCTATATTGACCACCACGGTGACCACGGTAGGTCTTACTATTCATAAACTAAGGTACATGCCTTATACATAAGCACGATCAATAATAGAATCAATATCCCAGTCACTGAACTCTAATGCTCTTCATATGAAAATGACAAAGTCACTATAAAAAAGTTGACTAAAAAACTTTTTTAAACAATAAGTTTCACTAAAATGAAAGCCTGATATAATTTGATCAAATGCATAATATTCAACCTGAAACTAAACTCACCCAGTTCAACCTGAGAGTACTCTAGGCCGGGACCAAAGGCTACACGAAGCCAAACACTGAAACTATACCAAGCCATAACCAAAGGCTACTACAAGTCAGACCAAAGACCTTAATAATTCAGAACCATAGGCTTTGATAAGTCAGATACTATACCAAGCCAAACAAAAATCTCGAATAAACCATAACGGTAGGCTTTACTAAGCCAGCTAAACCAACTGACTTGCTAGAGAAACTGGTCCACTCATTGGCACTAAACCAGGAGAAGTTTAGCATAAGCTATCATGCATTAAATAAATGCAAAAACCAGCCTTTTAGTCCAAAACAGACGCCACGAAGGCTAAAGCTATACTGAAGAACAGAGCGAAAAGCACTGTGGAAACTAGCATCGCATCTGAAAACCTGAAGCTCAGATACAAGCTTTTGACTTCACACTGTAAAACCGTATAAAAAGACTGGACACGAAAAGCAGATAAATTAATTTGCTTGGGAAAATGTTTTTGTGAAGTAAAAGTGAGAAAAAACAAATGATAAATATGTCCAAAAAAGATTAATTATATTGTATTATAGAACACTATTGTTAATTTAAATGGTTAAAATTTGTATGTATTTGTGTTTTAATTATTTAACCAGAGGAATGTATTGTTTAAATCTGATTAAACAATACTAGGCAATCTGGCATATTATAAAGCAAAATTTTAGACCAGATGAATATATTGTCGACAACAAATTCAGCAATCATAAGACCATCTGGTTGTTGATGATAAATAAAACCTTTTGTTTTTTTATAAAGTTAAAAAGTAATAAGTATTCCTATGCATTTTAAATGGTCGAGATATGCGTAGTAGACCCTAATTTTACAATGTATACATTATAAAAATACCAAATAAAGTACTTCTTCCAACACACTTGCACTCCTTAGACAGAAATTGTGTCCCTTTTTTAACTCACGGGAGTGCATGTTTACTAAACCGAAATTCGCTCTAGTTGAATTATGACAATGAAATAATCAAATACACTGAATTCTATTCCCAAACAACCGTAAAGATTTTCAAGCACCCGTGAACCTTTTTATCATTATTTTAACAATTTTAATAAACGCTTATCAGTTAATTTACATCGAAAACGGGCTGTTTGATAAATACTCGATAACCAAATAATACATAAACTGGTTTCCTCAAATAATTCATTCCGCACAAAAACTGTAATAGAAAATAAGCTTGTTCAGACAACGAGGAATGGGGTCGGGCCGGGAGGGGGGAAACTAGAAAGGAGTGGTTCAAGTACTCTCCTTTTGCCCCTACTAAAAGACTGAACAATATATATATATATATATATATATATATATATATATATATATATATATATATATATATATATATATATATATATATAAATATAAATATATATATATATATATATATATAGAAGTGTACCTCCAGCAATACGTGGACCATTTTTGCTAAAAAACCAGTATTAGGGAGACCAAAAATTTAGGGAGACCAGCAGTAGGTCTCCTTAATTCTTAGCGTGTTTAAACGTTACGAAACTACTCAGCAATCAAAAAAGAAATGATTTTATGGCATAGCGAATATATCATACTTTGGTTTAAAATTAAATTTGTGTGTTGAAACTTGATAACAAGCTTTCAATTTGATCCTAAACTTTATACCTTGTATAAACATTAGTGCCAAAAAATCAGCTTTAAGGAGACCGGGGAAAACTGCCATTTTTATTTAAGATCCGCTATATATTATGTATTTAAAAATATTATAGCAACCAGTATTTTTTTCCTTAACTGCTCAACATGCTTATACATGGTTTAGCACGAAATTGAAGAAAAGGATAATTTAGCACTGTGAACAGGCATTTTTTCAAAGAAACGAACACTTGAGAGCAAGATGCATTATGACGTAATAAACATTATGACGTAATGAAACGTATCCCTACTTTATATATATATATATAGTGTGTAAACCGACTTAAGGGGACTATGCTTCACACTTATACAAAACACTTCAAAGGCCATTTTTTTATATTCATTATTCTTTTTTTGCCTACCAAAATGATTTCTAAGGAATTTAAAATAACATTTAGCACTTTTTTGTCTTAATAATATAAAACTCTTGCACATATTCATGAAAAATATATGGTCTCCTTATTGCTGGTTGTATATTTCTGGGTGTATAAACCGACTTAAGGCGACCATATATACAACTTGAAGAGAAATTTTGTTTATCATTAATTACTACTTTAATTCTTTTCTTTCCTAAGTAATGTTACAGAGTTTAAATGTCACGTAACAATATTTTAACCAGAAACATGAAGCATCTTGCACATATTTGCATGCTAAGTAGAACTAAATGGCACAGTCATTTGTAATATGTGCATAGTGTCATCTCTCAAGGCTGTCGTACATGCGTATAACTTATACACAATGCATATACATAACAAATAACAATAATAATAAACATAGGTTTAAAATAAATCTTCAAAAACACACAACTAGTAGCAAAATATGCTACTTTGGGAGACCAACTATACAGAGCATTAAACCACACACTTACGGAGACCCGTGAAATTCCGTGGTTTTAGCCAGGTCGCTTAAAATGCCAAGGAAAATCTAGAAAAAATACGTAGACCAACTTTTTTGTTTATTTTTTGCTACTTAATATGACAAGAAGAAAAAATCACACCCATTATCTACAACGTATAGGAACATTTTTTGGTGATTTTCGTCTTTCTAAACTCAAAGTTAAAAAATATACAAATGGTCTCCCTAAGTGCTATATTAAAGGCATGGTCTCCCAATGACTGGTTTTAGATCTATATATATATATATATATATATATATATATATATATATATATATATATACATATATCTTTTTTTAAGTTAGGCAGAGCTGTTCCAGTACTTAACTACTGAAATATCAACAACGAAGCCAATGGGACAGAGGAAGATGGCAGAGGGAGGGGACAGAGGGAGGGGACAGGTGGCAGGGGGCGCCGGGGCAGGGGGATTAGAGCAGCAACCCTTTTATTTATTTGCCATCAAATACACGTAGACCTTCTTTATGATTTAAAAAAACAGAACATGTTAACACCATCAAAATAGTTTTAAAGTCCATCATTGAGATTGAACAATTCCAAATGGATTACAACCAAAGACACAACAGGAGTAACATTATACAAGTAGCTTTTAAATTTTCACTTCAGTACGATCAAAGACTCTCACAATTAGATGTTAGATACGAAACCCATTTACTGAAACTCACAACCAAAGTCGCATATAAAGCGAAACAGCTTTGCATCTCACCCATAAAGCGAAACGCCCTTTTAGAGTGTCTTCACCGAGTACTGCCTGTGATCAATGCCAAGGCCATTTGACAAGTACACAGCAGTTAGAGAAAAAATATACATCAAACACCGGCGTAAATAAATCCATTAATACAGCTTTTAAGGATAAGATTTTCTAAATATGTTGAGTTTATTTAAAAAATATAATATACCTTTTAAGATTTGATCAATTTTGAAGGGTGTATTTAAAATAACAACGCTTAAATAGTAATTTAAAGACGGGATACATATAGCGCTGTTTCCTGGCCGATAAACAGGTGAGAAAGGATTCTATTTGCAGCTACTTCTGTCCAAGAGTTTTCCGTATTTCAGGAGAAAGGAAAACATGAAAGAACCTCGATTTACTTACATAACGTCATTACCGAAATTTACTTCCGGCGTTTGGTAAACACATAAATGTGCTTCCATTAAATCATTTAATATCTACATGAATCTTGTGGATCGTAGCATCGTAACATAACAGGAAGTTCATGAATATTATCAAGAATATTTTGTAACTTTTTATATTTTTGCCCGGGGAGTGTCTACCCTTGTTACGGGCTTTTGGTGGTATCCACCGTTTAATCTAGGTAGTGTCTACCTTCTTCAGATCCAATTAAACTATACTTTGCGGGTAGTGTCTACTCCTTTGGGATCCATTTTACGGTAGTTTTTGGTGTATTTCGGTGGTGTCCACCGGTCCACCTGTCGGGTTATATTGAGGTTTCTCCATGTACATTGTTAACATGGGATCGGACAAATCTCATGAAAGACACAGATCCTCGGATTCTGGACACAGATCGCACAAGTCTAAATCCAGCAAACACAAATCATCTCACCGTTCCCATTCGTATAAAGGGTCACGACATCGCTCGTCCTCTTGTCACAGGGAAGCTGCGGCGTCAAAATCACACCGCTCACTTTCGATTTTAAGGGGGCATAGCAAGGAACTTTCTCCTGTAAGCAAACCTAAAGGGGCTAGCACATCAAGGGCGGCGGAAAATTCGGCGGTTACATCTGTGTCGCAGAAACAGCGAGCTCATTCACTAACAAGCTCTCACATTGACGCTGAAACAGTCGACTGTAAAACACAAAAACGGAGTGTTTCTGCCCACTCTTCAGATAATACAACTGAGCGCATAACGCGTACGGGTGACAATCAGTCAACGTGTCCTTATGGGGAAGGTTCATGGAATTCAAGCAAAGAAAATGAACTAAGGGAGTTAAGGGAAAAATTAAAAGAAAAGGGTAGAGCTATGAGCACAGCCTATACTTTCCCTGGGTCCGAAATAAGTAGCTTAATGAAGCACACTGAACATGATTCTATCTCGGAAATGATTCCTTCGGATGTCAACATTAACCTAATTGATGACGAAAAAGCTTCAAAGCAAGCTAAAGAACCTAAAGGAATTTGTTCAGACATTGAGAAAATAATGTTTGAAGGTGTTGCTGGTGAGCAGAAGGGGCCCCCAGTGGGAACCACTTCACTCAAGTTGATTAAAGAATGGTATGGCAAAGACATCGATTCTGATTTTATCAAATCATTACGGGAAATATATTTAGAACCGGAAAATACAGAACACCTCTCACCCAAAAGCATGAACGCTGAAATCTTTCGTACATTCCACGAAGCTGTCAAAACGCGCGATTTTGTTCTCAAAGCTGTGCAACATAACATTTTATGTGCTTCGGTTGCCAACTTCAAGCTTATTGACGTCTTGGTTCAGATTCAAGATAAACTCCCTGATGAGGTGGCTAAGGTTCTAGCTCAGCACAGCTCGGCAGCAACTAAGTTACTTGCAAAAGCAAGCTCTGATCTCTCGGTTGCTAGGAAAATGCTGTTAAAGAATCACTTTCACCCCAAGTTTGGGCCGTTGTGTTCGCAGAAATGCTACACAAGGAATCTTTTTGTGATGACTTTAATAAAGCATTTAAAGAAGCAGACGAAATGTCGAAGATGGTGAGATTGATTCCGAGGGCATCATCATCAAACAAAAGTGACCAGGGCAAATTCTACGGTCAAAGATTCAATCACATGAATTCTCAACGAAGACAAAACAACCGTTTTTTAAAGCCTCAGCGTCGAGAAAAGAATCCGTATCAACAGAAGAACTCCAAGAGAAACCCGAAGATGAAGCAGCACCACGCTTCCAAAATGTAGACAAATCTACAGAAGATAGCCACAGGTCAAAAATTTCCGAGAGAGATAAAATTTTTCAAGAGAACGAGCGAAGTGTAGCCTCTTTTCAAGGTGGCAGATTAAAGCATTTCCAGATGTTTTGGAATTCCATTACTTATGATAAATGGAATTTGAAATCTGTAAAAGGGCTTGAAATTCTGTTTGATGGATGCGTGCAAAAAAATTTTCCACACCAAATAAATTTCAATACGGACGAGCGGGAAAAAATATCAATAGAAATTAAAAAAATGCTCACTAAGAAAGTTATTGTGCCTGTTGAAAATGAGCAAAACCAGGATGAATTTATTTCCCCTATTTTCTGTAGACCCAAAAAATCGGGAGGTGTGCGAATTATTCTAAATTTAAAAGAGTTCACCAAAGGGGTAGAATAGAAAAAAAACATTTTAAAATGCACACACTGAATTCAGCAATCCAGCTTATGCAGAAAGACGCCTTTATGGCAAGCATTGATTTTTAAGGATGTTTGTTACTCAATTCCCATTAGAGAAACTGATCAAAAATATTTGCGTTTCGTCTGGGATGGTGTTAAATATCAATATCTGTGCTTGCCGAATGGGTTGTCTAATGGGCCAAGGGATTGCACGAAGCTAAGTAAGGTGTTGCTCAGGGCATTGAGGAAAAGAGGCTACACTTTAGCTAACTACATCGACGACAATTTCTCCATTGAGATTACAATGAAGAAATGTTTCGAAAATATCACTGAAACAGCAAAAACAAGCCAGCTTTGTTATTAACTGGGAAAAGTCAGGGCTGATTCCAACGCAAATAATAGTTTATCTTGGCTTTATTTTGAACACAAGGGAAATGACGGTAAAGCTCACGAATGAAAAAATTATGGAGCTAAAATCCTTCACTGAGGATGTTTTGCAATCTAGCACAATTTCTCTTGAAAAACTGGCAAAGCTTGTAGGGAAATTAGTGGCCACTTTTCCAGGAGTTACTTTTGGGAAGTTGTACTACAGACAATTGGATATAGACAAAAACAAAGGCTTGAAAAAGCAGCATGGAAATTTTAAGAAAACAATTGTTCTGTCCAATGAGGCTGTGAGAGACTTAAACTGGTGGCTTGAAAATCTAAATTTGGAATTTGTTAAAGTTGAAGAGAAAATACCCAATTTTCAAATAACTTGTGATGCGTCAAACCATGGTTGGGGCGGTTGGTCCCAAACTAATGCCACCAAAAGTCAATGGACACACGAGGGGAGATCAATGCATATAAATCAAAAAGAATTATGTGCAGTGTTGTTCACGCTAAAAAGTATTTGTAAAAATGTTGAAAATAAGATCATAAAGATCTCCTGGGACAATTCTTTTACAATATCATACATAAACAACATGGGGGAGGGGGAATGCAATCTTGCTTCAATATTCCGATAAGGATTTGGAGTTGGGCTAAGAAGCACAATTGTTGGTTGCTAGCAACGCATATTCCAGGGAAAATGAACGAGAAAGCTGACAAGCTTAGTAGGTCCCTTACTGTAAATACAGAATGGACATTAAATCAAAAGATTTTTTTGAAAAATATGTGCTTGTTATCCTTGGTTGCGAGCCGTTTACTTGCATCAAGGATGAATTACAAATTTGAAACCTACGCATCTTGGTTTCCCGATCCAAAAGCGGCTTTCTGTGATGCTTTTTCATTTACCTGGAAAGGACTGTTAGGATATGCTTTTCCTCTGTTTTCATTGGTTGGCAAAGTACTTTAAAAAGTTAATGAGGAAAAATCAAAAATTGTCATAGTTGCACCTGATTGGCCCACTAGTTTCTGGTATTCCAGATTATTACAAATGGCGATTGACAAACCGTATTATGTTCCAGGGAGCAAGTTCCTGCTGACAAATCCAATGGGACAAGGGCAACCAATCAAACGAGGCCTAATAGTTTGCTGTATAGAAGCATTACAAGACGGGACTTTTCTTCAGGAGTAACAGATATGATTTATGATTCCTGGAGGCCTAGTACTAAAAAACAGTACATAGCGTACTTAAGTAAATGGGAAAAGTTTTGCAGCAGAAAAGGTGGCAATCCTTTTGATTCAGCTGTGGGTGTTGTACTCAAATTTTTATTCGAACTTTTCACTTCGGGATTAGGATACAGTGCACTTAATACGGCGAGGAGTGCTTTAAGTTCCGTTGTTCACTCTCAAAGTGGTCCAATAGGTGAACATCCCATGGTCAAGAGATTCATGAGAGGGATTTAATGTTAAGCCTACGCTTCCCAGATACATTGACACATGGAACACTACTCCAGTGTTGCATAAACTGAAAAGCTATCATCCTGCTAGCACTTTAAGTCTTAAGGTATTGACATTAAAACTGGTCTTATTGCTTGCCCTTGTATCCTTTCAAAGGGTTCAGTCCTTGCATAGGCTGAAAATTCAGGACATAAATGTTTCGAATGATGAGCTCCAGATTCAGTGGTCTAGCCTTCTGAAACAGTCAAGACCGAGATATCATCTTGAGCCTTTGATTTTACACGAATTTAGCGAGAATAAGAAGTTATGCGTTGTTTCGTATCTTAAGCACTTTTTAAGTAGAACGAAATATTTAAGAGGTTTATCGAGTCAGTTACTTATTTCGTACAAACAGCCCCATATGCCAGTCTCTAAGGAAACTGTTTCCAGGTGGCTAAGAACGATTATGTGTATGTGTGGAGTTGATGTTGGACAGTTTAAGCCACATAGTGCCCGAATGGCTAGTGCTAGTAAAGTAGTCAAATTTGCACCAATTGAGAATGTGTTGAAAGCTGCGGGATGGTCAAAAGAGTCTACTTTTGCAGAGTTTTACAAGCGTCCTATAAGAAGTGATAATATGGCGGACAATATGTTAAGAGAAGTAGCGAAGCAAGTTTTAAGAAGGGCATGGAGGTGCGCAATGTGCACCTAGATTACCATATAGACATTGATAAAATGGTCTCTATAATGTTTGAATATATTTGTTACTTGCGCATTTTATTGTGCTTTGGAATAGTAAAGATCAGTATTTTTTGATTGGCATGGCAGAAGCTTGCCTAATAAAAACTTTTGAAAGAAAGAATTAGTTTGAATTCTTTCATATACACCAACAACATTTTGGGTTGAAGTCTCATGTTTTCCTTTCTCCCGAAATACGGAAAACTCTTGGACAGAATTGAAAAATTAAACGAATATTTACATATATGATTTTTGATTAGAATTCTGTCCTTGAGTTTTCCTGAGGGGGAAAATGAAACTTGCCCACCCAACCCATACCCCGGTATATATTGATATATAATTATCTGTGAATATAGAACTATTTTCTAAACGTAGCTTAAAATGTTGTTGGTAGGTTAACAATGCAGTTATGTAAGTAAATCGAGGTTCTGTCAAGTTTTCCTTTCTCCCTCAGAAAACTCAAGGACAGAATTCTAATCAAACCTCATATAGGTAAATATTCGTTTAATTTTTAAATTAAACGGGTTTTCTGTATTTTATTTAAAAAACAATTTAAAGACCTAAATGACTGTAGAATCATTTCAAACTCACAAATAATATGAATGAGTATATAATCTCTACCACCAACTGAATTTTAGACGAAAATATGCCATAATATCTGAGAAACCTTGGGTTAAAGACAACGGCTTTGCAGATAGGAAATAGGCGTTCTTTTTTTGTGCAAAGCTTTCACATTTACTTCAGTTTCGTAACTTAATGGCATATGTGTTTGGATTTGAGGGAGGGGGGCGAGAGATAATATACCCGAATTCTTTTCAACTGATCGGTACATTAATTAAACATAAATACTGAAAGCCCTCACTCTGGTTCAAGAAATGAGCAATATTTTCTTTTTTTTTATGATTATCTATCTATTTAATGCCGAGTGGGAGAATTTTACAGGCTAGGGGTGGGGGGGAGGAGGGGAGAGGGGAGAGACTGAGTACGCCAATTTCTCACTTCCAAAAATAAATCAATAAATTGTCTTTTTCCCACACAATTTTACACCAATTATTAAAGGGGGGGGGGGCTCTGACTCCGTTTTTTTTCAAAAGAGAGAACATGTTTTTATAAATACTGGTCGGGGCCGGGGGAGGGGGTGGCTTTCATTCAAATTTGGACCATGTTTTGTTTTACTCTCAATTTTTTTCACAACTGTTTTAATAGAATTTTTTAAACAAAGCACAAAAATACCAGTTACTTCTTGACGGTGTCAGGGCAACAGTCTATGGAAAATACCGCATCCATCGAGGCATCCTGTGCTGTGATCTGAGCGTTCCGTACGTTTCAGCATCGTACAGCACATATACCATCCAAGTTGTATAAATGAGCAAGGCGTGAGCAGTGATAAATTTTGCTGAGTCAGCAATTTTGACAATTTTTGAACAAGTTACACACCATTATGTCAAAGTTGTATAAATTCTGCTGAGTCAACAAGTTACACACCATCGAAGTGGTATAAAAGGAAGAGTGGAACGTGTATTTCGCCTCATTTCAGCAACAACAACAACGATGGCAACAGTCTACTGTCATGATTGCGATATAACATTTCCATCTCTGGAATTGTTCGTAGCACATACATGCAAACCAGCTAGGATGAAACGTGCTTGTTAAGAGCTTGTTGAGCAGATTGAAGTTAAGAGACGAAAGACATTGCAGGATGGTATTGACAGACCTGATCCAGTCCTCTGCTGTGGATGTGCAAATATATTTTCATCTTTCGATGCGTTTGAGACACATGCATGCATGATGGAAGATGTGTCTCATGAAGAAAGAAAAGACGGTACAAGTAGGCAGAGGCAGAAGAGTGAGTCTGGGTGGAAACGCACAGGAAAAACGGTTTGAGCCTGAAGATGGATCAGATTTACTACTTGAAATGCGACAACAAGAGAACCTGATTAAGAGACATTTGCTAGAAACGTTAAACCATGGCATGAAATGGTATAATGTCGTACATGCACGCTTCAAGAAAATGATGGCGAATGCTGAAAGTGTAATGGTAGAACAAGTGGATAATGCCTTTATCAGCAGTCCGAAATATACAGCATAAAATCCGGCGGATATTGAGCAGGACTTGCCAAAAGCCTATAAAGAATTGTTTACCAAGTTTGATGAACATAAGCGACAAGGTTCTGGCTGGGTGTTGGATAACATACTGTATATTGAAGTGCATACAGCTACGCCAGCGCCACTAGAAGCGAGTAGTTTTATCCCACTACCGAAGAAAGTAAAGAATACAAAAGCTGTATTAAACATTGAGAATGATGACAACAAGTGCTTCTTATGGTCTGTATTGGTTCACCTTCACCCTTCAACAAATAGAAACCCATGCCGTGTGAATCAATACAAAGTATTTGAGAACGAATTGAAAGTAGAAGGCATGACATTTCCAACACCGATTACAGACATTCCAGAGCTTGAAAAGGAGAATGATGTGTCTATCAATGTGTTTGGATATGAACATGATGTAGTTGTTCCAATACAACTGAGTCGAAACACTAGCGCCAGAGAAATCAACTTGCTTTTGATTAGCAATGGCAAGAAAAGGCATTATTGCCTTATCAAAAATTTTAGCAGACTTATGGCTGATCGATCAAAGCGCAAAACTGCAGCATTTTATTATTTCAACTGTCTTCACGGGTTTATGCGACAAGATCTTTTAGAAAAGCATCGTGAAGTGTGCGACAAGCATGGAGCACAACGTTTATCATTCTCCAAGGAACCCTTCATCAAGTTTAAGAATGTAGCCAAACAACAGCGAGCACCTTTTGTCATTTATGCGGACTTTGAATGTTTCACGAAAAAGCATGAAGAATTAGGTATCAGCAACATCGTCCAAACAGCTTTGCCTATGTGCTTGTGTGCCAGTATGACACACGTGCACCAGTCCTGTATCGAGGAGATAATGCTGTGAAAGTCTTTTTAGACCATATGGTGAATGAGCGTGATCGTATTGTGCATGGCTTGCAGCAGCCAAAGAAAATGGTGATGACTCGTGAAGATGAAGAGCATTTCAAGAACGCTGTTGATTGCTGCATTTGTCATGAGCAGATCGTGTGAGAGATCATGACCATATCAATGGCAAATACCGTGGAGCTGCACATAGTGAATGCAATTTGCAATTCCGATTTCGAAAGGATAAGCAGGATGATAAATATTCTTTTATCATTCCTGTATTTTTCCACAATTTACGAGGCTATGACAGCCATTTGATCATGGAAGAAATTGGAAAGTTCAAAAATGAAACGATTACAGTCATTCCCAACACCGTTGAGAAATATATTGCATTAACCATGAGCAATCTGAAATTTACAGACAGTTATCAGTTTATGAGTACTTCTCTACAGAAGTTGGTATCCAACCTGGCGGCAGAAGAGAAAGACAACTTTTATAACATGACGTCTCACATTCGCGATAGCAACCAATAAGATTTACTGTTGAGAAAGGGAGTGTACCCTTATGATTATGTGGATGAACCATCCAAGTTTGCTGAAACACAACTGCCCTCCAAGGACAAGTTTTATAGCCTGCTTAGTGAAGAAGACATTAGCGATGAGGATTATGCGTATGCGCAGAAGGTGTGGGAGACATTCAACTGTACTACATTTGGTGAATACCATGACTTATACCTGAAATCGGATGTTTTACTGCTGGCTGACGTGTTTGAAAACTTTCGTCAAGTATGTCTCAACACGTATGAATTGGATCCTGCTCACTACTATACAGCGCCAGGACTGTCGTGGGATGCCATGTTGAAACCGACAAAGGTGAAATTGCAATTGATCAATGACATTGACATGTACCAAATGGTTGAACAAGGTCTACGTGGAGGAATATCTGTCATCACACACAAGTATGCGAAAGCAAATAACCCCTACGTAGCAGATTACGATCCCAAAAAAACAAACAATTACCTGGTGTACCTTGATGCAAACAACTTGTATGGCTGGGCTATGTCGCAAAGCATGCCGGAAAGTGGATTGATGTGGGTGAGCGAGCCAGAATCTATTGACTTCATGGATGTGGATGAAGATGACGAGATTGGATACATTTTAGAAGTGGATTTAGAATACCCATATTCAATCCATGATCGTCATAATCACTATCCAGTGGCTCCAGAACGGAAATGTATTAAAGTGGGAGAATTGTCAGAACATAGTCAGAAGCTACGGAAAGATCTGACCATGAAAGGCAAACCTAGTGAAAAGCTCATTCCAAACTTGTGTGACAAGAAGAATATATGTGCATCATTATAGAAATTTACAGCAATATGTCTCACTGGGATTGAAAGTCACTAAGGTGCACCGTGCCATCATGTTTGCACAGAGCAAATGGTTGGCAAAATACATCTCCTTGAAAACGGAAAAGAGAAAATTGGCCATGAACCCGTTTGAGAAAGACTTTTTCAAATTGATGAACAACTCTGTGTTTGGCAAAACCATGGAAAATGTGAGAAAGCGTATGAATGTAGAACTTGTTCACCAGGAAAAGCGGTTCAAGAAACTTGTAGCAAAACCTTCATTCCACAAATTTAGAATTTTCAACGAAGATTTGACCGCGGTACATTTACGCAAAGTGGATCTGCCTCTGGATAAACCCATTCAAGTTGGTTTCACCATTCTCGACCTCAGCAAAGTGCTCATGTTCCACTTTCATTACAACTACATCATGACCAAATATCCCGACGCCAAGCTCTTGTTCAGCGACACCGATAGTCTGTGTTATGACATAGAAACGAACGATATCTACACAGATATGCAGGAAGATGCCGACTTGTTTGATACGAGTGACTATCCCCAAGATCATTTCCTGCATTCCAACGTGAACAAGAAAGTGCTTGGGAAAATGAAGGATGAGACGGCGGGCATTCCCATAGAAGAGATTGTTGGACTTCGACCGAAAATGTATAGTATGATGTATGGTGGAAAAGAAAAACGTACGGCCAAAGGCATCACTCGCGCGTGTCAAAGACGTATGAAACATAAGCAGTATAGAAACAGTTTGTTCAACCAAACGCAAACGATGGTTATAGGACACATCATTCGAAGTCATGACCATCAGATTTTCTCGGAGAAGTTGAGGAAAGTGGCTCTCTCCCCCTATGATGACACGCGATATGTGATGAGTGATGGCTATTCCACTTTGGCGCATGGGCATTACAGTATATAAGGGGGAGACACTTCAACTTGAGAGTTAGTTGAGGTGTGAACACTGAAGCGTGAACATGAATCGGAAAAGATCTGCAACGGATATGGGTACTCTTGCTGATACAGTAAAAGACTTGAACGTGAAAAATCCTGATAATACCATCAAGAAATTAAAAGTGGAGACGACACCAACACCACAGTCGTGGGATGGAATGCTTTCTCTAGGCAATGAAAATTATATCAAGATTATGAAACAAAGCAATGAAGGCGTGGTGAACATTCGCAAATACTTCAGAGATGAGGGGACTGGAAAAAACCGTCCTACGAAAAAGGGAATTTTGCTGACAATACCTGAATGGAAAATGCTGAAGAAGCAGGTGAAAGAAGTGGATAAAAGGCTTCGCAGACAAGAAGACAGCGCATAACAAGGTAAAAAACATGAGCGCACTCGTGTTTCACGATGGTGTTTATTTCACCGTGAATGACATGGGTGAAGTGGTGATAAATTCTGCTCATCGGTTTAAACCTGAAGTGTGGAAAGACTTTCAAAATATACCACTTGAACCTGGGTTTAAACGTAAAATTGAAGATAATGTTGAAGTGATGGTGATTGGACATGATTCATGATTCATGTTTCTTTTACAGGCTTATCCAGAGGATTATGATGGATATGTACCAAATACTCCATATACAGATTTGATTGACTTTAATATCAAGAAATGGCATGCAGTCATACAATTCTTAGAGATTATTCAACATTCGCTCTTCGCCATCATATAAGCGCTGTTACAGACGAGATAACTCATAGATGAACGAGATGGAAGACTATTTGTTGGATTATGAACCCATTACATATGGATTCTCATGTATGAGAAACTTATGTGATGATATTGTGCTACGACATTTTGGGAAGTTTATCATACTATCGCTTGACGAACAATCCGTGTTGAAGGATCATCTATACAAGTTGAGAATACCCGGCTTTCTGCTTTTACTTTCAAGTGATTTAGAAGTGCGTGTCATTAAGAACTGTCTAGACGTGTTTGTACAATTTCGTTATCATGACGAGCTTACAGAACACAAGGACATCATCACCCTCAGCACAGTGGAATAGAACGCGCTGTTACAAGCATTGGATTGGGAGGAACCTTGTGCTTGAATTCAAAGAGCATGGAATACAACTTATGCGGGGTACCAAATCCATTGAGCTGACACAGCCTATGCGGGTGATGGACATAGACTTAGAAGAAGGATATGAACTGAAACTGTCTGAACATGTAACTGTTAAAGTGATAAAGTTTGGTGATGTGCGTTATGTAGCATTTACAAATACGGGTATAATGTCTATGATACCTATATCAATTTAGATTCTAATGAATTGCATTCATTGATGAATGTATTGAAAAATGAATGTGTTTGTAAATAGTGTTTGTAAATAGAAGTTTGTAAATAGAAGTTTATAAATAAAATTTTGTAAATAATGCTTGTAAATAGTGTTTGTTAATTAAGTGTTTGTAAATAGAGTTTGTAAATAGACTTTGTTAATTAAGTGTTTGTTAATTAAGTGTTTGTAAATAGAGTTTGTTAATTAAGAGTTTGTTAATAAAGAGTTTGCAAATAGCTTTCGTTAATTAAGTGTTCGTAAATTGAGTTTGTAAATAGAGTTTGTAAATAGATATAACACAATAAACAAAACAGTTTGAAACTTGGGTTGTTTTATTTAACAAACTTGAACAATTAACAACAACTTAACTACAACTTAACTACAACAACATTAATAAAACAATGGTTTATAATGTCTATATCCTTTACAATAAAATCACCATCCTTCCTTTTTTTATATATTAACAATATCAAACATACTCTGACCCCGAGCTCTATACAATATATAATATACACAATAAAACCACATGATGATGATATTGGCGTTTGTAATGATATGGAATTATTCATATAGTCATTTCTTAAAAACATTTCTAAACGATCATCTAGAGGTAAAAGTCCATAAGAGTCAAAATATTCTACAGGGTCTTTGTCATAATACACTGCCACCCAATGTTCTCCTGGTTCATCTTGATCGTCTGTGTTGATGACAGAGGCACCACGTTGTAAAGATGGCAACTGGTCCATGGCAAACACGCCTTGAAACAAGTCTTTGGTCATGACATCATGACTCAATATGGCATCAATCTGCTTCGTGTTCATGACTGGTAGTCGAATTGGATGCTGCGATTTGCACTTATTTCAATAATGTTGTCAAATTCAGCATAGACGATGTCATTGATTGTATGTTGCAAAGACCTAGCAAAATTCATTTCTAGCCGCAAATTTCCATGCTTTATGAGGGGAAAATGATCATCACCATCATAATCAGGTGTTAAGTCAAACGAAAATAAAGCATAACCTCTAGGCCAATCTTCCCGTTTTATAATGGAACTTTTCTCACCATTCAATCAATCAAACGATTTGTAAAGCGTTTCAAAAACGTCCAGGTATTTGTTCTGTGTAATGTCAAGCTTGAGAGGTTTGGATAGAACTGGTTCACCATCCGTGTACAATTGCATATAGTCCAGATCAAAATGTTTGAAATCATATGGATTCCTCAATACTGATCCACCAAAGGCTTCATTATGAACCAGACCAATGACAATACGATTTGGTAATTGACCCAAAAAGATGTTATCTTTCACAAAAGACTGAAATCCTGCTGGAATGGCCAACACTTTACATTTTTTTCTAGTGATGATTAACTTGGCAGGACTTTTCATCAATGCATCTGTATGTCCTAACTGAATACCTGGACTAACCCTCACTTTGCGAATGGTTAAAAATGCCTCTTTCACTTCTACCTTATAGGTATTATCTGCAGCCATCAATACATATTCATCTTTCTGTCTATGGAAACGCAATTTCAAATTGATGCCATTAGGAAGATAACGATCCTGCTCAAACAAATCTATCCTTAAACTACCTGCTAGCATAAAATCTAGGCTTAGACGTGTATGCAAATAACGATTGCGTAATCCATTGTTTCCTTGCTCAGCTAACCCGGTTACATATCGTTCATGATTGGCTCTTTTCACATCATAACTATTCATTGACCCAGCAGTATCCTTATACATGAGACGCATAGAGTGCTCAGAATGCAGACTTTCTTTCGAATCATGGATGAGATGGGAGATGCTGGTATAACCATGGGTATTGTTACTATGAGATACCAATCGATCATTCAGAAACAATTCGATATTAGACCATAACCCATTAAACAAATCATTGATGCAGGAGACATTATCATCTGCGCCACATGCTGTTCCATCACCCTTTGGAATGCGGCATACAGTATGAAGTTTGCTCTTCTTTAAATCCAGATATTCTTCTGTACTCGCAGGAATGTAGAATTCTATTGGAGCGCCTTCTCTAATGGTAGTGAGTGGTTGATAGTCGACATTATAACTTTTCTCTACAGCAGTTTGCGTTGGTGGTATGTGAAACCATTCCAATGGAGAAAGACTACATTCACACGAATGATTATGAATGAGAGACATGATTAAAAAATGTATTTTTTAATATGTTTTGATGTTATCCGTCTGGCTGTTTTTCGTCTTCTGGCACGTATCGTTGGTTGCACGCGCTTTTGTTCGCCAAACAGATGTTGTGCTACTCGGCCCGTAACATCTTTCGCGACATTCTTTACAGCCTTTTTGAGATGTGGTGCAACGATCTTAGCCCCAGCCTTAAGTAATGGAATAGCTTTACGAGCCAATGATCCCAGTATTGAACCAATACCATCACCATACAGATTACCTTTCCAGTTTGAAATGGAACATTATGGCCTGTGTCGTCCTTAATATTCATTTCTATCACGTCAAATTTAGACGTGTTTACAGGAACATAATGCGGTTCGCCGTACGTTTTCGTAACAATATCGCCATCATGGCCTTGTATTCCAACAGAACGTAGCAAAGGAACATAATAATCACCAACAACTTGTGGTTCACAAATGCTGCAATACACATAAAGTATATAAAATTTCTGTTTCACATCAGTTTTATGTTCAGCTGTACATGTTTCAGCATACCATTGTTCTGGGATAAATCCTAAAATCTCAGCTAATCCAGCGGAGAATGACACTTCAAAGCCAAAATTTAGAAATAGAAAAACGCGTCGTCTAATTTATCATACTTTATCCGAATAGCTTCTTTAAGGTCATCTTTCATAGAATTAGTCGCTTCTTCATTCACTGTCTGGCATATTTCTTGTATGGATTTATAGTAGCCATAAGGAATAGTGATAGTGTCAAGTGTATCTGTCAGTGGTTGTTGTCGATACTGAATAGAATAGTCCATCCAATGTCTCATAGTTGTCCATGTATGTGGATATTGAATTTCAGCTAAAGCCACTTCATATTTTCCATTCAGATAGATGGTTCGAGGCATACGAATTTGGTAATTCGAAGCCTTGTTGTTTGAATAATTGTTCATACTAGCATTACTGGGCAAAGTAATGTAAAAACTTGTTGACTCCAGCCCCATGGGGTTCCGAAAACAGTGACGTCATATTGACGTCATATTGACGTCATATGGTTGTCATATGGTTGTCATATGGTTGTCATATGGTTACCATATGGTTGCCATATGGACGTCATAATGACGTCAGGAGGTGTTTTCGGAGCCCCACGGGGTTCCGAAAACAGTGACGTCATATTGACGTCATATTGATGTCATATGGACGTGTTATTGACGTGATATGGAGATCATATGGAGATCATATGGAGATGATATGGAGATCATATGGAGGTCATATGGGTTTCATATGAACGTCATATGAACGTCATTATGACGTAATATGGAGAGTGGGTAGCCATTCAAACGGGCGGCCATTCAAACGACAATTCAAACGGGCGGCCATTCAAACGACAATTCAAACGGGCGGCCATTCAAACAACCATCCAACGGCAGAGACAGACAGATGAGACACCTCCCCAAACGTACAAGTTCTCCATTTTATAAATAGAGAACTCATAGCTACATGGTTAGAGCTCACCTATAAAGCCCCCTTAAAGTCGAAAAAGGGGGTATAAAGCATTTCCCACACTCTCATGCATACACATACATACTAACACCATGACACGATTAGCGCTTATTTCGTATTAGTGGATGGCCCTTAGAAGGGCCGGCAGGTTTTTGCTGCCAGACTTAGAAAAATTCGACGATGTATTGGACTGGCCTTGCGCAGTGTGTTAATTGCTGGCTGTTGAAAACGTAATGATCCGTTTTCAGTCCGCAGGTGAAGCATGCAGTCGTGTATTCATCAGCAAGCGCCGTCATGTGAGTCCAAATTGCAGCGCAGTAAATACATGATTGATGGCCGCAATCCACAGCAATAACGCGATCAGGACTGAGCATGCAGCCGCATGAGATACATATGTCGAGGTCTTGCTGGAGGAAGAATCTTCCCCATGCTGGATACTCTTCCTCCTCAAGTCTTGATGGTATCGATTCCCCCAGCATGGTGCATCGGAAGTAAGCCTCTACGTAATGTCCCTGCTCAATATTTTCCAACCGCTGTCCCAGCGTCACCCTCCGGTTAAAAAAGACCGGAACACAGAGGACCTTGGCGTTGGCAGGGTTCGGCAGCATCTGGTAGAAAAAAAAATCTCTCAGGCTGGAACGCTGGCGGCACCACCGGCACTTGCACCTCCCTGACTTCCCTCACCGTGAGAACATCGTTTAACGCATAGAAGAGCTCCATAGCCGTGAGAGATGAAAGCGGTTGTGAGCCTGAACTGAAATGGCTACCACTTATATACCACTTGAAGTAAGAACCCCCCCCCCCCCGGGACAGAGGCAAACTGCCTACATAAAGTAAGGACCCCCCTCCCCCGGGACAGAGGCAAACTGTCTACATAAAGTAAGGAACCCCCCCCCCCTGGGCAGCGGATATGAAGCAAGGACCCCCCCCCCCCTGGGCAGCGGATATGAAGCAAGGACCCCCCAGTCAGCATATAATGCGAGGATGGTCGCTAGTAGTATATAAAGGTGGGTTACACCTGCATTATCCAACACAAGCAGCAAGATGTCGACAAGTCGTAAAATCACAGTGATGCGAAACGGCAAGACAGTGACGCTAACGACTGAGTGTTATAATTGTTGGGTATGGTTGGAGTACCCAGGTCAACCACACAACTGCCCGGTGCACCACAATGCACCACGACATTACTGCTGCAAAACTTGCGGTGGACTGCTCTGGTACAAGTTTACTCCGAGATTGCCAGGACCGGAGCCATGCACGGACTGCTGGTGGTGCGGTGCGACGCTGAAAAACTTTGGCTACTATAACTTCCATCCGTTCAAGTGTGCACAAAGACCGTTCTCCATGGAACAATTTTACAGATATCAGTGTGATTGCGGAAATCCGACTTGTTGGTGAAGAGCCAACTCACTAACATCTTTCGGCCCTTCTAAGGGCCATCCTCTGCTGTGAAATGAAAACGCAAATTCTGTCCATGTATGAGTGTGTATAAAAGGGGTATGTCTGAGATTACATTTCAGCATTTCAATTTCAGCAGTTGACGGAACAACAACCAGCTATGATGAAAAGTGAAGAGCATGGGAAAGGAGCAAAGAGGCAAAGGATGGAAGAAGATGACATTTGGCCATACGGTCAAGTTCAGTGTATGGAATGCAATGTGAAATTTCCATCTATGGATACTTATGAGACACATACATGCAGTAAAGCTGAGATGAAAGGAGCAAAGAGACAAAAGATGGAAGATGACATTTGGCCATACGGTCAAGTTCAGTGTATGGAATGCAATGTAAAATTTCCATCCATGGATACTTATGAGGCACATGCATGCATGCCAGCTGAGATGGACAATGTACCTCATGAAAAACATGTTTCAAAGAAACAAAAGACAGGACAAGTAGGGAGAGGTAGAAGGCTTAGTCTTGGTGAAAACGCGCAGGAAAAACGGTTTGAATCTGAGGATGGATCAGATTTACTACTTGAAATGCGACAGCAAGAGAACCGTATCAAGACACATTTGTTGGAGACCTTAAACCATGGAATGAAATGGTACATTGTCGTGCATGCACGTTTCAAGAAACTGACAGCAAATGATGAAGGTGTTATGGTAGAACAAGTGGATAATGCATTTATCAGCAGTCCAACATATGCAGCATACAATCCAGCAGATATTGAGCAGGACCTGCCAGAAGCCTATAAAGAATTATTTACCAAGTTTGACGAACATGAGCGACAAGGCTCTGGCTGGGTATTGGATAACATACTGTACATTGAAGTACATACAGCTACGTTGGTTCCTCTAGAAGCGAGTAGTTATGTTCCACTACCGAAGAAAGTGAAGAAAACAGAAGGTGTGATAAACATTAAGAATGATGATAACAAGTGTTTATTATGGTCAGTATTGTCTTACCTTCACCCTCATGACAACAACCCAAATCGCGTGAATCATTACAAGCCATTTGAGAAGGAATTAAAGGTAGAGGGTATGACATTTCCGACACCAATTACTGACATTCCAAAGTCTGAAAAGGAGAACGATGTAGCCATCAACGTGTTTGGATATGAACAAGATGTAGTTGTTCCAATACAACTTAGTCGAAACGTCAGTGTGAGAGAAATCAACTTACTTCTGATTAGCAATGACTGCCTCATCAAGAATTTTAGCAGACTTATGTCTTATCGATCAAAGCATAAGGCTGCATATTTTTATTGTTTCAACTGTCTTCACGGGTTTGTACGACAAGATCTTTTAGATAAACATTGTGAAGTGTGTGACAAGAATGGACCACAACGTTTATCATTTCCCAAGGAACCCTTCATCAAGTTCAAGAATGTGGCTAAACAACAGCGAGCACCTTTTGTGATTTATGCCGACTTTGAATGTTTCACGCAAAAGCATGAAGAAGGAGACAAGTATCAACATCATCGTCCAAACAGCTTTGCCTATGTGGTTGTAAGCCAGTACGACACACGTGCACCAGTTGTGTATTGAGGAGACAATGCTGTGAAAGTCTTTTTAGACCATATGGTGAATGAACGTGATCGTATTGTACGTGGTTTAGAGCGGCCAAAGGAAATGGTGATGACTCGTGAAGACAAAAGGAATTTCAAGAACGCTGTTGATTGCTACATTTGTCATGAACCTCTAGGAGCAGATCGTGTGAGAGATCATCATAATATAAATGGCAAATATCGTGGAGCAGCGCACAATGAATGCAACTTACAATTCCGACTTAGAAAGGATCAGCAAGGGGATAAAGATTCTTTTATCATTCCCGTGTTTTTCCACAATTTGCGAGGCTGTGACAGTCACCTGATCATGGAGGAAATTGGGAAATTCAAAGATGAAACGATTACAGTCATTCCCAACACCATTGAAAAATATATTGCATTCACCATGAGCAATCTAAAATTTACAGACAGCTTTCAGTTCATGAGTACCTCTCTACAGAAGTTGGTATCCAAACTTGCAGCAGAAGGGAAAGATAACTTCTACAACATGACCTCTCACATTCACGATAGCGACCAACAAGATTTGTTGTTGAGAAAGGGAGTGTACCCCTATGATTATGTGGACGAACCATCCAAGTTTGCTGAAACACAGCTGCCATCAAAGGACAAGTTTTATAGTCAGCTTAGCGAAGAGGACATTAGCGATGAGGATTATGCGCATGCACAGAAGCTGTGGGACACATTCAACTGTACCACATTTGGTGAATACCACGACCTGTACCTGAAATCAGATGTGTTATTACTAGCTGACGTGTTTGAAAATTTTCGTCAAGTATGCCTCAACACGTATGAATTGGATCCTGCTCACTACTATACAGCACCAGGACTGTCCTGGGATGCCATGTTGAAAGCGACAAAGGTGAAATTGGAATTGATTAACGACATTGACATGTACCAAATGGTTGAACAAGGTCTACGTGGAGGAATATCTGTCATCACACACAAGTATGCGAAAGCAAATAACCCCTACGTAGCAGATTACGATCCCTTGAAACCGACCAACTACTTGACGTACCTGGATGCAAACAACTTGTATGGCTGGGCCATGTCACAAAGCATGCCGGAAAGTGGATTTATGTGGGTGAGCGAGCCAGAATCCATTGACTTTATGGATGTGGATGAAGATGACGAGATTGGATACATTTTAGAAGTGGATTTGGAATACCCATATTCAATCCATGATCATCATAATCACTATCCAGTGGCTCCAGAACGGAAATGTGTGAAAGTGGGAGAATTGTCAGAACATAGTCAGAAGCTACGGAAAGATCTAAACATGAAAGGCAAACCTAGTGAAAAGCTCATTCCAAACTTATGCGACAAGAAGAAATATGTGCTTCATTATAGAAATTTACAGCAATATGTCTCACTGGGATTGAAAGTCACGAAGGTGCATTGTGCCATCATGTTTGCACAGAGCAAATGGTTGGCAAAATACATCTCCTTGAACACGGAAAAGAGAAAGTTGGCTAAGAACCCGTTTGAGAAAGACTTCTTCAAATTGATGAACAACTCTGTGTTTGGCAAAACCATGGAAAATGTAAGAAAACGCATGAATGTGGAACTTGTTCACCAGGAAAAGCGGTTCAAGAAACTTGTGGCCAAACCTTCCTTCCACAAATTTAGAATTTTCAACGAAGATTTGACCGCGGTACATTTGCGCAAAGTGGATCTGCTTCTGGATAAACCCATTCAAGTCGGCTTCACCATTCTTGACCACAGCAAAGTGCTCATGTTCCACTTTCATTACAACTACATCATGACCAAGTATCCCGACGCCAAACTCTTGTTCAGCGACACCGACAGTCTATGTTATGATATAGAAACGGACGATATCTACAAAGACATGCAGGAAGATGCCGACTTGTTCGACACAAGTGACTTTCCCCCAGATCATTTCCTGCATTCCAACGTGAACAAGAAAGTGCTTGGGAAAATGAAAGATGAGACGGCGGGTATTCCCATAGAAGAGTTTGTTGGACTTCGACCGAAAATGTACAGTATGATGTATGGTGGGAAAGAAAAACGTACGGCCAAAGGCATCACTCGCGCGTGTCAAAGACGTATGAAACATCAGCAGTATAGAGACAGTTTGTTCAACCAAACGCAAACGATAACCACAGGGCACATCATTCGAAGTCATGACCACCAGATTTTCTCGGAGAAGTTGAGGAAAGTGGCTCTCTCTCCCTTTGATGACAAGCGATATGTGATGAGTGATGGCTATTCCACTTTGGCGCATGGGCATTACAGTATTTAAGGGGGAGACACTTCAACTTTAGAGTTAGTTGAGGTGTGAACACTGAAGCGTCAACATGAATCGGAAAAGATCTGCAACAACGGATATGGATACTCTTGCTGATACAGTCAACGATATGAATGTGAAACATTCTGACAATACCATTAAGAAATTAAAAGTGGAGACGACGGTACCAACACCACAGTCGTGGGATGGAATGCTTTCTCTAGGCAATGGAAAGTATATCAAGATTATGAAACAAAGTAATGAAGGTGTGGTGAACATTCGCAAATACCTCAGAGATGAGGGGACTGGAAAAAACCGTCCGACGAAAAAGGGTATCTTGCTGACAATACCTGAATGGAAAATGATGAAGAAGCAGGTGAAAGAAGTGGATAAAAGGCTTCGTAGACAAGAAAGTGGCTCATAACAAGGTAAAAACATGAATGCACTAATGCTAAACGGTGGTGTTTACCTTACTGTAAATGAGAGGAATGAAGTGATACTAGATTCTAAGACAAGTTATCATCGGTTTAAACCTGAAGTGTGGAAAGACACCTCATACCACTTGAACCTGGGTTTAAACGTAGACTTGAGAATAAAGTGGAAGTGACGGTGGCTGAATATGATTCTAACATACGTGTAGAAATCTGTAGAAATCTATTACAGGATTATCCAAAGGATTATAAGGGAGTTGTGCCAGATACACCATATACAGATTTGATCCTCTTTGATATCAAGAACTGGCGCGCAGTGTTACGATTCCTAGAAGCGATACAACATCCACTCTTCACCATCTTGCGAGTATAAAAACGTCTTTGCAGACAAGGAGACAGCTCATAGTTCATCTGACTGTTGAACGAGATGGAAGACTTTTTATCGGAATATAAACCAATTACGCATGGATTCTTATATCTGAGAAACGAATATGATGACATTGTGCTAAGATATTTTCGACAGTATCTCGTCCTATCACTTGATGACCAATCCGTGTTGAAGGATCACCTAGACAAGTTGAGAATACCCGGCTTTCTCCTAGCAGTCTCAAATGAATTAGAAGTGCGTGTGACTGAGAACTGCTTAGACGTGTTTGTACAATTTCGCCAATATGACGAGCTTACAGAATGCTACGACTACATCACCCTCAACACAGTGGAATGGAACGCGCTGTTGCAAGCATTGGATTGGAAAGAACCTGACGCTTGAATTCAAAGAAACAGAAATATGGCTTATGCGGGGCACCAAATCCATTGAATTGACACAACATATGCCTGTGATGGACATTGACATAGAAGAAGGATATGAACTGAAACTGTCTGAACATGTTACTGTGAAAGTGATAAAGTTTGGTGATGTGTGTTATGTCAGCTTTCATAGCATTTACAAACACGGATGTAATGTCTATGATACCTATATCAATTTAGATTCTGATGAATGGCATTCATTGATGAATGTATTGAAAAATGAATGTGATTGTAAATAAAAGTTTGTAAATAGTGTAAATAGACTTTGTAGTTAAGAGTTTGTAGTTACGAGTTTGTAAATAGACTTTGTAAACTTTGTAAATAGAATTTGTAAATAAAAGTTTGTAGTTAAGAATTTGTAAATAGTGTAAATAGACTTTGTAAATAAAACTTCGTAAATAGTGTTTGTAGTTAAGAATTTGTAAATAGTGTTTGTAGTTAAGAATTTGTAAATAAACGTATGTAAAACACAATAAACAAGACTGTTTGAAAACTTGGTTTGTTTTATTTAGCAACAACAACAACTTAACTAATATAACAACAACAACTTAACTACAACTTAACTAATATAACAACAACAACATTAATAAAACAATGGTTTATAATGTCTATATACAAAATCCTTTACAATAAAATCACCATCCTTTCTTTTTAATATATTCACAATATCAAACATACTCTGACCTCGAGCTCTATGCAATATATAATATATACAATAAAAACCACATGATGATGATATTGGCGTTTGTAATGATATAGAATTATACATATAGTCATTTCTTAAAAACATATCTAAACGATCATCGAGAGGTAACAGTCCATAAGAGTCAAAATATTCCACAGGGTCTTTGTCATAATACACTGCCACCCAATGTTCTCCTGGTTCATCTTGATCATCTGTGTTGATCACATAGGCGCCGCGTTGTAAAGATGGTAACTGGTCCATGGCAAACACGCCTTGAAACAAGTCTTTGGTCATGACATCATGACTCAATATGGCATCAATCTGCTTCGTGTTCATGACTGGTAGTCGAATTGGATGCTGCGATTTGCACTTATTTCAATAATGTTGTCAAATTCAGCATAGACAATGACATTGATGGTATGTTGCAAAGCCGTAGCAAAGTTCATTTCTAGCCGCAAATTCCCATGCTTGATCAGGGGGAAATGATCATCACCATCATAATCCGGTGTTAAGTCAAACGAAAATAAAGCATAACCTCTAGGCCAATCTTCCCGTTTAATAATGGAACTTTTCTCACCATTCAATCGATCAAACGGTTTGTAAAGCGTTTCAAAAGCGTCTAGGTATTTGTTCTGTGTAATGTCAAGCTTGAGAGGTTTGGATAGAACTGGTTCACCATCCGTGTACAGTTGCATATCGTCCAGGTCAAAATGTTTGAAATCATATGGATTCCTCAATACTGATCCACCAAAAGCTTCATTATGAACCAGACCAATGACAATACGATTTGGTAATTGACCCAAAAAGATGTTATCTTTCACAAAAGACTGAAATCCTGCTGGAATAGCCAAGACTTTACATTCTTTTCTAGTGATGATGATCTTGGCAGGACTTTTCATCAATGCATCTGTATGTCCTAACTGAATACCTGGACTCACCCTCACTTTGCGAATGGTTAAAAATGCCTCTTTCACTTCTACCTTATAGGTATTATCTGTAGTCATCAATACATAGTCATCTTTTTGTCTATGGAAACGCAATTTCAAACTGATGCCATTCGGAAGATAACGATCCTGCTCAAACAAATCTATCCTTAAACCACCTGTGAGCATAACATCACGGCTAAGACGTGTATGCAAATAACGATGATGTAAGCCATTATTGCCTTGCTCACCCAAGTCACCGCCGTCAGCATTGACATGAAACCCGGATACATATCGTTCATGATTAGGTCTTTTCACCTCATGACTATTCATTGACCCAGCAGTATCCTTGTACATGAGACGCTTAGAGCGCTCAGAATGTAGACTTTCTTCCGAATCATGGATGAGATGAGAGATAATGCTGGTATAACCATGAGTATTGTTGCTATGCGAAACCAAACGATCATTCAGAAACAATTCAATATTAGACCATAACCCATTAAACACATCATTGATGCAAGAGAAATTATCATCTGCGCCACAAGCTGTTCCATCAGCCTTTAGAATGCGACATACAATATGAAGTTTGCTGTTCTTTAAATCTAGATATTCTTGGAGCGCCTTCTCTAATACCTGTAAGTGGTTGATAGTCAACATTATAACTTTTCTCTACAGCAGTTTGCGTTGGTGGTACGTGAAACCATTCCAATGGAGAAAGACTACATTCACACGAATGATTATGAATGAGAGACATGATTTCAAAAGATATCTTTGCGATATTTTGATGTTATCCGTCTGGCTGTTTTTCGTCTTCTGGCACGTTTCGTCGGTTGCATACGCTTTTGTTCTCCAAACACACGTTCTGCTACTCGACCCGTCACATCTTTCGCGACATTCTTTGCAGCCTTCTTAAAATGTGGCGCAACGATCTTAGCCCCAGCCTTAAGTAGTGGAATAGCTTTGCGAGCCGATGATCCCAGTATCGAACCAATACCATCGCCATATTGGATTCGCGCTCCTTTGAATCCTGGTAATTACCCGCCAACTTGACGAAGAAAATGGTTGCGATATGCAGACGGATTGTATGTATAAGCTTTCATATTGCTTTTGGTCGAAAATGGAGTTTACAGATCACCTTTCCAGTTTAAAATGGAACATTATAACCTGTGTCGTCCTTAATATTCATTTCTATCATGTCAAATTTGGATGTGTTTACAGGAACATAATGTGGTTCGCCGTACGTTTTCATGATAATATCTCCATCATGGCCTTGTATGCCAACAGAACGTAGTAAGGGAACATAATAATCACCAACAACTTGTGGTTCACAAATGCTACAATACACATAAAGTGTATAAAATCCCTGTTTCACATCCGCTTTATGTTCAGCTGTACATGTTTCAGTATACCATTGATCTGGGATAAATCCTAAAATCTCAGCCAATCAAGCGGAGAATGACACTTCAAAACCATAATCTAGAAATAGAAAAACACGTCGTCTAATTTTATCATACTTTATCCGAATAGCTTCTTTAAGGTCATCTTTCATAGAATTAGTTGCTTCTTCATTCACTGCCTGACATATTTCTTGTATGGATCTATGGTAGCCATAAGGAATATTAATAGTCTCAAGTGTCTCTGTCAGTGGTTGTTGTCGATACTGAATAGAATAGTCCATGTCATGTCTCATCGTTGTCCATGTATGTGGATATTGAATTTCAGCTAAAGCCACTTCATATTTTCCATTCAGATAAATAGTTCGAGGCATACGAATTTGGTAATTCGAAGCCTTGTTGTTGGGATAATAGTTCATACTAGCATTGCTGGGCAAAGTAATGTAAAAGCTTGTTGACTCCATGATGGACGGGGGAACCTAAATGGTATAGGTGCGTTGACGTTGCCTATATACTTCACGATAGCGCGCGCCATTCGACCAAGTATGCAAATGGTCTTTCACATCATGATGATCTATGACTTCTCCTTCACAACAAGCACTTGTACATCTTATTTTTACAGGAATAGTTGGTTTATCTTCCTCACAACAACAACATAGCTCTTTCAACCATGTTAAAAATTTTCCCATCCTTCAGGAAACTGTCTTTGTTGACGTTGTTTCATTTCTGTTGTAATGTCGTCACGAGTGGTCTTTTTACTAAACATTGTTTTTGGAATATTAGCATCAACAATTTCCTGGATAAATGGATGCCAGCCATATGGTGGTATGGCTCGTTCTTTTCTTCTTGTCGCCACCAATGCTTCTTTCATCAAATCAACCATGTTGGAATTTGCTATAATATCGCCCGTTTTCAACACAAGTTCATTCTTGTCTGTCCATGTCGTACCATGTTTCTTCAGTTCTGCTAAAAGTTGTGTTACTTTTCCATGATAGATAGGTTGAAAATGACTTAAACATAACTTGTCTGGCTTTTCAGGTGATGATGAGGGCTTTTGCTGCCTAGACTGACTTGTTCGTAAATGACGACCAAGAAGTTGAGATATTTCTATAGCCTTTTCACGTGTTCGTTTCCCACGTAAAAGTGTATTCACTTTCGTTTTGATTTCACCATCTTTTCCCTTCTTTTCTAGCAACATTTTATATTCATATTCAGGAATGAGGACCATTTTCATCGTATGTTTCATTTTAGCAGAAGTTTGGGTAACAAAGGTAATGCCAATCTAGCAATAGCTCCAATGAATCCTCCTTTCTGATTAATCAACTTCTTTTTTCGTCGAAGGGATATCTTCTTATCTGCTAGAGTACGTAGCGTATGACGTTCACGTTTAAATTCCTTAAACCGTTTTGAGCTTAAGGGTAAATGTCCTCGCAATATATTCAAACAAATTTCAAACAAGCTTGTTAATTCCTCTTTTGTAGCTTGCTGTAGCAAGGATTTACGTCGTTTAGGCCCACTACGTGCAAGCAAGTGAAGAAACGGTTGATTCGCTCGAATACGTTTAGACATCTTGACTGCGAATGGTCAAATGACTTGGTTCTTGTTCATACACTACTTTATCAATATATACATAATGTGTATCTTTTGGTAAAATGCCTGTACGAATACGTAGTTGATCATTTGTCTTTGGTTTTAAATCAATGAATAAATAACCATGAGGTTTGCTAGTAGCATCTTGATAGGCTTCTATGAGAAATTGAGATCTTCCAGGATACATTTGCCGCGCCAATGTACTAATTTGTTGACTGTCTCTAGGATTTTTAAACAGAATGATATAATGTGCATTCAAACTAATATTTCGCATCTCTTTCCCATGATGGAATAAATTATGCACAATAAAGATAATGCTTAGATTTTGATGACTGCTGCCAACACTAAAGAGACGTGTCATACGCTCAGCACTATGACATTTCGTCATTAAGTCATCAATGATGAGTAAGTTTGGTTTTTTCGGGTTAAAACGCTCTTCAATGTCATCTGGAATGCCTTGGTAAAATTCCACGCCTTTCATTCCCTTGTACAAAGGCTGATCTGCTGCATAAAGCCATAAAATGCTTTTTGGAGAGGGTTGAATCAACTTTTGTTCTAGAATTTCCTTCACCAGAGACGTTTTGCCACTGCCTGTAGGTCCAGAGATTAAACATGTAAATGGATGCTTCATTGTTGAATGTCTGTTTCTTTCACCCAACTGTTAAACTTGTTTGGCCAACCTAACCACTTGACAAATAATTCTTTCACACCTCCTCGTCTTTTACGTGTTTTCAAGACTTTTTCAATTCTATAAATAGATTCAATATCTTTGGTCACTTTCTGCAGTTCTTCTTCATAGAAATGGCCATCAATATCTTCGTCTAAAAAGTCTTTCATACGATATAAATGTATTCCTTGCTTCTTACAACGATGTGTGACAATGAAGACTTCTTGCGTCCATTTGATGTGATAATCGCGTTGAAACACATATTTAATGTGGGAAATGCGAACATGATCGCCAATGTTAAATTTGTACTTCTTCTTCTTCGGTTTCAATTTCAGTTTGTCGACATACATATACTTCCACACTTTTGATTCGTTGTCTTTACGAATCTCGGCTGGAGCATATTTATTAGGAAGAGAACCATGAGGTCTATGGTTGTAATTGTACACCAAGTCTGGAAGAATGTCTAAGTAACGGTAAGTTTGATTATGTAGAAAATACCGATACAACCTTCCCTTTAGAGTACGAATGACTCTTTCAGCAAAGTTGGCTTTGGTTTCATTCTTTGTGGTATAAGCATGAATTCCTTCTTTCTTCAAAAATGCTTTAACCCATCTGTTTTTAAATTCTGTTCCTTTATCAGACCTTAGAGTTCGCGGTCTTCGTCGTGTGTCATGAAAAATCTTTTGGAAAGCTTGTATGACGCTGGTATGTGATTTATTAGGTATTGGCTGTACCCAGACATATTTGGAAAACACATCAATGACAATGAGTAAAAAGCGTATGTCATCATTATAGGGAGCTATGTTTCCCATATCAGCCAAATCAATATCCCACATGTCATCAATACCACGTGTAATCACACATTGTCTTTTGAACCTGTATTTGACAGGTTGTAGTAAACTGAAAGCATCTTGATCCTGCAGCCATTTCTTCACTTGTGACTGTGTGACTGGTTGATCATGTTTTCTTAAGATGTGATACAGTTTGTAAGGACCAGCAAATGCTCCAGGCTGTCCAGGTTTGAAGTAAATATCAGTCAAGTAGTCTTTCCACGTCGACATGATGAATGAAAAAACACGTCTGAACAGAACAGCTTTTATTTTATAACTCAACCAACATCACTTAACTAACATGCATTTAACTAACAAGTTTTTACAAATCAAGTATAGATACAATGGTATGAATAACTGGAGACCATTGGTCTTCAATGAACACTAACCAATGACTGAGTTCATCCAATGTAATAGCATCTACACCATACTTCTCACAACGTTGATTTGCATTCTCTAACACTTTATCCAAATGCATGTAATATTTAGCTTCATTCCAATATGTATAAACAGATGCAAAATGACAAGTATGTTCTTGACACTCTTCATGTTGACAAGCAGGACAGACTAAATATGCAAACTTTTTTACAGCTGATAACATTTCTTCACAATAAGCTTTTTGCACAATATATTGTCTCAGTGTCATGTCAGCCATTATAGTGCAGCATACAGCGCTCTCTCACTTCATCAAACAGTTTTGGATCAAATAGAGCATACACTGCTTCCACATCAAACTCCTCAGCTCCAGACTCTTTGATGAAATCATTACGCAAGTTTGATAAGTTCAGCATGGAATGAGCAAGTTCCCAATAGATGTTGATATGTTCCAGTTGTTGTTCAACAGTTCCAAAACGTGCTAGTTCACTTATCATATAGTCCACAAACTTGTTCTTGAAACATGTTTATACATCCATCTTTTACATGTCCACACGTCTGCACACCATGACGGTTGGCAAGCAAATGAAAAAGTCTCTAACCCTCACACAACATTTCTAACAACTTTCCCATAATATTCTGACCAGGATATTCAGATGACACATGTTTCGCACCAGCTCCCCACCAATGATCATACGTTGCTTCAACTAAAGTTTTATCTTTACATTCTTTTAACTTGTTGCGAAACAATACACACTGATCCAGTTTGACTTGTAAAACATCTTGCATTTTGCTTCTCTTCACTGTATGCCATAAAGGACATGGCTTTATCACTTTAGCAATACGTTTTGCTTCATATCCATTTCTGGAAGACACAATGGCTGAAGCAATATCTTGACGGTGATGAAACACTGCTTTCTCATATTGATACAAAGCTTCACTTGAGTTGAACACATGTCCATACTTTTCAAGTCGTGTTGGAAACATGCTTGAAAGAACGTCCTTATGACCGCTGAATAGTACAAGATTCTCCATGTTGACTTTGCTTCTGCTGTTTTATTCTAACATGTCGGTTTCTTCCTGTAATAAAATATCTTTTAATATATTTACTGCCTCTTCTATCATATTCTTTCTTTGTTTACGTTGAAACCACTCACATAAAACTAAATTTGCTAGTAAGAAAAACATTGTTATCAATTCACTATGTTGTCATAAACATGTTTAAAAAGGTTTTTATAACTTACCTGACAAAGCTGCTCGGTTTCCTCTTCTTCTTGTAGTCCACAACAATCTCTCAAATGATCAACTACGGTGAAATATACTTCTACATCAGTACGAGCAGAATAAAGCGCAGAATCAAAGTCAAAGTCAGAATCTTCTTCTATTCCAATTTTATGACATTCTCCAAGAAATCTTGAATGTAGTTCAATCATATCAAGACTGTGATGTACAACATCCCAAAAAGCATCCAAATGATAAAGTTGATAGTCTGGAGTGCCACAACTAGCAAGTTTAGCAATCATCAAGTCAACATAAGCTTTTTTAAAACATGCGTCCATCTTGTTTCAGTGTCACTTTTACTTTGCTTCACAGACTTTAAGTACTCCACACTTGCCGCAGAAGTTGTTTGGTTCACACATCTTGCAATTATACTTGTGACAGTGGCAATGATAATCCTCCACATATCCACAAGCACCACAATAGTCGCAGGTAAGTCCAAGTTGATTTTGTACGTTCATGTTCTCCAACTGAACTTCAGCCAGCCTTTTCTTGGATAGCTTTGACACCTTCATCCAACCATCCTTTTGCAGCTTGATAGGAGTTATGACATGACATTCCTCACATGGCGATAGGGCTGAGTTGATGTTGTCCATCTCCTGAAGCAGTGTCTCCCATTCACCATCATTCATGTTGATGTGATGTGTGTATTCTTTCCCTTCAAACCGTGACGTGCGCACAAAACTCACATAGCGCATATCCAAGTATGAAATGACTTCAAGCCACTTCGTTTGCGTTAAGTATAGTTTGAAGCCAATGTCGCGTAAATTTTTCAAGCTCTGGCACACAATCTTCCACAAAGATGGTGAATAAGCACACCATCTCTCTCCACGTGTGATGCGTAGAAATGGCCCATATTCTCCATGCTCCACAGTAATGGTTAAGTTAGCACTAATTTTAAGGCTGCTTGTCTTGTTCTCCATGACTGCCACAATGTACTGATGATCCACTCCCTCCAACTGTCTGCTGAGAAATGACTTCACTCTGCTGAGTCCACTCCCTTTTATACCCAACTGTTTGCTGAGTCAGCTCCCTTGCAAAGTTTTGAGTTCACTTCAACTCGTCCATGGTTGAATCGAACAAGCTCTGATACATTCGTCTTCAATGGAACATCATCCTCATAATGTAAAATGATTCTTGCAGCTACAGCTAACATGAGCTCAACTGCCCAAATTGTATTCGCGTTGATAAATGCTGAATCAATGTCATAAGTTAACGGTAAATGTAGATCTTCACATTCACGTAGAAACGAGCGGATGAAACGATCTCTTGGAATGGTCTTTCCAACAGCTTCCCAATGCTGATGTAAGTTCTTCACTTGCAGCATCCAATCCGATTCAAAAGCAGGAAGCTTTGAAACACATAGTCAGCATAATTCACTTTGAAGACGTCATCCATGGTCTCTACACATCTGTGAAGAAGTAATGTTGACATTGTGAAGTTTTCTCGTCACTCTTCCTTTTATAAAACTTTGATGGTATATGGTGTGTAACTTGTTCAAACTTATTCAATACTCGTTCAAAATTGTTGACTCAGCAGAATGTATCACTAGTTGACTAGTTGACATGTTTCACTCATGCTTTTATGCTACTTCCATGTAATCAAAATATGGTGTGTAACTTTTCAAAAATTGTTAAAATTGCTGACTCAGCAGAATTTTACTTGTGTATATGAATGTCTCACTTACAGTTGTACTGCTGCACAGCAGAGACATCTGACGGTGAAGTCAAATAGTCTGCTAAATGGTATTCATCCGCGAAGAAGCACTGTAATGGTAAAATTTTCAGTCAACTATAACGAAAGTTATCACAATTTTAAGTTAAAATGGCGGTAAAAATGCATACAACCAGCTGCGCAAATAGCCTATGATCATGTTAAAACTTTACATAAAACTGAATCAAACAGTGAAATTTTCATGTAAATCAACCAACTATAATGAAAGTTTTTGTTTACAATAATGCTTATAACCACCTATGCAAATAACCACTTACTGATATGGTCACCACCGTTGCTGCAGTTCATGTGAGTGGGGAGTTTATGCCTTATATACCACTCAGACCTCGTCAAACAGCTCTTGGTTTCAGCTGACTTGACAGAATGTTGCTCGCCTAGGGGGGGGGGGGGGTCGGTACATAGTATGTCCTAGGGGGGGGGGGGTCGGTACACAGTATGTGCTAGGGGGGGTCGGTACACAGTATGTCCTAGGGGGGGGGGTCCTCACTTTGTTATCAGGGTTATGGCTACGCCTATGGCTGCGCCTATGACGTCACGTTAACCATGCTTCGTTGCCATCACAACAACACGTTGCCATGACGACGCCTATCACCTCACTTCCGGTCCAGACAACACTTCCGGTCCAGACGCTATGACGTCACTTCCGGTCCAGACAGCACTTTCGGTCCAGACATGATGACGTCACTTCCAGACATGATGACGTCACTTCCGGTCCAGACAGCACTTCCGGTCCAGACAGCACTTCCGGTCCAGACAGCACTGCCGGTCCAGACAACACTTCCGGTCCAGAAGCTATGACGTCACTTCCAGACAGTATGACGTCACAAAGTGCGGTAGAACTCTCGTTTTCACCCTACTGCGCATGGACATTACAAAGCAATTGCATAAAAGAGGGAGGTCCTCCAACGGAAGAGTTATTTGAGGTGTGAACATTGAAGCGTTAACATGGAACGTGAATGTCGTAAGAGATCTACAATTGATATGGATACTCTTGCAGATACAGTTAAAGACTTAAAAGTGAAAAATCCTACCACTACCATTAAGAAATTGAAAGTGGAGACGGTGCCAACACCACAGTCGTGAGATGGAATGCTTTCTCTAGGAAATGGAAAGTATATCAAGATTATGAAACAAAGCAATGAAGGAGTGGTAAACATTCGCAAGTACCTGAGAGATGAGGGGACTGGAAAAAACCGTCCAACGAAAAAGGGAATTTTGCTGACAATACCTGAATGGAAAATGCTGGGGAATGAAAGAAGTGGATAAAAGGCTTCGTAGACAAGAAGGTGGCTCATAACAAGGTAAAAACATGAATGCACTCATGCTGAACGGTGGTGTTTACCTTACTGTAAATGAGAGGAATGAAGTGATACTAGATTCTCAGACAAGTTATCATCGGTTTAAACCTGAAGTGTGGAAAGACTTTAAAAACATACCACTTGAACCTGGGTTTAAACGTAGACTTGAAAATAAAGTGGAAGTGACGGTAGCTGAATATGATTCTAACATACCTGTAGAAATCTGTAGAAATCTTTTACAGGATTATCCAGAGGATTATAAGGGAGTTGTGCCAGATACACCATATACAGATTTGATCCTCTTTGATATCAAGAACTGCCGCGCAGTCTCACGATTCCTAGAAGCTATACAACATCCACTCTTCACCATCTTGCGAGCATGAAAACGTCTTTGCAGACAAGGAGACAGCTCATAGTTCATCTGACTGTTGAACGAGATGGAAGACTTTTTATCGGAATATAAACCAATTACGCATGGATTCTCATATCTGAGAAACGTATATGATGACATTGTGCTAAGACATTTTGGAAAGTGTATCATTCTATCAACTGACGAACAATCTGTGTTGAAAGACCATCTAGAGAAGTTCAGGATACCTGGCTTTCTCCTGACAGTCTCAAATGAATTAGAAGTGCGTGTGACTGAGAACTGTTTAGACGTGTTTGTACAATTTCGTCAATATGACGAGCTTACAGAATGCTACGACTACATCACCCTAAACACAGTGGAATGGTACGCTCTGTTACAAGCATTGGATTGGAAAGAACCTAACGCTTGAATTCAAAGAGGAAGGAGTGCAACTCATGCGAGGCACCAAGTCCATTGAACTGACGCATCCCATGTGTGTTATGGTGATGAACATTGACATGAATGATCATGGATATGAACTGAAACTGTCTGAACATGAAGATGTTAAAATAATAAAGTTTGGTAGTGGACAATGTTATGCTAGTTTTCATAGCATTTACAAACGTGGATGTAATCTCTATGATACATATATTAATTTAGATTGGTATGAATGGCATGTGTTTATTGATGTATTGAATGTATTTGTAAAATAAAAATTCAATGTAAAATAAGTGTGAAATGTAAATAATGTATAACACAACAAAAAAAGAATGTTGTATAAAACTGTCTTGTTTATTTACAATATTCATAATACAATTCACAATTACCAACAACTTAACTAATGCAACTTAACTAATACAACATCAATAAAATAATGGTTTATAATGTCTATATACAAAATCCTTTACAACAAAATCACCATCACTTCTTCTTAATACATCAATGATTTCAAAAGGACTATGTCCTCGAGCTCTTTGAATTATATAATACACACAATAAAATCCACATGTAGAGGATATCGGTGTTTGTAATGGAACTGAATTATAAATGAAATTAAACTTTAAAAACTTGTTCAAACAACTGTCTATAGGTAAAAGTCCATAAGAGTCAAAATATTCTGCAGGGTCTTCATCATAATATACTGCCACCCAATGCTCTCCTGGCTCATCATGATCGTCTGTGTTGATGACATAGGCACCACGTTGTAAAGATGGTAACTGGTCCATGGCAAACACACCTTGAAACAAGTCTTTTGTCGTGGCATCATGGGATAGGATGGCTTCTATCTGCTTCGTGTTCATGACTGGTAGTCGAATTGAATGCTACGATTTGCACTTATTTCAACAATGTTATCAAATTCAGCATACACTATAACATTCACTGTATTTTGCAAGGCACCAGCAAAATTCATTTCTAGTCTCAAATTCCCATGTTTGATAAGGGCATAATGATCAGCACCATCATAATCAGGTGTTAAGTCAAAAGAAAACAAAGAATAACCTCTAGGCCAATCTTCCCGTTTTATAATGGAACTTTTCTCACCATCCAATCTATCGAAAGATTTTTAAAGAGTTTCAAAAGCATCAAGATATTTGCCTTGATTTATATCAAGCTTGAGAGGTTTGGATAGGACTGGTTCACCATCAGAGTAAAGGTGCATAAAGTTAAGATTAAAATGTTCAAAATTGTATGGATTTCTCAATACTGTTCCAGCAAAGGATTCATTATTGACCATTCCAATGACAATACGCTTTGGTAATTGGCCTAAAAAGATGCTATCTTTCACAAAAGATTGAAATCCAGTTGGAATAGCTAACACTTTACATTCTTTTCTATTAACAATAAACTTAGCAGGACTTTTCATCAATGCATCTGCATGTCCCAACTGAATACCTGGACTAACCCTCACTTTGCGAATGGTTAAAAACGCTTCTCTCACTTCTACTTTAAAACCATTATTTGCAGCCATTAATACATATCCATCTTTTTGTCTATGTAAACGTAATTTCATACTAACACCATTGGAAAGATAACGATCCTGCTCAAACAAATCTACCCTTAAACCGCCTGTAAGCATAAACTCACGGGTATACAAATAGCGATTATGTAAACCATTATTTCCTGTTTCAGCTATATCACCACCTTCAATATTTACATGAAAACCTGATACATATCTTTCATGATTAGGTCTTTTCACCTCATGAGTATTCATTGACCCGGCAGTATCTTTATAGATGAGACGCATAGAGCGCTCAGAATTGAGACTTTCTTCCGAGTCATGAATGAGATGAGATATGATTCTGGTATAACCATGGGTATTGTTACTATGTGATATCAAACGATCATTTAGAAATAATTCAATATTGGCCATTACCCATTAAACAAATCATTGATGCATGACACGTTATCATCTACACCACACAGTGTTCCATCAGCCTTGACAATGCGACTTACAACATGGAGTTTACTGTTCTTTAAATCTAGATATTCTTCTGTACTCGCAGGAATGTAGAATTCTATTGGAGCGCCCTCTCTAATGGTAGTCATTGGTTGATAGTCTACATTATAACTTTTTTCTACAGCAGTTTGCGTTGGTGGTATGTGAAACCATTCTAATGGAGAAAGGCTACATTCACAAGAATGATTATGAATTAAAGACATGATTAAAAAATATCTTTCTTATGTTTTTTTTATGTTATCCGTTTAGCTGCCTTTCGCCTTCTGACACGTTTTGCTCGTTTCGCTCTCTTTTGTCCTCGTAACCCACCACCAAACATACGTTGTGCTACTCAACCTGTAACATCTTTCGCGATATCTTTTGAAGCCCTTTTAAGATGTGGTGCAACGATTTTAGCCCCTGTCTTAAGCAGTGGAATAGCTTTTCGAGCCAATAATCCCAGTATTGAACCAATACCATCTCCATATTGTATTCGCGCTCCTTTAAATCCTGGTAATTCTCCACCCACTTGGCGAAGAAAATGGTTGCGATATATAGATGGATTGTGTGTGTATGCTTTCATAATGCTTTTGGTCGAAAATGAAATTTACAGATCACCTTTCCAGTTTAAAATGGAACAGTATAGCCTGTGTCGTCCTTAATATTCATTTCTATCACGTCAAATTTGGATGTGTTTACAGGAACATAATGAAGTTCTCCATAAGTTTTCATGATAATGTCTCCATCATGTCCTTGTATTCCAACAGAACGTAGCAAAGGGACATAATAATCACCAACAACTTGTGGCTCACAAATACTACAGTATACATAAAGTGTATAAAATCCCTGTTTCACATCAGCTTTATGTTCAGCTGTGCACGTTTCAGTATACCATTGATCTGGGATAAATCCTAAAATCTCAGCTAATCCAGCCGAGAATGACACTTCAAAGCCGTAATTTAGAAATAGAAAAACACGTCGTCTAATTTTATCATACTTTATCTGAATAGCTTCTATAAGGTCATCTTTCATAGAATTAGTTGCTTCTTTATTGACTGCCTGACATATCTCTTGTATGGATCTGTAGTAACCATAAGGAATAGTGATTGTGTCAAGAACAACATTATTCAGTGGTTGTTGTCGATACTGAATAGAATAGTCCATTCCATGTCTCATGGTTGTCCATGTATGTGGATATTGAATTTCAGCTAAAGCCACTTCATATTTTCCGTTCAGATAGATGGTTCGAGGCATACGAATTTGATAATTCGAAGTCTTGTTGTTGGGATAATAGTTCATACTAGCATTGCTGGGTAAAGTAATGTAAAAACTTGTTGACTCCATGGCAGCTATATCGTTTATGTGATGTAGACTAGATGTGTATATACATTACTTCATGTTTGACACTCTTCATCTACATTGCTGTCTACATTATTGTCTAAATTGCTATCTACATGATCTAAATTGGTATCTACTACTTCTCCCTGACAACAAGCACTAACACACCTAATTTTTACAGGAATAGTATTTTTATTTCCATTTTCTTTACAACAACAACACCATAGCTCTTTAATCCATGTTAAAAAGTTTCCCATCCTTCTGGAAACAATCTTTGTTGACGTTGTTGTTGCTCTTTTGTAATATCTTCACGAGTTGTCTTTTTGCCAAAAACAGTTTTTGGAATATTAGCGTCTACAATTTCCTGGATAAACGGATGCCAACCATGTGGTGTGGCTCGTTCTTTTCTTCTTGTTGCCACCAATGCTTGTTTCATCAAATCAACAATGTTAGAATTTGTGATAATATCGCCCGTTTTCAACACAAGTTCATTCTTGTCTGTCCATCTCGTACCATGTTTCTTCAGTTCTGCTAAAAGTTGTATTACTTTTCCATGATAGATAGGTTGAAAATGACTTAAAAATAACTTTTCTTGTTTTTCAGCATTGGATGACGTAACAGGCTTTTTCTGACTTGTTCGTAAATGACGGCCAAGAAGTTGAGACATTTTCATAGCCTTTTCACGTTTTTGTTTCCCACGTAAAAGTGTATTTACTTTTGTTTTGATATCATTTTTCTTTTCTAATAACAGTTTGTATTCATATTCAGGAATGAGGACCATTTTCATAGTATGTTTCATTTTAACAGCAGTTGGGCTAACAAGGGTAATGCAAATTTAGCAATAGCTCCAATAAATCCTCCTTTCTGATTAATCAACTTCTTTTTTCTTCGAAGTGATATCTTTTTATCTGCCAGAGTACGTAGCGTATGACGTTCACGCTTGAATTCCTTAAACCACTTTGAGTTTAAGGGTAAATGTCCTCGCAATATATTTAAACAAATTTTAAACAAGCTCGTTAATTCCTCCTTCGTAGCTTGCTGAAGCAAGGATTTACGTCGTTTAGGCCCACTGCGTGCAAGCAAGTGAAGAAACGGTTGGTTCGCTTGAATACGTTTAGACATCTTGACTTCGAATGGTTAAATGAGTTGGTTCTTGTTCATACACTGCTTTATCAATATATACATAATGTGTATCTGTTGGTAAAATGCCTGTACGGATACCTGGTTGATCATTTGTCTTTGGTTTAAAGCAATGAATAAATAACCATGGGGTTTGCTGGTAGCATCTTGATAGGCTTCTATGAGAAATTGAGATCTTCCAGGATACGTTTGACGCGCTAATGTACTAATTTGTTGACTATCTCTAGGATTTTTAAACAGAATGATATAATGTGTATTCAAACTAATATTTCGCATCTCTTTCCCATGACGGAATAAATTATGCACAATAAAGATAATGCTTAGATTTTGATGACTATTGCCAACACTAAAGAGACGTGTCATACGCTCACCATTATGACATTTCGTCATTAAGTCATCAATGATAAGTAAGTTTGTGTTTTCGGGTTAAAACGCTCTTCAATGTCATCTGGAATGCCTGGGTAAAATTTCACGCCTTTCATTCCCTTGTACAAAGGCTGATCTGCTGCACAAAGCCATAAAATGGTTTTTGGAGAGGATTTAATCAACTTTTGTTCTAGAATTTCCTTGACCAGAGACGTTTTGCCACTGCCTGTAGGTCCAGAGACTAAACATGTAAATGGATGCTTCATTTTTGAATGTCTGTTTCTTTCACCCAACTGTTAAACTTGTTTGGCCAACCTAACCACTTGACAAATAATTCTTTCACACCTCGTCTTTTACGTGTTTTCAAGACTTAAAATAATTCTATAAATAGATTCAATATCTTTGGTCACTTTCTGCAGTTCTTCTTCATAGAAATGTCCATCAATATTTTCGTCTAAAAAGACACACGATATAAATGTATTCCTTGCTTCTTACAACGATGTGTGACAATGAAGACTTCTTGCGTCCATTTAATGTGATAATCTCGTTGAAATATATATTTGATGTGGGAAATACGAACATGATCACCAATTTTAATTTTTAAATTCTTCTTCGGTTTCAATTTTAGTTTGTCTACATACATATACTTCCACACTTTTGATTCGTTGTCTTTACGAATCTCTGCAGGAGCATACTTATTAGGAAGAGAAGCATGAGGTCTATGGTTGTAATTGTACACCAAGTCTGGAAGAATGTCTTAGTAACGGTAGGCTTGATTATGTAGAAAATACCGATGCATCATTCCCTTTAAAGTACGAATGACCCTTTCAGCAAAGTTGGCTTTGGTTTCATTCTTTGTGGTATAAGCATTAATTCCCTCTTTTTTCAAAAATGCTTTTACCCATCTGTTTTTAAATTCTGTTCCTTTATCAGATCTTAGAGTTCGTGGTCTTCGTCGTGTGTCATGAAAAATCTTTGTGAAAGCTTGTATGACGCTGGTATTGGCTGTACCCAGACATATTTGGAAAACACATCAATGACAATGAGTAAAAAGCGTGTGTCATCTTTATAGGGAGCTATGTTTCCAACATCAGCCAAATCAATATCCCACATGTCATCAATGCCACGTGTAATCACACGTTGTCTTTTGAACCTGCATTTTACAGGTTGTAGTAAACTGAATGCATCTTGGTCCTGTAGCCATTTCTTCACTTGTGAATGTGTGTCTGGTTGATTATGTTTTCTTAAGATGTGATTAAATTTGTAAGAACTAGCAAATGCTCCATTCTGTCCGTGTTTGAAGTAAATATTGGTCAAGTAGTCTTTCCACGTCGACATGATGAATGAAAAAAAACACTTCTCAACAGAACACTTTTATTTATAACTCAACCAATACAGTCTTAACTAACATCACTTAACTAACATGATAACGACATGTGTTTACAAATCAAGTATTGATACAATGGAATGAATAACTGGAGACCATTGGTCTTTAATGAACACTAACCAACTACTAAGTTCATCCAATGTAATAGTATCTACACCATATTTCTCACAACGTTGATTTGCATTCTCTAACACTTTATCTAAATGAATGTAATATTTAGCTTCATTCCAATATGTATAGACACATGCAAAATGACAAGTATGTTCTTGACACTCTTCATGTTGACAAGCAGGACTTACTAAGCATGCAAACTTTTTACTGCTAATAACATTTATTCACAAAAGTTTTTTAGCACAATATTTTGTCTCAGTGTCATGTCTGGCATTGTACAGTCTTGTTGCTCCGGGAATGCAGCACAAGTCTGTCAAGTTCAGCAAGTTTTCCAGTTGTTGTTCACTTCACTAATCAAACATACTTCTCCATGTTTTTTAACATGTCCACACGTCTGCACACCATGACGAGTAAATGAAAAATGTCTAACCCTCCCACAACATTTATAACAACTTTCCCACAATATTCTGACCAGGATATGAAGGAGATGACACTTGTTTCACACCAGCTCCCCACCAATGATCATACGTTGCTTCAACTAAAGTCTTGTCTTTACATTCTTTTAACTTTTTGCGAAACAATACACACTGATTCAATTTGACATGTAAAACATCTTGCATTTTACTTCTCTTTACTGTATGCCATAAAGGACATGGCTTTATCACTTTAGCAATACGTTTCGCTTCATATCCATTTCTACATGAAACAATAGCTGAAGCAATTTCTTGACGGCTATGGAAAACTGCTTTCTCATATTGATACAATGCTTCACTCGAGTTGAACACATGTCCATACTTTTCAAGTCGTGTTGGCAACATGTTTGAAAGAACATCCTTGTGACCGTTAAATAGTACAAGATTCTCCATGTTGACTTTGTTTCTGTTGTTTATTCTGACATGTCGGTTTCTTCCTGTAATAAAATATGTTTTAAGATGACTGCAGCCTCTTCTATCATATTCTTTCTTTGTTTACGTTGAAATAACTCACATAAGATTTAATTTGCTAGTAAGAAAAACATTGTTATGTTATCAACTCGCTATGTTATCACAAAGAGGTTTAAAAGGTTATTCTCTTACCTGATAAAGCTGCTCTGTTTCCTCTTCTAGTCCACAGCAATCTCTCAAATGATCAACTACGGTGAAATGTACTTCTACATCAGTACGAGCAGAATAAAGCGCAGAATCAAAGTCAAAGTCAGGATCTTCTTTTATTCCCATTTTATGACATTCTGCAAGAAATCTTGAATGCAGTTCAATCACATGAAGACTATGATGCACAACATCCCCAAAAGCGTCTAATTGATAAAGTTGATAGTCTGGAGTGCTACAGCTAGCAAGTTTAGCAATCATCAAGTCAATATAAGCCTTTTTAAAACATGCGTCCATCTTGTTTCAGTGTCTTGTGAGTTTTTACTTTGCTTCATAGACTTTTAGTAACTCCACACTTGCCGCAGAAGTTGTTTGGTTCACACATCTTGCAATTGTACTTGTGACAGTGGCAATGATAATCCTCCACATATCCATAAGCACCACAATAGTCACAGGTAAGTCCAAGTTGATTTTGCACGTTCATGTTCTCAAATTGAACTTCAGTCAGCCTTTTCTTAGAAAGTTTTGACACCTTCATCCGACCATCCTTTCGCAGCTTGATAGGAGTTATGACATGGCATTCAACACATGGTAACAAAGCTGAGTTGATGTTATCCATCTCCTGAAGCAGTGTATTCCATTCACCATCATTCATGTTGATGTAATGTATTCTTTCCCTTCAAACCGTGATGTGCGCACAAAACTCACATAACGCATATCCAAGTATGAAATGACTTCAAGCCACTTCGTTTGCGTTAAGTATAGCTTGAAGCCAATGTCACGCAAATTTTTCAAGCTTTGACATACAATCTTCCACAAAGATGGTGAATACGCACACCATCTCTCTCCACGTGTGATGCGTAGAAATGGCCCATATTCTCCATGCTCCACAGTAATGGTTAAGTTGGCACTAATTTTAAAGCTGCTTGTCTTGTTCTCCATGACTGCACAATGTACTGATAACTTTGCGTCCACCCCCTTTTGTACCCAGCTATCTGCTGAGAAATAATGACTTCACTCCCTCCAACTGTCTGCTGAGAAATGAGGAGTCAACTCCTTTTATACCCAACTATCTGCTGAGTCATCAAACAACTTGCAAAGTTTTTAATTCACTTCAGCTCGTCCATGGTTGAATCGAACAAGTTCTGATACATTCGTCGTGAATGGAATGTCATCATCATAATGTAAAATGATTCTTGCAGCTACATCTAATATGAACTCAACTGCCCAAATTGTATTCGCGTTGATAAATGCTGAATCAATGTCGTAAGTTGATGGCAAATGTAGTTCTTCACATTCACGTAGAAACGAGTGGATGAAACAATCTCTTGGAATGACTTTTCCAACAGCTTCCCAATACTGATGTAAATTCTTCACTTGCAACATCCAATCCGATTCAAAAGCAGGGAGCTTTGAAAATACATTGTCAGCATGATTCACTTTGAAGACGTCATCCATGGTCTCTGCACATCTGTGAAGTAATGTTGACATTTATACCACTTCCATATAATCAAAATATGGTGTGTAACTTGTTCAAAATTTGTTATAATTTCTGAGTCAACAGAAGTTATCACTGCTTGATATGCATGTCTCACTCTTCCAAGCTGCTTGGCTTCTCCATTGCTGTACACTCCTTTTTATACAGATGTTGTGCTCATGACTCCAGCCCTTCCACTTGATGAGGTATAACTTCTTCTCGGGATCGTCTTCCCCCTCTTGACCATAATCTATGATAGCTTCTACTTCGAATTCATCGTGTACAGGTCAAACGCTTTATGGAATTCCTCTAACATATGCTCGCAGCCAATGACATTTGACTTAGGTTCCTAGGTGTTGTGCTCATGGCTCCAGCCCTTCCACTTGATGAGGTATAACTTCTTCTCGGGATCGTCTTCCCCCTCTTAACCATAATCTATGATAGCTTCTACTTCGAAATCATCGTTTCCTTCCCATTTCAAATCACCTTTCTCGATGGGGTGGGGGGAGGTCATCACTTTTTACCATAGGGTCTGTCCCGACTGCCGCCTGCGGGAGGGGGGAGTGCAGGTCCTCACTTTCTACCATAGGGTCTGTCCCGACTGCCGGCTGGTGGGAGGTCCTCACTTTCTACCATAGGGTCTGTCCCGACTGACGCCTGGGGGGAGGTCCTCACTTTCTTACCAGGGTTACCATGGGGTTACCATGGCTACGTTACCATTGCTATGCTTCGTTACCATGACTACGCCCATGACGTCACTTCCGGTCCAGACAGAATGACGTCACTTCCGGTCCAGACAGATTGACGTCACTTCCGGTCCAGACAGAATGACGTCACTTCCTGACGCAGAAAAAGCAAAATAGATCGTCACTGCCAATATGCCAGTACTTCAATAAACAGAGCCGTACAAGGACAGCTTGTCGAAGAACTGCATGAACTTGAGTGCCTCACGGTAAATGTGAATCAGCATTTGTAAAAGATCCCGTAGCCGTGAAATGTCAGAACTACCGTAACTGTTGGTGCTGCTATCAGAAACACCATGTAAACACAAAGTCTGCCAATGATGCCGAGTATCAATAAATGCGGAAAGTACGGACCAAGCAAACTTGTTGTTTGTGATAAAACACAACAAACGCAAATGGTCCTTTCTGAAAAAAATTAAAGAGCTATTCTCCTCTTTTACAACTTTAAGGGATCCAAATATTTTACTGTTTTGCAGTACCTATATCAAAACGCCGTTCTCCCCAAAAAGATTACCATTGCAGTAAAAAAAAAGAAAAATCATAATGAATTTCTTACCCTCTGCTCTAAGTAAGCTCTAAAGTGTTTGAGAAATTTAAAGGGTATTTTCCTCTTTACTACAACGCAAAGCAAAATCTGAGCGGAAAATTGATCAAATTCCAGACGACCAGATGAAAAAAAACTGAAGGAATGGTCAGTACTAAGGAAACAAAGGCAGCCGCTTCATTCGTCAAGAATTTTTTAAGTAGTGTAGATCAGATATAAATGTGAGAAGGGCCTGTGATGCAATCAAAAATCTCTTTACTAAAATAACATACCCGATGCATCCTTTTAAAAACTATTTTGTGTTTGTATGTCAGTTCAAGTAAAAAGAAGTCTAAAAATACTATTACTGTCTACACGAAAAGCAAACATTCAAGGTATTGGAATGGCTCAAATATTGGGATATACTAAAGGAATCAAAATTCAGCGTTCGGCTAATTGCGGTGAGGAAAGTCACGGAAAATACAACCTTATGCAAATACCAACAATACAGGCACCAGAGGAAAAGATGTACTTAAATTTCAGGGAGAAATCTGGCTGTATGTCATGTTTTGCAAGATTAAACTCTGTCAATGATAAAGTAGTTGAGGAAAAGACACAACCTCGTATAAGAACAAAAAGTTTTAGAGAGCTAGAGATATGTCTACCGATGTCTACCGATGTAAGTTTGAGTGCTCATTGAAACCCAGAGAAGCGTTTTTCAGAAGTAGAACTGACTCTGAAAAATGCATTGTTGGCCACCAATAAAGAATATTTAAAGACTTTATATCCATAGCGAAATACGAAGGCATGTTAAAACGCAGCATATTACCATCAAGAAATATGCTGCGTTATATATTTGTCGAAGAAAAGGAAAGTGGAGGAGACAAAGAATAGTTTGTGAAATGGCTCCTTGTGTAATTTTAACAACGACGACTTTCTGTCCAAGTGTAGCTACTCTAAACAGATTCATTTATTGTATCTTTCCGAGATTGTATTCATGTATGATTTAGATGCTGATCGCATATCTAATGAAAGCGAGGTTTTCTACGTTGTAAAAAGATGATAAAATGTCTTACACACATAAGTAGGAGGAAAACGAGAGTTCAAAAACAGGAAGCGACGTCATAATGACGAAACGGCTGTATTCGAACTCTCATGGGCGCTTGAAAACAGTGACGTCATAATAACATCATAATGACATCATAATGACGTCACAAGGATGACAGACGGGCAGCCGGGCACCCCTAAACGTTTTTTTTCACACACACACGCACATATCAACAGCATGACTAAGTTAGCGTTCATTACATAAGCCTCCTTGGTATTTTAACCCAGACGGCACCTTTTTTCTCAGTCTCTTTTTTTTCTCTCTCCACGCACATCAACACCACGACAGAGTTATCGTTTCATTTCATGAGCCTCCTAGGTATTTTAATCCAGATGACAACTTTATTTCTCTCTGTCTCTTTTTTTCTCTCGTTCCGCACACACACACACACACACACACACACACACACACACACACATTTATATATATATATATATATATATATATATATATATATATATATTTATATATATATATATAAACACCGTGACACGATTGGCGCTCATTTCGTATTAGTGGGTGGCCCTTAGAAGGGCCGAAGCTTTTTTTCCTGCTGCTGCCGGCCCCACTTTAGAAAAAACGCCACTATATCTTGAAGGGGCCTTGCACACATGCGCATCTGTTGGCCGTTAAACATGTAGTGGTCCGTTGAAACATCTGAAGGCCGCAGGTGAAACATCTGAAGGTGTAGTTGTGACGAAGAGCGGTATGGTACGTCCAGATAGCAGCGCAATGGAGGCTACAACCTTGTCCGGGCTGATCATGCATCCGCAGTCAATGCAGACATCCAGGTCTTGTTGGAGAAAGTATCTGCCTCAGGCTGGATACTCTTCCTCTTCTAATTGAGAGGGAATCGCCTCTCCCAACATGGTGGATCTGAAGTAGGCATGGCGGTGGCGGCCGTCTTCGATGTCGGGTAACCGTTCTTCCAGCGTTACCCTTCTATTGTAAAAAACTGGAATACAAAGCACCGTGGCGTGGGCCGGGTCCGGCAGCAGGTGAAAGAAGAAACTGCGTGAAGGCTGATTCACTTGCGGCGTCACAGGTAGACGGACACATCATGATGTCACTCAGCGTCAGAGGTGGATTGCAGCGTTGAAAGCGGTAATCGTCGTAAAGCTGAACTGATGTGGCTAACAATTATATACTAGAGCACTCCCCTGGGTTCTCATGTGAGGACCCCTCTGGGTCCCCAGATATTTACCGTGTGAGAACCCCCCCCCCTCCCTCCCTGGGCCACCAACTCCATATATGAGTTTTATAAAAAGGCCATTTCGTCACTCACTCAACAATTACATTGTCAAGACATCATGGAAACGTTTCTGAAAGCAACTTCAGCTAGCAACATGGAAATTGATGGCCTGTTGGGCAACGAAACAACTGCTTTTACAGATACAGTTTTAACAGCAGAGGAGAATGCTGCGTTCCTAAGTACAATGGCAGAGGCTGAAAAAGCCTTGGAGAAAGCATTAGGGGCTCCGTCAGACGTGTCTACAATGCAGCAAAGTAAGCCGGAGGAAGCTTAAGGTGCTCCGTCAGACATGTCTACAGTGCAGCAAGAAATGCCAGATCATGAGGGAACTGACTACCCGTTCTGGGTTCCAAATGCACTTGTAAATGGTAACGCCAAGCCACTTAGCACAAAGTTAAAGGCGCATCTAGAGCATCTTGAGGAAGAAGAAGTTGTCATGTCAAGCGATGGCGACAACGATGAGGACAACGACGACGATGATGACAGCGACAACGACGATGATGACGACGACAAGCATCTCAAATCTAAATTTGAATTGAGCAAGACCATTCCTGTTACTGAGGAAGACGTTACGCTGTTGAAACGAAACTTTTAAACAGTGCTTCCTCTGATCGATTGCAACATTTTATGGCGTTTATGTGAAGTATGCTTTTTTCAACCAACACACGTATATGTACCTTCCCGCGTCAGAGCCACAGTTCTCCGAAGCCATGACCCGACGTTTGGTTGAATTTATTAGAAGTCTTCATGAGGAACTTTTTAAGACTTTGTGTTTGCCGGCGCCGAAGTGTGTTGATGAGGATCACGATTCCAAATATGCAAAGGTCATGCTACATGATTTCAAATACCTTAAATAACGTATTAAGGTGTATGATATGAAGGCCTATCTCTATGAAAAGGGACATTTCACCTTGCCAATGCTCTTTGAATGGATAATAGGTAGTCGCAAACGAGGAGACTTTTTAGTAGGCGTCATGAAACAATCTCTAACAGACGGTTTGCCAACAGCCTTTCTTGATTGTTTCAATGAGATGAATCCGCGAATTTGCAAACATCTCATTCAAGTCATCATTCAACGCGTAGCTAAGGAGAAAATAAGCAGCTTTAAAATTAGTGCAAATTTAACCATTACTGTGGAGCATGGACAATTTGGGCTATTTCTTCGAATCAAACGTGGAGAGAGATGGCTTGCTTTATCACCATCTTTGTGGAAGATTGTGTGTCAGAACTTACGCGACATTGGCTTCAAACTGTACTTAACGCAAACGAAATGGCTTGAAGTCATTTCATACCAAGACATGCGCAATGTGAGTTTTGTGCATACATCTCTGTTTGAAGTTACAGTATACAAGTATTACATTAACATGAATGATGGTGAATGGGAGACATTGCTTCAGGAGATGGATAACATCAACTCAACCTTACTGCCATGTACGGATTGTCATGGCAGGAAAACTCCTATCAAGCTGCAAAAGGGCAATTGGATGAAGGTGTCAAAACTATCCAAGCAAAGACTGGCTGAAGTTCAGTTGGAGAATATGAACATGCAAAATCAACTTGGACTTACGTGTGAATATTGTGGTGCTTACAGATATGCTGAGGATTATGATTGTTACTACCACAAGTACTGTAGAGAATTAATGTATGTAGATAAAATATGGTCAACCAATTGTTCGATTTGTACTTTGTACTGCACTTGACTTTGATTGGTTGAAAATTGTTTACTGGGCTTTGATTGGTCAAGCCTGATGGTATGATTCATCATTCATGATTCTTCTGTTGTCGGCCATTTACTCGTGGGTGGCCGAACTGATAACATGGCAGATTGTCGTGTTCTTATGTCTTAGTGCTGGCAAAACTCGGTAAGTTTAGTTTAATTATATTGTGTCGGTATTTATTCTGTCGGCATTTATTATGTATTGTCATTTGTACTGTGTTGTGTTTTTTGCATCATGTAAACAAATGCAAAGTGTGCAAATGAGATGTAATATTTTTCTGCTGTTATAAATTGGTGTTTGTGACCTTTCAGGTTTACTAAACACAGTGTCGTTCGGGAAATAAACGTCATGTACAGCCAAACCCACGGTAGTTTTCCTCGTCCGGCACAGTAAACCGAGTCTGCCAGCTCGTGAGGACATGGCGGGCTAAAGTTCATGCCGGCACAGCACCGCCGAGAGATGTCAAGATGACGAGGCAACGATTTCCACCGCCACCTCTCTCCCCGCAGTGATTTTCAGATGTCGAGGTATGATGTCCAGATGCTCGACCCCTTTTGCAGTACTCAAGTGTGTTTTTGGTTCACGCCAACAGACTTTCGGCTTCGTATGTGCTTCTGCACTAGTCAGTTACGACACTGACGCGTTTCAACAGACTTTCACGCCGCCACGTTAGTCAGTAACCACGCTGACTAGCCTTCTGATACTTTTGCAAGACTTTCGACACGTCACCCACCGAAAAGAATACCAGAAACGGTTAGTGAAATTAAAAAAAAGGGAACTCTCGAAGCCTTCAGATAGCAGAGTTTCACTTTTTTTAAGTTTAAACTGTTCTGTGAGTTCAAAATGTAATATTATGGGTTAAAATTCTATGCTAAAATCCGCCCCTCCATGTCACCGCCACTTCTTCCCTTCCCTGTCACTGTAAAACTGGGAGTTGTCGTTAAAGTTGATTGCTAAAAAAAAAAAAAAAGGAAAAATAATAATAAAAACCACCACCCCATCCTTTTCGGTCATCAGTTTGTTGAAATGTTTGATATTTAGATCTGTGATTGTATATCTTCCCCTCCCCCCCACAAACATATACACTTCGACCATATGTAACTGCTGTTGAAAGAATCTACTGTTATTTTTTGGCGGCAACCTGCCACCTCCGTACGTTCACTAATTAAAATAAATGTTCTTTTTGGTAAGCTTTCCTAAACATTAGCCACTATGTTTCCTTTGCTTTTTTTTTCCTTGTACCAACCCCCTCCCTTTTTATCTTTTCTCAACTCAATATGTGTATCTTATGCGTTAAATTTCGATAGAAATGTGTTCGGGATTTGTGAAAGCCTTGCCGGCCATTTGGCAGAGTTGTGTGGAGTTTTGTGTAGTTCATTTTGTGAGTATTTTCTCGTTTAAAGCATTTAAAAGTGTTCGTACCAAGATATGTGTATTAAAGTGCTGTTTACAGGCTTTCATTTGCGACCATTTTCAGGCCGCTACGATGCAAAATAACGGAGTTATCGCGATTTTAAATTTATCAATCATTTGCTTTGGTCAGCGCCTTGCCAGTTATTGTGTAGTTTTTATCTGTTGCTGTCATGGCTACGGCCTTGAGAAGCTCTCATTCTCTGCTGGCACTGTACAAACAAGCCCACTGAAATATTGATTTTTGTGCCGCGTTCTTTGCAGTTTTGTTTTAAGTTCGTTGACCATTCTAAATTCATGTATCATCTTCTAATCACTGGCTGGTTTCTGAGAAATGGCGTATGGTTTCTGAAAAAATGGCATATGGTTACTGAAAAATGGCATATGGTTACTGAAAAATGGTGTGCAGTTTCCGAAAAGTTTTATTTAATTTCTGAAATTTGATGAGTTGTGATAAAAATTTTCTGCCAGTGTAAATCTTTTTGACCGTCTTATGCCCTTTTTTGGAAATTGTGTTGCATTGTGGGTAGAAAGAAATAGATGCGTGCGTTAGCTTATGCAAGTTCACACTGAGCCAGACCTTTTTTGTTCCCCTTGGTCTGTAATACGTTGAAAACTTCACACGCTTGTAACTCCTTTAATAATGCCTCTAGAGCGCTAAAACCAAGGCCATTTTCTGGCCGGTCCTTTCTATGTGGTGTCAATCCTTTGCCCTTCGAAACAGTTTATCTGTTGTTTGCCCATAAAGGTTCGTTGCAATACTAGCCCTTCCTCATATTCCCGGTTTGGCCCGTACCTTTTGAGATTTATCTTAGTAAACCCTTCACACTTTCAACCAGCCCCCCCCCCCCCCCCCGGTGATAAGATTGTCATTGAATAAATATTGCTCCACAAATCCGCCCAGGCTCGCTCACTGAATTTTTTATTTAAAAAAAAAAAAAACATGCACGATTTGCCATTATTTTCGTTGAGACTCACCTTCCATTCGGTAAAAAAAATATCCTATTTTCAACTGCTGTTTATCATGTTGTTTCGAAAAATACACCTCTCAAAATTGATCAGATCCTAAAAGGTATATTAAACTTTCCAACCGACTAAATATATTTAGAAAATTTTATCCATGTAAGTTGTTTTGATGACTTCATTTACACCAGATCTATGTGTGTTCATTTATTTAGCTCAGTACTAGTATTACTCTGCTGTGTACTTTGTTACGTATTCATTCAAAAGGTACACAATTAAACACTCTAAACAGCTGTTTCGCTTCATGTGCTTCATGTGTGAGCCTTGTGATTTTTTGTTAGATGAGCTTCCTAGGTATCATCTTAATATGTGCGTTGTTTAATCGCAATGAAGTCAAAACTGCTTTTCTAAATTAATTGGTTGTATTTCGGTTTTTTTTTGCCGCACTTTTAGTTTGAATTCCAGTGGCACTTCTAAATTGCCTTTCATATTGCTGTAATTGCCGAAATTTGTTGGTTCGAAATTTCTGACATGATATTCTGGTATGAAATTTGTTGACTTGAGTTTTCTGGTGTGAAATTTTGTATTCAACTGATCTGTTGGTAGAATTGTATTTACTATTTTGGTTTCGCGTGACGTTCTTTCAAGTAAAATGGTTGCCGAATTCTTATGGTCATGGCGTGTTTTTAAATTAAAAGGTCAAATTGCTCAAACATTTATCAAGATCAGAAATTTTTTGGGCTCGTGTTATGGTAGAAAGATTATGAAATTTAATGTTTATTAATTTTTGTTATTTAAATTTTATTTCAACTAGACCGTTTTGTAGTTCATCTAAAACATACACTTGTGTTTTTTTTTTTTTTTTTCCTTAACTAGACCGCTTTTCCAATTGTTAAATATACACTTCAGAAAATTTATTTCAAATATTTGTTGTGTTAATGTTGCATGTTAGAATTTAAAAAAGAAGGGTTGTACTTTAATATAAAAATGTTCTGTGATCCAAATTGTTATCCTAGTGTATGTCTGTTGTTAAATACGGTGTGAGTACACCTCGACTTGTGAGTACAAGTTTTATTGCTCTATCAATAATTTTTGGGCATCGGCGACTTAAATACAGCTTTGTTTTATGTTATTTTAGTATGTTAAGATAATTTGCTCTAATCTGAACTGGAAATAGTGCTGAAGGGTGTCTACTGTTTTATACTTAAAATAACTTGTCTAGTTGTTCTAGTTGTTCAGGATTCAATAATTTTGTAAAATGCAGCTACGTCAACCAAACTTATTTCATTACTTAACCAACATTGAACCAATATTTCACTTGAGTAATACTTATACCAAATCATTTACTCAGTTCTTTAGCAACTCGATTCTTTGTCGCTGGCTAATCTTGTTTGAACTGAGTTTTGTTTTATTTATCCTGGACTTCGGCGGAATTATTTGTTGGTTTTGCATTTATTGTTGAATATACCAAGCTCGTTGTTTTGTGATTGGAGATTTGCATTCTTGCCTTTCGTTAATTTTTCTTCATGGTTTGAGTCATCAACACTGTGATATTTTATTATGCTGTTGATGTTGTTCGTTTCCAACTGCTGCTCTGTTGGGTTTGATAGGAACATTGTTCATTGTGTCAACAGTTTCTGTTCCTCCTTGTTGTTTGAGGATATTGGTGCTACTGTTAACACATGTTTGGTAGGAACACATAGTTATGTCAATAGGTTGTGTTCCTTATTGTTCTTTGAAGTTACTGTTGACACGTTTTGCAGGAACGCTTATTTGTGTCAACAGTTTGTATTCCTTATTGTCATTGAGGATTGCTGTTGCTGTTGACTCGTTTTGGTTGTATCAGCTTGTTGTGCTAATAGTTGCAAATGTTTAATTCTGTTCTACGATTTCTTGCCTTGGGAACAGTGGTTTCAACCAACATCCTTGTGGTCTTTGTTGGTGTTGGATTATATTGTTGCTTGTTTTACCTTGTCATTGTTAATCTTTGGTCATTTTTACCATTCCCTCTTGGACATCTCTCGGCGGTCGTTGCTTCCGGTATCTTGTTGATGAATAGTTACATAAGTTTATATTAGGTAAGCTTTCTATCTAAGTACATAAGGTTATACTAGGTTAGGTTGTTTCTTATATTGAAATACGGCTGTGTTATAGGTAAAGTAATCTACTGGCTTTTGATTAAACAGTCTTTTGATTTTAATTTTACTAAGCTGGTGTTCTTCGAGATTTAATTTGTCTCAGAAGTTAGTACAATGTCAACTAAGGTTGAGGAGGTGAAGCCCAAATCGGATCAAGCTATGGCTGATCCTAGTGCTGAAGAGCAAGGTGCTGTTGCTCTTGATGATGCTAGTGGTCCAAGGAGTAGTGGACGTTCCAAAGGTCAGACAGAAAAGGGAAGGTTATATGAGATTTCCGTACGGTCAAAGGAGTTGGATGCGTTTGCACGCAAGATGAAACGTTCCTATCGTCACGTTGAGGCTTTTATGAGTGAAGCTTTGGATGTTGAACGTATTCGTTCAGCTCGAGATAACTTAATGCAAGAGTACGATGAGTTCGAAATGAAATACGAACATTTAGTTGCGTTAGCAGGTGATGAGCTGTCTGAAGCTCTAGTCCAGCGCTTTGAAGCCATTGAAGAAAGTGGCGAATTACTTTTCAAGAGTATCAACCAAAGGGTTATGAAATTGATTGATGAAAACCGATTGCTTGAAATGAAAGATGCTAAGTTGCATGGTGGTCTAAGGGATCAGTCGGATGTTGACCAGGGTTCTCCTTTACCTGAAACCAAACCATTCTGTGGTAGTGAAAGTTTAATCACAAATGAGTTGCTAAGTAATTTGTGCAATCAGCTGTCCTTGGCAAGATTACCTCCGCCTGAACCAGACGTCTTTACCGGTAATGTCTTACAATATCAAAGTTGGAGGCGATCTTTTGAAACTCTTATTTCTAGCCACGATGTCCCAGAAAATGAAAGGCTGTATTACCTGAGCCGATATTTAGGTGGGGAAGCTAAGGAGTGCGTTGAATGTTACCTGTTTATGGACAGTGGTAGTGCATACGAGCTGGCTTTACGTGATTTGGATAAAAGATTTGGTAACAGCTTTGTTATTGGAGAGCGAATGCGCGACAAAATCGACAGTTTTCCTAAGATTCATGGCAAAGATGCCCAAGGTTTAAGAAGGTTTGCAGATTATCTGCATCAGTGTGAATCGTGCATGGCTTCAGTTCCAGGCCTTCAATTTCTAAACGATCCTAGGGAAAATCGAAGGCTCTTGCTTAAACTACCCGACTGGCTTGTGCAGAGATGGAGACGTAAAGTGTCAGAATTCCAATCTGAGCATGATAACTTCCCATCTTTCTCGGTTTTCGTGCGGTTCATTGTCAAAGAGGCTGAAATAGCGAACGAACCGCACACTTGTCTAAACAGAGAAGATAGTTCAAGGTTAGACGCTTCGCGTCTGAAGTCTTCAAATGTCTCAGGAAAGAAGAGTACTTCGCATGCAGTTGGTTCTAAAGATCTTGTGTCAGATTCCAAGGCCAGTTGTGTCTGTTGTTCAAAGTCACATCCTCTGATCAAATGTGGCGAATTTGCAAAATTTTCAGTTGCTGATAAGAATACGTTCATTATGGCGAAGAAACTTTGTCGCGGTTGTTTGGTAGCTGGTCATGTCAACAAGAAGTGCAGGAACAGGGCGAAGTGTACTGTTTGTCAAAGGAATCATCCAACGTGTCTTCATGAATGCGTAATTGCTTATCGAAATGAACAAAAAAGGTTACAGGGAGCTTCTACAATGAAGGTAGATGCACAAGAGTTTGTCCCTCAGAGTCAATCTACGGTTCAGTCGCAATTCATTGGCGACTCAGGTTTCCCAGAGTCTGGTTGTGTTACCGCTCAGTCTCTGTCTAGTGCCACATCCAGTAAGAGCAAATGCCTCAGTTCCATGATTGTTCCTGTCTTTTTGTCACATTCTTCTCAACCAAATAAGGAGAGGTTAGTATATGCCATGCTCGATACCCAGTCAGATACATCGTTTGTTTTGGAAAGCACTAGACAGGCCATGGGTGTAGATGGTACTGATGTTAGCTTATCTTTGTCGACAATGTTTGCTGAAAACAAAGACGTTCAGTGCAAACGCGTGAGTGGTTTTACTGTTAGGGCATATGACTCGTCAAAGAAAATACAATTGCCTTCGTTGTATTCCAGACCAATCATGCCTTGCAATCGTTCACACATACCTACTGCCGAAATGGCCGATAGGTGGCCTCATTTGAGCAAAATAAAGTCTAAGCTTATGCCTGTGTCTGAAACTGCTGAGATCGGTCTTCTTATTGGCTACAATTGTAGCAAAGCTTTAATTCCTAGAGAGGTTGTGGCTGTTCAATCTGGTCCTTTTGCTCAGCGTACTGACTTAGGTTGGGGAATAGTCGGGTTGGTTGATTGCAATTCCTCGTCCGGTCATGGTTTTAGCCATCGTATTGTGGCTTATGAGGTATCCGAGTCAAAGGTGAATCAGGTGACCTTTCGTACTTCTGCTAAGGAATTAGTAACACCAAGAGAAGTTTTACAAGTGCTTGAAGCGGACTTCAAGGATGTTTCGCAAGGCGTAGGTCTTTCGTGTGAGGATAAGAGGTTTATCCACTTGATGAAGTCAAACATTTCAATGGATGAGAACCATCATTACGTCATGCCTCTTCCCTTTAAAAGGGAATTTCCGCCTCTGCAAAACAATCGCATTGTTGCCGAAAAGAGATTGCTTCAGCTGAGGCGAAAATTGGAACGCGATCCAGCATACAAGAGTAAATATGTCGCGTTCATTAGTGAAATTATTGAAAACGGTTATGCAAGTAAGGTGTCCGACTCCGATGTTCAAAAGGCTATTTGGTTCTTGCCTCATCATGGTGTTATCAATTCAAGAGATAAATTGCGTGTGGTATTTGACTGCAGTGCAAAGTTTATGGGCTCTTCATTGAACGACTGTTTACTTCAGGGTCCAGATTTGACCAATTCCCTTCTCGGTGTTTTATTGAGATTCCGTCAGGATACTATTGCATTCAGCTGTGACATCATCAAAATGTATTATCAATTTCGAGTTCCCAAAGGTGATAGGTTTTATATGTGTTTTCTTTGGTGGCCCTTTGGTGATTTGTCTAGGGAGCCATGTGTGTATGCCATGGATGTGCACACATTTGGTCTTCGCTCCTCCCCTTCATGTAGTAACTTTGGATTGCGTCAAGTAGCTGATGATTTCGAATTAGAGTTTGGTTCTGATGCTAGCAACTTTTTGAGAAAGAACTTCTATGTTGATGACGGTCTGAAGAGTGTGTCAAATCCAGATGAAGCCGTTCGTCTTATTTGTAAGACAAGCGAAATGTGTTCGCGTGCCAGCCTGACGCTGCATAAGTTTGTTTCAAACTCGGCTAAGGTTTTGGAGTCTGTCTCACCAGAGAAGAGACTGGCTTCGGAGCATCTAGATCTCCGGTTTGATACACTTCCAATTGAACGTGCACTGGGCGTCCAGTGGCATGTACAGTCGGATACGTTTCAGTTTCAAGTGGCTTCAAAAGGTCGGCCGATGACACGAAGAGGTTTATTGTCAACAGTTGCCGGTTTGTATGACCCGTTGGGTTTCTTAGCGCCGTTTACTTTGCGTGGGAAACAAATTCTTCAACAACTTTGTATCGCAGGTGTTGACTGGGACGAACCGGTTCCGTTAGTGATTCGGTCAAGTTGTACCGAATGGTTAGAGAGTTTCCCGGAATTAGAAAGAGTTTCGGTTCCTCGTTGTCTTTTGGCGGAGAATTGTATTCGGATTGAGATTCAATTACATCACTTTTGCGATGCGTCTTCGTCGGGTTACGGTTGTTGCAGCTATTTGAGAGTAGTTGATGTGGAGGGAAAGGTTCATGTATCCTTCGTAATGGCCAAGTCTAGGGTGGCCCCGGTAAGGCCTATCACCATCCCTCGCTTAGAGTTGACTGCTGCTGTTTTAGCTGTAAAGGTTGCAAATGTAATTGAATCTGAGCTCGAGTTCAAAATGAGACACTTTTTTTGGACTGATAGTAGAGTCGTACTTGGCTACATTAAAAATATGGCAAGAAGATTTCATGTGTTCGTAGCGAATAGAGTTGGACTTATCCATTCACACACAAATGTAGATCAGTGGCATCACGTTTCTGGAGATTTAAATGTGGCCGACCTCGCGTCCAGAGGGTGTTTACCTGGTGAACTTTGCTCTTCTCGTTGGTTTTATGGTCCCGAGTTTTTGTCTCACCCAGATTTGCCTTTAGTTTGCGGGAAAGTTCCTGACTGTTCTGTTAGCGACACAGACCCAGAGGTGAAGAGCGTCAAGATTCTTGCTACAAAAGCATCAATAGTTTTTAACTTGGATAGATTTGCACATATTTCTACTTGGCGCCGTCTCAAGAAGATCGTCGCGTTGATACTTTGTTTGGTCAACGCTCTTAAGGCAAAGAAGTTTAGTTCTGTCACGACAAGGAGCTCTATCTCTGTATACGACTCGGTTGGTGTGACTGCTTTGCATGCAGCAGAGCAAGTGTTGCTGAAAGTCACACAGCGTTCGTTCTTCCCAGATGAATTAAAGGCCTTGTCGCAATCTAAACCAGTCAAGCTTGCCAGTCCTTTAAGCAAGTTGGACTGCTTTATTGCCAACGATGTGATCAAAGTTGGTGGTCGCCTAGTAATGTCTCAGTTGTGTGAACCTGTCGTACATCCAATAGTAGTTCCAAAGGGTTCGCATGTAGCGCGGTTGCTTGTGGATCATTTTCACAAAAGGGTATTACATCAAGGAAAAGTTCTAACTCTCAATGAGATACGGTCGAACGGTTTTTGGATCTTGGGTGTTAGGGAATTAGTTGCTCGACATATTTTTCATTGCATCACCTGTAGGAAGCTTCGAGCTGCTCCACTTTATCAGAAAATGGCAAATTTACCTGTGGATAGGATTCAACCTGAACCAGCATTTACGTATTGTGGTGTCGATCTGTTTGGTCCGTTTTGCATTCGCGTAGGTCGTAAAGAGTTGAAGCGTTGGGGGTGTATCTTCACATGTTTGGCGTCCCGCGCGGTTCACCTGGAGGTAGTGAATTCCCTCTCCACTAGTTCTTTTATTAATGCGTTAAGAAGATTCATAGCTTTGAGAGGTCCAATTACCCTTCTTCGATGTGATCAAGGAACAAACTTTGTTGGGGCTGAACGTGAGTTTATAAAGGCTTTGAGTCACATGAGTAATCCATCTGTGAAAGCTTTTCTTGAGGAAAATAACTGCGTATTTGAGTTCAAAACCAATCCGCCTACTGCGTCTCACATGTCTGGTGTTTGGGAACGCCTCATTCGGTCGGTCCGTAGCATCCTGAACACTTTGATGTTTCAACACGGCGAGCAGTTGGATGATGATTCGTTGCGCACCTTTTTAACCGAGGTTTCAGCAGTGCTTAATAGTCGCCCCCTTTCTCTTGATCCCCTTTCAGATCCGAATTACCTGGAGCCTCTTACCCCAAATCACTTGTTAACTGCCAAATCCAAAATTGTTGTGTCACCCCCAGGCGAATTTCAGAAGGAAGATGTGTACTCCATTAAACGATGGAGGCGCGTGCAGTATTTAGTCAATCAATTTTGGTCTAGGTGGAAGTGCGAGTATGTTCATAGTCTACAATCAAGATCAAAGTGGACCCGTCCCCAGCGAAATTTAGAGATCGGCGACGTTGTTGTTTTGAAAGACGATTCGGTACCAAGAAATGCCTGGTCGCTTGCGCGAGTTCGTAGTGTTAATTTGTCAGCGGACGGTAAAGTTCGTAGTGCAAACATTGTAGTAGGCAGTTCTGAGCTTGATAGAAAGGGTTGTAGGAAAAAGGAGTTAGTTTGTCTAGAACGACCAGTCAACAAGTTGGTATTGCTTGTTGAAAATGTTAACAGTGAGTAGGGTGGATCCCCCGCCAGGTAGCCTTTCTTTATGACAGTTGTTTTAATGTTATAAGTGTCATGTGGTATATGAACTTAAATGCTATGAATTTATTTTGTTAATCTATTCTCTGGTGTATGAAATTACTTTGTAATTTGGGGAGCCATGTAGAGAATTAATGTATGTAGATAAAATATGGTCAACCAATTGTTCGATTTGTACTTTGTACTGCACTTGACTTTGATTGGTGGAAAATTGTTTACTGGGCTTTGATTGGTCAAGCCTGATGGTATGATTCATCATTCATGATTCTTCTGTTGTCGGCCATTTACTCGTGGGTGGCCGAACTGATAACATGGCAGAGTGTCGTGTTCTTATGTCTTAGTGCTGGCAAAACTCGGTAAGTTTAGTTTAATTATATTGTGTCGGTATTTATTCTGTCGGCATTTATTATGTATTGTCATTTGTACTGTGTTGTGTTTTTTGCATCATGTAAACAAATGCAAAGTGTGCAAATGAGATGTAATATTTTTCTGCTGTTATAAATTGGTGTTTGTGACCTTTCAGGTTTACTAAACACAGTGTCGTTCGGGAAATAAACGTCATGTACAGCCAAACCCACGGTAGTTTTCCTCGTCCGGCACAAGTACAGTTTCAAGTTGTGTGAGCCAGACAACTTCTGCAACAAGAGCGGCTCACTAACAGTGTATGCAGAGTAAGACTGAGAGTCATTTACTTGCCAGCCGTCATAGTGTGCAGTCATAGTGTGTGTTTTACAGCTGTTATATGAACATGTGAAACAAGGATGGATGTAGAAACGTGTTTCAAGGAGAAGTATGTGGACTACATGATAAGCAAACTGGCGCGTTTTGGATCTAGTCAACAACAACTGCAACACTTTGACATCTATTGGGAACTTGCTCATTCCACGTTGAATTTGCCAAACTTACGTGAGGATTTCGTCAAAGAGTGGGCGCTTTCAAACATTGACGGAGCTGAGCAGTTTGATGTGGAAGCAGCATATCACTTTGATGCAAGACTGTTTGATGAAGTGAGAGAGTGGTTAATCTATATTGCAGTATACTGACACACATTACATTGAGACAATATATTGTGCAAAAAAACATATTGTGAAGAAATGTTATTAGCTGTGAAAAAATTTGCATGTTCAGTATGTCCTGCTTGTCAATATGAAGAGTGTTCAGAACATACTTGTCATTCTGCATGTGTCTATGCATATTGGAATGAAGCTGAATATTATATTCATTTAGATAAAGTGTTAGACAATGCAAATCAACGTTGTGAAAAATATGGTGCAGATTTTATCACTTTTGATGAAATAAGTAGTTGGTTAATGTTTATTGAAGATCAATGGACTCCAATTATTCCTACCATTGCATCGATACCTGATCTGTAAGATATGTTGATTGAGTTATAAAAACATGTTGATTGAGTTATGTGACAAAATAGCATACATGACATGTTGATAATAGTTGATCATTTAGTGTTAACATGTCGACGTGGAAAGACTACTTAACCAATATTTACTTTAAACCCGGCCAACCAGGGGCATTTGCTGCTCCTTACAAACTTTACTACATATTGAAAAAACATGATCAACCAGTCGCTCATTCTAAAGTGAAGAAATGGTTGCAAGATCAAGATGCATTCAGTTTACTACACCCTGTAAAATACAGGTTTAAGAGACAACGTGTCATTACACGTGGTATTGATGACATGTGAGATACTTATTTAGCTGATATGGGAATCATAGCTCCATATAATGATGATGTCCGCTTTTTATTGGTTGTCATTGATGTGTTTTCCAAATATTTGTTGGTGCAGCCAATACCCAACAAATCACATACCAGCGTCATAGAATCCTTCCAAAACATTTTCATGAAACACAACGAAGAGCACGAACTCTAAGGTCAGATAAAGGAACTGAATTTAATAACAGATGGGTAAAAGCAATTTTGAAGAGGAGGGAATTCATGCGTATACGACAAAGAATGAAACCAAAGCCAACTTTGCTGAGAGAGTCATTCGTACTCTAAAGGGAATGATGTATCGATATTTCCTGCATAATCAAACTTATCGCTATATGGACATCCATCCAGATTTGGTGTCTAATTACAACCATAGACCTCATGGCTCCCTCCCTAATAAGTATGCTCCTGGAGATATTCGTGAAGACAACGAATCTAAAGTGTGGAGGTATATGTATGCAGACAAATTGAAATTGAAACCAAAGAAGAAGAAAAAAACATACAAATTTGAAATTGGTGATCAGGTTCGCATTTCTCACATGAAATATGTGTTTCAACGGGATTATCATATAAAGTGGACGCAAGAAGTCTTCATCATCACACATCGTTGTAAGAAGCAAGGAATACACTTGTAGATTAACTCATTTAACCATTCGCAGTCAAGATGTCTAAACGTATTCGAGCGAACCAACCGTTTCTTCACTTGCTTGCACGCAGTGGGCCTAAGTAGCGTATGAACAAGAACAGAGTCACTTGACCATTCGCAGCCAAGATGTCTAAACGTATTCAAGCTAATCAGACTTTTCTTCACTTGCTCGCACGCTGCGGGCCTAAATGACGTAAAGTCTTGCTACAACAAGATACTAAGGAGGAATTAACTAGCTTGTTTGAAATTTGTTTGAATATATTGCGAGAACGTTTACTCTTAAACTCAAAAATGTATAAGAAATTCAAGCGTGAGCGTCATACTCTACGCACATTGGCAGGTAAGAAGATATCACTTAGAACAAAAAAGAAGTTGGTTAATCGGAAAGGAGGATTCATTGGAGCTATTGCTAAATTTGCATTACCCTGGTTAGTTCAGTTGCTATTAAAATGGTCCTCATTCCTGAATATGAATATAAAATGTTGTTAGTAAAGAGAAAAAATGGAGAAAAAATGGTGGAATCAAAACGAAAGTGAACACACTTTTACGTGGGAAACGAATTCGTGAAAAGGCAATAGAAATGTCTCAAGTTCTTGATCGTCATTTACGAACAATTCAGTCACAACAACAACAAAAGTCTGTTACATCATCCAATGTAGAAAATAGGAAAAGTCACAACAGTTTCTAAACCATTTTCAACCTATTTATCATGTTAAACTAAAACAACTTTGAGCAGAACTTAAGAAATATGGTACGAGATGGACAGATAAAAATGAGCTTGTTTTGAAAACATGTACTGTCATTACGAATTCCAACATTACTGATTTATTGAAAGAAGCATTGGCTGCTATCAGAAGAACAGAACGACGAGAACCACCACATGGTTGGAAGCAGTTTATTGAGGAAATTGTAGACGCTAAAAAACTGATATTACAAAAGAGATACAGCAACGTCAACAAAGGCTGTTTCCAGAAGGATGGGAAACTTTTTAACAAGGATTAAAGAGTTATAGTGTTGTTGTTGTTGTAAAGAAAAGGAGAAGTAGTAGACACCAATGTAGATCATGTAGACAGCAGTGTAGATCATGTAGACAGTGTGGATGACGAGTGTCAAACATGAAGAAATGTATATACACATCTAGTCTATCTACATCACATAAAGGATTTAGCCGTCGTGGAGTCGACAAGTTTTTACATTACTTTACCCAGTAATGCTAGTATGAACTATTATCTCAACAACAAGGCTTCAAATTATCAAATTCAAACCACCTATTTGAGGGGAAAATATGAAGTGGATATACCTGAAATTCAATATCCACATACATGGTCTACGATGAGGTCTAACTTGGACTATTATGTAAAATACATAGCGGATCATACAGGTGAGGGTGTCTTCATATCAGCCAATACTGACCACAAGAAACACTTGTTGTCATCATTTTTAATGTTTATCACATCCTCTGTTTTCTTCAATTTCTTCGGCAGTGAGATAAAACTACTTGCTTTTAGAGGCACCGACGTAGCTGTATGTACTTCAATGTACAGTATGTTATCCAATACCCAGCCGGAGCCTTGTCCCTCATGTTCGTCAAACCTAGTAAATAATTCTTTATAGGCTTCTGGCAAGTCCTGCTCAATATCGGCTGTAATGTATCCTGTATATGTTGGACTGCTGATAAATGCATAATCCACTTGTTCTGTCATAACACCTTATGCATTCGCTGTCAATTTTTGCATTCTTGATAGGTTCTCTTGCTGTTGTATTTCAAGAAGTAAATCCAATCAATCCAGACTCAAACCGTTTTTCCTGCGCGTTTTCACCAAGACTAACCCTTCTACCACTCCCTACTTGTTGGGTCTTTTGTTTCTGTGAAACATGTTTCGTCATGAGGCACATTTTCCATCTTCAAACATGTATCTGCCTGAAACGCATCCATAGATAGAAATTCCACATTGCATTTCATACAGAGGACTGGACCGTATGTCCAAATGTCATCTTGTTCCCTCTTTCGTCTTGTTACTCCTTTACCATGCTCTTCCCGATGCATCTGAGCTGGTTTACATGTATGTGCCATAAACAATTCCAGAGATATTGCAATCGTGCCAGAAGACTGATGTGTCTGAATTAGATGCCATTGTTATTGTTACGTCAAGTGCTAGAACTGAAATGCTGAAATGTGATCTGAGACATCCCTTTTATACGACACACAGACATACACAGAATTTGCGTTTATTTCATAAATGACGATGGCCCTTACAATTGTCAAATTTTTTTTAGTAAGTTGACTCTTCACCAAAAAGTCGGATTTCCGTAACTGCTCTGATATCTATAAAACTGCTCCATCGTGAAAGGTCTTCTTGAGCACTTGAAAGAGGGAAAGTTATAACAAGTGATGTTTCTCAGAGTAGCACCGCACCACCAGCAGTCCGTACTGGGCGGTTCTGATCCAGGTAATGTCGTAAACTTATACCATAGCAGATCGCCACAGGTTTTGCAACAGTATCGACGCGGTGCGTTGTGGTGTACCGGGCAGTTGTGTGGTTGACCTGGATATTTTAACCACACCCACCACTTGTAGCATTCTGTTGTCAGCGTCACTTCCGACCGTTCCGCAGCACTGTGTATGTACGAGTTGAAGTCATCTTACTGGATGTTTAGGAGTGTGGTGGCTAACCCCCTATTTATACACTACTTTTAGCGTCATTCTTCATGTGGTATAGGGATTCTCACATGGTATATGGTTTAGGTATATAGATAGAGTGACCGCGGGGACGCTAACCTAGTTTTCAGGCAGCCTCGTTTCAGACAGCACTAACTCTATTCGGCTGGAAAACATGGAGTTAAAGGACGAATTCTTTTACGCGGAGAGAAGACAACGGTTTTTGTTGTCAGAGAAGGATATTTGCCTCTTTGAAGAGATCTATATTGCATAGGAGCTCTTTAAGCTCGAGAAGTGGAGGAAACGTATACCTGCCAGCACCAAGCAGCACAACCGTTTCGGCAGGACGACGGAGGAGAGCTACAAACGTGTGAGGCAACGGTCGCCTGAGAAGTAGCTGGGTCGGTCGCCCTGCAAGAAAAAGATGGCAACTCCAGTGAAGCTGAACACTCCTAGGAAACCTGATGTCACTGTGCCCAGAGTGCCTGCCGAGCCGTTAGTGACCAGGCGGAGACGGGTACGATGTGCCACCGTTACCAAGCCGGACAGCCCGCAAGTCCTCGCACTGCCACCTGCTGGAAGCCCGGCATATTTTTGACATATATTTGTCACAAAGTGATAAATTATCTTCTATTTTTTTAAGGTTAGGCGCTCGTGCAGTTTTTATAGTTTGCTTTACATGAGGTCGTTTTGTACAGGTCATCTATTTAATTGAACGAGTAAAATCAATATAGACTACAAGGTGTAAAGTCTGTATTTATAATCCTTAGTACCTTCGTAAGGTGACTTTTGCCACGTCTTCGGGTCAGTTTGGAAGTAAACCATGCCGGAGTAAGACGTAATGTTAAGTTCGTTATCAGCCTAAAGGCATCACATATATGGATTTATGAATAATATGACTAAGGCAAGGTCAGTATTGCATAAATATAAGTTGAAACTACTGAGTTAAAATGCTTCAGTTATTTGCGAATTAATTAGCAGTTTTTGGGGGGTAAAATTACTGCTGATAAATCTTGACTAGTTTTACTTCATTTTGACTTTATGTTTTATTAGTCGTGCAGTTTATGTTTTATTTGAATAAATAGAAAATTATGGGAAACAAGCAGGGACTTGACCGCTGGGTTTGGGATTCTATTGGTAGTCTTTGAAGTAGAATTCTAAAGGTCGAATACTTATGAGTGTTTGTATCGTGTGTTAAGTGGACGGGGACTGGGACAAGGACAATGGGAGCCCCGATGTGTGCATTGTTTTGCTGAGGATGACACGCATGAGGACCGTAAGGGCTGGGCAACGTACCAACAAGAGGCGGGAACTCCGACCGAGAGACGTTTCAACGGGTACCGTGAAGGACTTGTTCACTCAGCTGAGAAGGGACAATTCTCGTGTGCGTGGTGACGCACGTGGAGTGGCCATGTAAGGTGTTGTAGCGTAGTCTTTGGGCCGGAAATCGTGAGGGACTTGTTTACTCGACCGAGAAGGGACATTCTCGAGTGCGTGGTGACGCACGTGGAGTGGGCATGTACGGTGTTGTAGCGTAGTCTTGAAGGCCGCGATTATCGGTGGCGTGATTACTATTATTTTCTCCGTGTAAATTGTTATGTATTTGTTTGTTAATAAATATTTTTTTTTCTTAAAAAAAAATCATTTTTTTGTTTGTTTATACTTCCCTTAACCACAAATTCAAAGCAATTTGTGACAGGGGACCCGGGGGTCCTCACATGTTGTATGTTCTAGGTAGATGGTATAGATAGAGTGACCCAGGGGGTTCTCACATGGTATATGTTCGGGGACCGGGGGGTCCACACAAGGTATAGATAGAGTGACCCAGGAATTCGTCACATGGAGAACCCAGGATGGGTACTCACATGGAGAACCGAGGGTGGGTCCTTACATGGTGGCTTTAAGTCAGGGGAGCCCTAGGTAGATGGTATAGATAGAGTGACCCAGGGAGGGTGGGTCCTCACATGGAGAACCCAGAGTGGGTACTCGCAGGGAGAACCCAGGGATGGTGCTCACTTCGTGCCTTTAAGTCGAGGGTGAAGGTTGGCCTTGTACAGCGTTGGAGGTCCTCAATGGTATATGCCCTAGGTAGATCATTATGACGTCACTAAAAGGTTAAGGGATGCCCGTCTGTCCGTCTGTCATCCCTGTGATGTCACTATGATGTCATTATGATATTATTATGATGTTATTATGACGCCACTGTTTTCGAACGTTTCGTCATTATGACGTCACTTTCCGTTTTCAAACTTTTGTTTTCCTCCTACTCACATATCTTTCACTTTTACTGAATAAGTAATTTAGGTTATTCCTACACACAGTTTTTTTATGTTTTGTATTCTTGTTAATTTCTTTTTGCAATTCTATGCCCAGTTGAAAACTGGCTTGTTTGTATCTGTGGCACAGTCACTTGAAGAATAGAATAAACGCTCTTTTTCCATCTGATGATTCTTATAGGTCGAAATACAGGTCATTGAAAACTTCAGGTTCTTCCTCCAGAGTTTCCGTTTTGTCAATCTTTTTTTTTATTTCCATAATGTGCTCAAGAAAACTGCTATGCAGATATCCAGTGACCCGTGTAAGATTGTTACTTGTAGCTCTTTATTTAAGCATGTTCAACTCACAAGTGATTACTACAAAGCATCATGGACATTGGTATGAGAAATATGGGATGCTGTAACCACAATAGGAAATAAGACGTATTTCTGGATAGATAATAATACATCCCCCGTTGTTATTTAAAATTATAGTAATTAATTTCAGTAATTGAATTTACTTAATTTTAAGAGAATTACTCACTCTTTAAAATTATTATGCAAATAATATTTATTTTTAACTTTGAAATTTTTTTATTTTAGCCTAATGTAAAAAGAAAAACAGCTTAAAACTTGATGAATAATCGTTTCAACTTTCAATGCATTTGCACGTATTTTTTAAAAACGAAAACTCTCATAAAATACCAGCTTTTCTTCCTCTCACAAACAAGCATCAGGGTTTTACATGCAATTACACAGTTATATATTGATAAAGTGTCTTTCCTGAAAATGCATGTCAGATTCATTCATTCAAAGACAATTATCATCTATTTCAATTATCTACTACAACTAATATTGTTTATTTTAGATGTGGGGTATTGAGTCGCTCAGGTGGTTTTATGACTCTTCCCGATTTCTGTTTCTGGCGTAAACGTCTATTGAGCGTTCTCTTTTATCCGGTAGGGGCGCTACTGTCTTAGGATTATGGTTATCTGGAATTCTCAGTAGCTATCTTCTGTTTCTTCTAACTTTCCCATTTGGTGTTTTAATGACATACGGCCTTGTCGAATTTTCTGCTGGCTTTACAACAGTCCCATCGCGATTTAGATCATTGATGAACACCTTGTCGTAGTTTTCTTTCATCTTATTTCGGTATTCCTCTTCCTTCTCGATGATAAGTGGATTTACCATGGGCTTAAGCGTATGTGGATGTACGGGTAGTGTTGTGAGTAAACGCCGACCCATACATAATTACGCTGGGCTGTACCCATTATGAAGGGGAGTTGACCTGTATGCTAACAGGGCCAGGTAGGGCTCGCTATTTTCTTCATGAGCAATTTGAACATCTTCACAGCTGACTCTGCCGCACCATTTGACCTAGCGTATCTCGGTAATTAAGTAATATGGTTGAAGCCATATTTTGAACTGAACGCATTCATTTCAGCGTTGTTAAACTGACCTGCATTGTCAGTAACGAGAGTTTCAAAAATTCCGTGTTTAGCCATGATTGACTTAAGTTGAGCGATCACTGTTGAAGCTTTCATATGTCTCAATTTCGCAATCTCAAGATATCGCAAATAGTAGTCCACTACTACTAAGAAACTGGATCCATTTAATTTACACAGATCGAGCATAGGGGACGATCGGGCATAGGGGTGGGCCATAACTGCTCTGCTTGATCGGGTTTGTGATGTGCACATACAGAACAGTTTTTACCATACTTTCTATCTGTTTTCCGAGTCCAGGCGACAACAATGGCCTTATGGCACGGTCACGGCACTTCTGGATTCCGAGATGACCTTCATGGATTTAGATCTAGAATTTCTAGCTGTAAGTAGGTTGGAATAACGAGTCTCTCGTCTTTAAGCAGAACGTAATTTTGTGATGAGAAGCTGTCCTTGAACTGGACATTACTGTAGGAATATTGGAATTCTCCGACCATTCATCACATGTGAATTCGGCTATTTTGACACAGATCTCGTCGTCATGTTGTAATTGTTTCATCTGCTCCAGACGCTTGTCTGTGCACGGCAGATTACTCAACATAGCATTGACATAATCCTACACTTCGCCGTGCAATGAAGATGGTTGAGGGTCATTTATCGCTGCGAGTGACAAGCAGTCACAGAGAGGTGACGTATTTGTATCGCATTAAATCTAATCGGAAACGCACTATCCTTGGCGGTAATCTATCTAATGGTTTCTTCCCCAACAGCGTAGCCAACGGCTTCTGATCGGTTTCGATCGATAAATTGTCCATTCCCAGAATGTACTTATCGAACTTCTTGCACGCAAACGCAATTGCTCCAACTTCCTTCTCAGTAATGCTGTAACGCTGTTTGGCTGGGGTAAGCGACTTTGATGCGCTGCACATGAGACGGCATTCATCGGTCGACGATGATCTCTGTAACAGTACTGCACCTTACTCATCTTTTGGGCTATCACTCCGTATTTTGGTATCGAATTTCGGGTATTACTTTGCGAGAATCCGCGGTGAGCAAATTTCTTCTTTCACCTTCAACACTCTTGGTCCGGACCCCACATCCAGACAATTTTCGTGCTTAGTAGTGGACGTAACGGTGAAGTAAGTTTGCTGAGTTGGTTCACCATGCTCATGAACCTACGTAAGTCCGTTACGTACTTCGGTGTTGGGATGTCCATTATTGCTTTCACATTTTTCTCGTCAGCGCTTATTCCTTCACGCGATATTTTGTGCCCCACAAACGTGAGTGACTGCTTGATGAATTCGCACTTTATCGCATTTGCATAGCATCTGAACAGACACAAATATCATCGATAAGGTAACTCTTATTTTCTGTGCCTTCGAGAATTTCGTCAATCTTCTCCTGAAAGATTTCAGGACCGGAAGTGATTCCGTACGGTAACTTCCCATAGCAGGAACGACCCCAGGGCGTCAAACAGGTCATCAGTAACTGCGACTTTTCACTCAACAAGCACTGATGGAAACCACTGTTTGCATCGAGTTTTGTGAATACGGACCCCGACAGCTTTGACAGTGATTCAGCAACAGTTAAATCGCTTAGGTAGGTTAAAAAGAGGGCAGGTGACACATTTATTCAACTCTTTAAAGTCTGTACAGAGTCTGACGTCACCATTCGCATTAGGCACAACAACCATGGGAGCATACCACTCACTCATCTCGTTAGTATCCAACTTCCGGGTCACTCCGTCTGCAAACATTTTGACAAGCGCTTGTTTACCCTTGGGAAGTAGTGGCTGTGATATACGCCTCGATGCTGACACGCTGAAAGGCTGTGCATTTTCTTGCAACCTGATATCGTATTCGCCATTCTTTATTGTTCCTAATCCTGTAAATAACTTAGGAAACGGCTTGAAAATTCTGGCTTTGTGGTTTTCTGTCTAAACTTCATTTATCCTCTTGAGAATGTTCAGCGCACGGATAGCTGGTTTTCCCAGCAATGGCGTTTTCAGCTTATCCACGACATATACATTTTGAACACACTTCCCTTACTATAATTAAGCATTTCGCACTGAAACATTCCTAGGACGCGCAGAGGATGGTTATTGGCTCTATTGAGAACTTTGTCCGAATTCTTGAGGGGAATGTCCACCGCAACTTTCTTATGCAATGAATGTGCGAGGAGTGACACAACCGCACCAGAATCTATCTTCCAACTGACTTTTTGTCCGTTTGTTACAAGCTCAATTTCAAAATCTTTCTCGCTCATGTGTGACGCTGCAGTTCCTAGAAATCCACTTTCATGATTAATATCCTCTGACTCAATTTCCTTAAATTCTGACTTGCTTTTGCAGTACTTTTGCCAGTGACCAATTTTCCCGCATTATCTGCATTTTCATTCACGGGCCGGACAACTTTGCAATTTGTGCAACGATAATCCACACTTCTTTTCCTTATGAGCACTTTCACTTGAGTGTGATTGTTTGCTTTTAAATTGCTTTTTTTCTCACCACATCTGTTTTTAAAATGTTCAAATCCTGCAGTATTTGCAACTGTTTTGAAACCATTTCTTTCGCTCTCACCTTTGACAGTGCCGATTTTAAGGTAAGTTAATCATCTAACCGTAGAGCTTCACTTAATTTAGTGTCTCTAATCTAGACTACGATTCGGTCCCTAAGTAGTTCCTCCTTCATTTCCCCGTATTTGCAATGTTCTACCAACGCGTGTAAATTATCAATAAACGATCCAATAGTCTTACTCTCTTTTTGGATTCTGCGATTGAATCGCGCACGCTCGAAAATCACGTTCCGGTGGAAAATGAAATGATGATCGAACCACTCCTTCACCGTTTTGTAGTCCTTAATTTGATCCTCCGATAATCCAAACGTCAGAAGTACATCCTCCGCTTGACTTCCCATGGCGTACATTTAAGTGTTCACTTTAACATCATCATCGGTTATATTCACTACAGTCAATTAGCGATCGAACCTCTTGATCCATTTTGACCATTCTTCAGGTCTTAGAAAATCCAGGTTATCCGGTAACAAAATGGACGCCGCTGAAATGTCCAGAACTAATTAATTAATTTTCTCACTTAATTAATTATATTATTTGCTTAAAGTATTTTTATAAACAAATACCCATTACGCTGTCACCATGTAAGATTGTTATTTGTAGCTCTTCATGTAGCATGTTCAACTCACAAGAGATTACTACAAAGCATCATGCACATGTGTATGAGTAATATGGGATGCTCTAACCACAATAGGAAATAAGACATATTTCTGGATAGATAATACTACAACCCGGTCGTTACAGTGCAATAGGCACGCTCTTTTGCGTTTTCAGATGCAGATACAAAAGAAGAAGGGTTGGCAGAGGAGCCAAAGACCGTAGGAACCAGCTATTCCTAAATACAGACCAGGGGATGTTGTTCTTGTTGTATTCCAAAACAAATAGTGGCTATGTCAAGAAGAATCCTTGGTAGAGGGAAAACAGGCCATAATGTATGCATTTGTTGGCTTCGCCAGACACGATTAGGTTTAAAGTTTTATTTCCAATGCACCCAATACGTGTCAAGTGAATATCGTTTGCCTGTCTCTGCCTTCTTTCTGCATAGCCTGTTGACAAAATATAATCTTCTATGTGATGCGTTGTGTGTTCAATTAAACAACAGTGTAAAATGCAGAAGAGTAATGCACACACAACATGCCATTTTTAATTTTTTTCCAAGCTTTTAAAAACTTGTTGAAATATGGTTTGCAATTGAATAACAAAACATAAATTTCTAGATCGGAGACGCAGCACAATTTTAGGAAAGTTAAGCCTTTCCTTGAATCTGCTGATATTGGTAATTGCTCAGCTAATTAAGAAGCATACCAAATATTGCATGTGGAAAAGAAGAAACAATATAGAACCCTAGAGGCTTCCTTTCACAGTTTTGACTGCATAAGTTTTAGCGAAATTAATTGGACACGAATTCTCATGCATATCAAGATTCGTGAAATAATACAAGTTCTCATTTGATTTATTTTTATTTTATTTCAAAATGCATTCAAAACTGTTCTTTGTTTTATCCTGTTGTTATGTGCCGTGTGATATGTAATGTTTTCGGTTGAGTGAAGGAGTGAACTGGAACGAAACTAGTCTGCTAATTTAAACCCTGTATACTTTTTACGGTACATTCTTGTGTGTATTGTTCCACATAGCAATAAAAGTTGAACAAATGTTCTTAATATACTGACGCAAAGTAAAAACGCAAAGGCTTTAAAGTGGTTTTTATCCTGTTGTTTTTGGGTCATGGAAATGAAAAAAGTCAAGTGTATAGGTTCTATTTTTTCACACCAATACACTTTATCGATTAAGAACAAGTAACACCTTGGTGTCTAACTCATATTGAAACATGGCGCATTGGTCAATTGAATCAAAAATTTTAAAACCACCTGAAACGAGAGCTAAAAAATCGAAATGCTTGCGAAAAAAAAAATTAAAACATCGAAAACCAAAATACCACGAATAACCGAAAATGAGAGGTGGCAAGCAATCGGTATGTTAAAGTCTGGCCTGTCAAAATCAGCAATCGCTTGAATTTTTGGAGTGGCGGTATCAACCATATGCAGGCTGCATCAGCGTCACCTGCGTCACCTGTGCAGGACCGCCCACGACCTGGTCAAGATCGATCTATGCGAACGGCGCTGTTTCGAACCGCAAGGGCCACCGCGAATGCGACTCGAGGGAGACACATTAGTCGATAGACAGTATTAAGTCGATTGCGCGATCACGGAGGATAAACAGACTCAAAACGTCTATGCCGCGACGTGTTAATGCGTTGACTGAGGCCCGAGGAGATCACATGAGATACTGAATCTTAAAAACTCTGATATCATAAAACTATGGAGAATTAAGAATAGTAAAAGACGGTTGATATAAGCAAATTTTTTGGTATCGGTGAAAGATTAGTAACGAAATACCATGTCAAAATTTGGAAAAGATACGCTAAATACTTTTTCAAATATAACAATTTACCTTTGCGTTTTTACTTTGTTTCAGTACATAAACAACTTTATTACTAGTAGTAGGGAAATGGGCGTTCTACCACAGCCCCCCTCCCCCTCCCCCCTCCCCCCCGTAGGGGTCGACTGTCACCGGTAAGAAAATGTGAGGACCCCCCCCCCCCTAGGGATCGACTGTCACCGGTAAGAAATTGTGAGGACCTCCCGCCCTGCCCCAGGGCTAAGAAAATTTTGCGATTTCAGCATGGTTATCCGTTTCAGACGATTCTGAACAACTTCGGTTTTGAGGACCCCCCACCCCCACCCCCCAGGGCTAAGAAAATTTTGCGATTTCAGCATAGTTATCCGTTTTAGACGATTTTGAACAACTTCGGTTTTGAGGACCCCCCCCCCCTTCCCCCCGGGCTAAGAAAATTTTGCGATTTCAGCATAGTTATCCGTTTCAGACGATTCTGAACAACTTCGGTTTTGAGGACCCCCCCCCCCCTCTATAAAACCACCTTTCAGGAATGTTTAGAATTTTTTTTTAACACAACACTCAAGGGTGTGTTTGAATGAGAAGCTCTCACAAGATGTGTTCGAATGACAAGCCCATTGACAAGGTGTGTTCGAATGGATAGCTTATTCAAACATGTGCTCGAATGTCTAGCTCATTCAAACATGCACCCATACATTTCTCCAACCACCCATTATTATAACATCTATGTTTAGATATATTAGAATTTATTTTAACATCTGACAAGGAACTTGGAAGACGGGAAAACCTGGAGGGTATAAATGGGATGAGCGAGAACATATATTGTCATTTCACGTGGTGGATGGTGTGAGTAAACAATGTCGACATCCCTTCTTCACAGACGTATAGAGACATTGGATGAGGTCTTCCAAGTGAACTATACTGACTATGTGTTTTAATTACTTCCTAATTTTGAATGGGATTGCATTTTACAAGTGAAGAATTTGCATAAACATTGGGAAGTGACTGGAATGGTAATTCCAAGAGATCGTTTCATCCACTCATTTCTGAGGGAATGTGAAGACCTGAATTTACCAGGAAACACCTATGACATTGAATCAGCATTTATCAACGCCAATACAATTCGGGCAGCTGAACTCATGCTACTTGTAGCTGCTAGAATTATTTTACATTATGATGATGACGTTCCATTGACGACGAATGTATCAGAACTTGTTCGCTTCAACCATGGACAAGTTGAAGTGAATTCAAAACTTTGCAAGATGTTTGAAAAAGGAGCTAACTCAGCAGATAGTTGGGTATAAAAGGAGTGGACTCAACGTCATCATTACATTGTGCAGCCATGGAGAAGACAAGCAGTTTTAAAATTAGTGTCAACTTCTTAACCATTACTGTGGAGCATGGAGAATTTGGCCCATTTCTTCGAATCAAACGTGGAGAGAAATGGCTTGCTTTATCGCCATCTTTGTGGAATATTATGTGTCAAAACTTGAAAAATTTACGCGACATTGACTTCAAACTGTACTTAACGCAGACGAAGTGGCTTGAAGTCATTTCATACCAAGACATGCGCTATGTGAGTTTTGTGCGCACATCGCTGTTTGTCGGGAAAGAATACAAGTTTTACATCAACATGAATGACGGTGAATGGGACACCCTGCTTCAGGAGTTGGATAACATCAACTCAGTCTTATTCGCCAAACCTGAGCCATGTACAGAATGCCATGGTGTGAAAACTGTCATCAAACTGCTAAAGGTTAATCGGTTGAAGGTATCAAAACTATCCAAGAAAAGACTGGCTGAAGTTGAATTGGAGAATATGAACGTGCAAAATCAGCTTGAACTTACGTGTGAATAATTCGGCGCTTGTGGATATGCCAGTGATTATGATTGTCACCGTCACAAGTACAATTGTAAGATGTGTGAACCAGACAACTTCTGTATCAAGTGTGGTTCGCTAACAGTATCACCTTTTTGAAAATCATTTACTCGCCAGCCGTCATAGTGTGCAGACGTGTCATATGAACATGTAGGATGGATGTAGAAACGTGTTTTAAGGAGAAGTATGTGGACTACATGTTAACTGAACTGGAACGTTTTGGGTCTGTTCAAGAACAACTACAACACTTTAGCATCTATTGGAAACTTGCTCATTTAGCGCTGAACTTGTCAAACTTACGCGAGGATTTCATCAAAGAGTGTGCGCTTTCAGGCATTGACGGAGCTGAGAATTTTGATGTGGAAGCAGCATTTCACTTTGCTCGATTTGATCCAAGACTGTTTGATGAAGTGAGAGAGTGGTTAATGTATATTGCAGTATAATGGTGGACATTACATTGAAACAGTATATTGTGCAAAAAACATATTGTGAAGAAATGTTATTAGCTGTAAAAAAATTGCATGTTTGTTATGTCCTGCTTGTCAAAATGAAGAGTGTGAAGAACATACTTGCCATTTCGCAAGTGTCTATACATATTGGAATGAAGCTAAATATTATATTCATTTAGATAAAGTGTTAGACAATGCCAACAAGCGTTGTGAGAAGTATGGGTTAAATGCTATAACATTTGATGAATTAAATAGTTGGTTAGTATGCATTGAAGATGAATGGATGCCAGTTATTCACACCATTGTGTCTATACTTGATTTATAAAAACCTGTAACATGTGTTTATTGGACAACGAAATAAAATGTAAGATATGCTGATTGAGGTATGAGGTGAAATAAAATGTAGCGTATGTGTACAAGTGGTTTTCATTTAGTGTTAACATGTCAACGTGGAAGGAACACTTAACCAATATTTACTTTAAACCTGGTCAACCCGGTGCATTTGCTGGTCCTTACAAACTTTATCACATATTAAAAAAACATGATCAACCAATTACTCATTCCAAAGTGAAGACATGGTTACAGAATCAAGATGCATTCAGTTTACTACAACCTGTAAAATATAGGTTTAAAAGGCAACATGTCATTACACGCGGTATTGATGACATGTGGGATATTGATTTGGCTGGCATGGGAAACCTAGCCTCTTATAACCATGACACCCGCTTTTTATTAGTTGTCATTGATATGTTTTCGAAATATTTGTGGGTGCAGCCAATACCTAACAAATCACATACCAGCGTCATACAAGCTTTCCAGAAGATTTTTCATGAAACACGTCGAAGACCGCGAACTCTAAGGCCGGATAAAGGAACTGAATTTAAAAATAGATGAGTAAAAGCATTTTTGAAGAATGAGGGAATTCATGCTTATACGACAAAGAATGAAACTAAAGCCAACTTTGCTGAGAGAGTCATTCGTACTCTAAAGGGAATGATGTATCGATATTTTCTACATAATCAAACTTATCGGTATGCAGACATCCTTCAAGAATTGGTATACAATTACAACCATAGACCACATGGCTCTCTCCCTAATAAGTATGCTCCTGCAGATATTCGAAAGGAAAATGAATCTAAAGTGTGGAAGTATATGTATGTAGACAAATTGAAATTGAAACCAAAGAAGAAGAAAAAACCTTACAAATTTAAAATTGGTCAACATGTTCGCATTTCTCACTTGAAATATACGTTTCAACGAGATTATCATATAAAATGGACACAAGAAGTGTTCATTATCACACATCGTTATAAGAAGCAAGGAATACACTTGTATCGTGTGAAAGACTTTTTAGACGAAGATATTGATGGTCATTTCTATGAAGAAGAATTGCAAGCTGTTACAAAAGATATTGAATCCACCTACAGAATTGAACAGGTCTTGAAAACACGAAAAAGACGAGGTGTATAAGAATTATTTGTCAAGTGGTTAGGCTGGCCAAAGAAATTTAACAGTTGGGTAAAAGAAACAGACATTCAAAAATGAAGCATCCATTCACATGTTTGGCCTCTGGACCTACAGGCAGTGGTAAAACTTCTCTGGTGAAGGAAATTCTAGAGCAAAATTTAATTAAACCCCCTCCAAAAACCATTTTATGGCTCTATGCAGCAGATCAACCTTTGTACAAGGGAATGAAAGGTGTGGAATTTTCCCAAGGCATTCCAGACGACATTGAAGAGCACTTTAACCCGAAAAAACCAAACTTACTCATCATAGATGACTTAATGACTAAATGTCATAGTGATGAGCGTATGACACGCCTCTTTATTGTAGGCAGCAGCCATCAAAATCTCAGCATTATTTTTATTGTGCATAATTTATTTCATCATGGTAGAGAAATGCGAAATATTAGTTTGAATACACATTACATCATTCTGTTTAAAAATCCTAGAGATAGTCAACAAATAAGTACATTAGCGCGACAAATTTATCCTGGAAAATCTCATTTTCTTATAGAAGCCTATCAAGATGCTACGAGCAAACCTCATGGCTATTTATTCATTGACTTGAAGCCGAAGACAAATGATCAACTACGTATTCGTACAGGCATTTTACCAAAAGATACACATTACGTATATGTTGATAAAGTAGCGTATGAGCAAGAACCAAGTCACTTAACCATTCGCAGCCAAGATGTCTAAACGTATTCAAGCGAATCAACCTTTTCTTCATTTGCTCGCACGCAGTGGGCCTAAACGACGTAAATACTTGTTACAGCAAGCTACTAAGGAGGAATTAACTAGCTTGTTTGAAATTTGATTGAATATATTGCGAGGACATTTACCCTTAAGCTCAAAAAGGTATAAGCAATTCAAGCGTGAGCGTCATACCCTTCGCACTCTAGCAGATAAGAAGATATCACTTCAAAGAAAAAAGAAGTTGGTTAATCAGAAAGGAGGATTCATTGGAGCTATTGCCAAATTTGCATTACCTTTGTTAGCTCAGTTGCTGCTAAAATGAAACATACTTTGAAAATGGTCCTCATTCTGAATATGAATATAAAATGTTGTTGGAAAAGGAGGGAAAAGATGGTGAAATCAAATCGAAAGTGAATAAACTTTTACGTGGGAAACGAACTCGTGAGAAGGCAATGGAAATGTCTCAACTTCTTGGTCGTCATTTACGAACAATTCAGTCAAATCAACAAAAGTCTGCCACATCATCTGGTACAGCAAAATCAGAAAAGTCGCTATTTTCAACCTATATATCATGGAAAACTAACACAACTTCTGGCAGAACTGAAGAAACATGGTACGAGGTGGACAGATAAAAATGAACTTGTATTGAAAACTGGAGATGTCATTGAGAATTCTAACATTATTGATTTGTTGAAAGAAGCATTGGTTGCTACAAGAAGAAAAGAACGACGAGAACCGCCGCAGGGCTGGAAGCAGTTTATTGAGGAAATTGTAGACGCTAATATCCCAAAAGCTGTTTTTGGCAAAAAGACAACTCGTGAAGATATTGCAACAGAGATAATACAGCGTCAACAAAGGTTGTTTCCAGAAGGATGGGAAACTTTTTAACATGGTTTAAAGAGTTATGGTGTTGTTGTAAAGACAATGAAAATAAAAATAATATTCCTGTAAAAATTAGGTGTGTAAGTGCTTGTTGTCAAGGAGAAGTAGTAGACAGCAATATAGATTATGGAGACAGTGAAGACGACGTGAGCCAGACATAATGTATATACACATTCAGTCTATCCACATCACATAAACGATTTAGTCATCATGGAGTCAACAAGTTTTTATATAACTTTACCTAGCAATGCTAGTTTGAACTATTATCCTACTAATAAGGCGTCTACTTATCAAATTCGTTTACCTCGTACAATATATTTGAACGGAAAATATGAAGTAGCCTTAGCTGAAATTCAATACCCACACACATGGACGACAATGAGGCCAGGAATAGACTATACTCTTCATTATCGATCATCATCAGATGTATTTTATCCAGTTTATATTCCATATGGTTACTACAGATCCATACCTGAACTATGCACTGCAATAAATGCAGAAATACAAAAATCTATTAATGCAAACCCTATTAGGTTAAAGTATGATAAACTTAGTCGAAAAGTTTCTCTTATTTTAAGAGATGATTATAATATTGTCTTTTCTACTGGATTAGCTGGGATTTTAGGATTTAAACCAGATAGATGGTATAAAGAATCCGGTCCTGCTGAACATCAATCCGATGTGAAACATGGATTTTATACACTTTATGTGTACTGTAGTATTTGTGAGCCACAAGTAGTTGGAGATTATTATGTTCCTTTACTACGTTCTGTTCCCATTGAAGGGTATGATGGTGATATTATTATGAAAACTTATGAAGAACCTCATTACGTCACTGTAAACACATCCAAATTTGACACAATAGAAATGAATATTAAGGATGACACAGGATATAATGTGTTATTTCAAACTGGGAAAGTGATATGCAAACTTCATTTTCGACAAAAAGCATTATGAAAGCGTATTCACACGATCCGTCAGCATATCGCAACCATTTTCTTCGTCAAGTGGGCGGAGAATTACCAGGATTTAAAGGAGCACGAATACAATATGGAGATGGTATTGGTTCAATATTGGGATCATTGGCTCGCAAAGCTATTCCACTGCTTAAGGCAGGGGCTAAAATCGTTGCACCACATCTTAAAAAGGCTGCGAAAGATGTCGCGAAAGATGTTACAGGCCGAGTAGCACAACGTGTGATTGGTGATGTGTTAGGAGGACAAAAGAGAGCACAACCTGCAAAACCTGTCAGAAGACGAAAGGCAGCCAAACGGATAACATCAACAAAATATAAGAAAGATATTTTTTAATCATGTCTTTAATTCATAATCATTCTTGTGAATGTAGTCTTTCTCCATTAGAATGGTTTCACATACCACCAACGCAAACTGCTGTAGAAATGATAATGTATCATGTATCAATGATTTGTTTAATGGGTTATGGTCCAATATTGAATTGTTTCTAAATGATCGTTTGGTATCACATAGTAACAATACCCATGGTTATACCAGAATCATATCTCATCTCATTCATGACTCGGAAGAAAGTCTCAATTCTGAGCGCTCTCTGCGTCTCATCTATAAAGATACTGCTGGGTCAATGAATAATCATGAGGTGAAAAGAGCTAATCATGAAAGATATGTATCAGGTTTTCATGTGAATGTTGATGGTGGTGAGGTAGCTCTGCAGGCAAATAATGGTTTACATAATCGTTATTTGTATACACGTCAAAGCCGTGAGTTTACGCTTACAGGCGGTTTAAGGGTAGATTTGTTTGAGCAAGATCGCTATCTTCCCAATGGTATTAGCATGAAATTACGTTTACATAGACAAAAAGATGAATATGTATTAATGGGTGCAAATAATGGTTATAAAGCAGAAGTGAGAGATGCGTTTTTAACCATTCGCAAAGTGAGGGTTAGTCCAGGTATTCAGTTAGGACATGCAGATGCATGGATGAAACTCCTGTTAAGTTTATTATTACTAGAAAAGAGTGTAAAGTGTTAGCTATTCCAGCTGGATTTCAATCTTTTGTGACAGATAACATCTTTTTAGGCCAATTACCCAAACGTATTGTCATTGGACTGGTCATAATGAAGCCTTTGCTGGGACAGTATTGAGAAATCCATACAATTTTGATCATTTTCTTCTTAACTATATGCAACTTTACACGGATGGTGAACCAGTCCTATCTAAACCTCGCAAACTTGATGTAAATCGAGGCAAATATCTTGATGCTTTTGAAACGCTTTACAAATCTTTTGATAGATTGAATGGTGAGAAAAGTTTCATTATAAAACGGGGAGATTGGCCTAGAGGTTATGCTTTATTTTCTTTTGACTTAACACCTGATTATGATGGTGATGATCATTATGCCCTTATCAAGCATGGGAATTTGCGACTAAAAATGAATTTTGCTGGTGCCTTGCAAAATACAGTCAATGTTATAGTGTATGCTGAATTTGATAACATTGTTGAAATAAGTGCAAATCGTAGCATTCAGTTCGACTACCAGTCATGAACACGAAGCAGATAGAAGCCATCCTATCCCATGATGCCGCGACAAAAGACTTGTTTCAAGGTGTGTTTTCCATGGATCAGTTACCATCTTTACAACGTGGTGCCTATGTCATAAACACAGACGATTATGATGAGCCAGGAGAGCATTGGGTGGCAGTATATTATGACAAAGACCCTGCAGAATATTTTGACTCTTATGGACTTTTACCTATAGACAGTCGTTTGAATAAGTTTTTAAAGTTTAATTTCATGTATAATTCAGTTCCCTTAAAAACACCGATATCATCTACATGTGGATTTTATTGTGTGTATTATATAATTCAAAGAGCTCGAGGACATAGTCCTTTTGAAATCATTGATGTATTAAGAAGTGATGGTGATTTTGTAGTCAAAGATTTTGTATATAGACATTATAAACCATTATTTTATTGATGTATATAGATCACTATGTTGTATTAGTTAAGGTGTGGTAAATGTCATTCATAACAGGTAAAGGATTTTGTATAAAGACATTATTTTAATGATGCTGTATTAGTTAAAGTCTGGTAATTGTCAATGTTCATTTATTATGAATAAAAACAAGACAGTTCTATACAAGTTTTCTTTTTTATTGTGTTATACATTATTTTACATTCTTCTTTATTCAACACATAGCATGAGGAATTAGTTACATTTCAAAACACTTATTTAACAAACACATTCAATACATCGATAAACAAATGCCATTCATACCAATCTAAATTAATATATGTATCATAGACATAACATCCACGTTTGTAAATGCTATGAAAACTAGCATAACACTGTCTATTACCAAACTTTATCATTTTAACATCTTCGTGTTCAGACAGTTTCAGTTCATATCCATGATCATTCATGTCAATGTTCATCACCATAACACACATCGGATGTGTCAGCTCAATGGACTTGGTGCCCCGCATGAGTTGCACTCCTTCCTCTTTGAATTCAAGCGTCAGGTTCTTTCCAATCCAATGCTTGTAACAGAGCGTACCATTCCACCCATTGTTGAGGGTGATGTAGTCGTATCGTTCTGCAAGCTCGTCATACTGACGAAATCGTACAAACACGTCTAGAGAGTTCTCAGTCACACGCACTTCTAAATCCTCTGAGAGTTTTAGAAGAAGGCCAGGTATCCTCAGCTTCTCTAGATGGTCTTTCAACACGGATTGTTCGTCAGGTGATAGAATGATATACTTTCCAAAATGTTTTAACACAATGTCATCACATAAGTTTCTCATATATGAGAAGCCATCTGTAATAGGTTCATAATCCGATAAAAAGTCTTCCATCTCGTTCAACAGTCAGATCAACTATGAGCTGTCTCCTAGTCTGCGAAGGTATTTTTATGCTCACAAGATGGTGAAGAGTGAGCAGCTTCTAGGAATCATAAGACTGCGCGCCAATTCTTCATATCAAAGTCAATCAAATCCGAATATGGGGTATCTGGTACATCGCCATCATAATCCTCTGGATAATCCTGTAAAAGATTTCTCCAGAATCTAACACGTATGTCAGAATCATGTCCAATCACTAATACTTCAACTTTATTTCCAAGTCTACGTTTAAATCCAGGTTCAAGCGGTATGTTTTTAAAGTCTTTCCACACTTCAGGTGCATTCATGATGATAATACCTTGTTATGCGTCATCTTCTTCTCTTCGAAGCCTTTTATCCACTTCTTTCACCTGCTTCTTCAACATTTTCCATTCAGATATTGTCAGCAAAAATTCCCTTTTTCGTAGGACGGTTTCTTCCAGTCCCCTCATCTCTGAGGTATTTGCGAATGTTTACCACTCCTTCATTGCTTTGTTTCATAATCTTGATATACTTTCCATTTCCTAGAGAAAGCATTCCATCCCACGACTGTGGTGTTGGTGCCGTCTCCATTTTCAATTTCTTGATTGTAGTTGTAGGATTTTTCACTTTTAAGTCTTTCACTGTATCTGCAAGAGTATCCATATCAGTTGCAGATCTCTTACGATTTGTGACTTCTATGTTAACGCTTCAGTACCCACACCTCAAATAACTTAAATTGAAGTGTCTCCCCCCTTTTATAATGTCGTCTTGTAATGTCCATGTGCCAAGGTGGAATAGCCATCATTCAGCACGTACCGCTTGTCGTCATATGGAGAGAGGGCTACTTTCTTCAACTTCTCCGAAAAAAGCTGGTGATCACGACTTCGAATAATGTGTCCTGTAGCCATCGTTTGAGTTTGGTTGAGCAAACTGTCTCTATACTGCACATGTTGCATACGTCTTTGACAAGCTCGAGTGATGCCTTTGGCCGTACGTTTTTCTTTCCCGCCATACATTAAACTGTACATTTTTGGTCTGAGTCCAACAAATTCTTCAATGGGGATACCCACCGTCTCATCCTTCATTTTTCCAAGCACTTTTTTGTTCACGTTGGAATGTAGGAAATGATCTGACGGATAGTCACTTGTGTCAAACAGGTCAGCATCTTGCTGCATATCTTTGTAGATATCTTCCGTTTCTATGTCATAACATAGACTGTCGGTGTCGCTGAACAACAACTTGGCATTGGGATACTTGACCATGATGTAGTTGTAATGAAAGTTGAAAATAAGCACTTTGCTGAGATCGAGAATGGTGCAGCCAACTTGAATGGGCTTATCAAGAAGCAAATCCACTTTGCGTAAATGTACGGCGGTCAAATCTTCGTTGAAAATTTTAAATTTGTGGAAAGAAGGTTTAGCCACGAGTTTCTTGAACCGCTTTTCTTTGTAAACAAGTTCGACATTGATTCGCTTTCTCACATTTTCCATGGTTTTGCCAAACACAGAATTATTCATGAGTTTGAAGAAGTCTTTCTCAAATGGGTTCTGGGCCAATTTTCTCTTTTCCGTGTTCAAGGTAATGTATTTCTCCTACCATTTGCTCTGTTCAAACATAATAGCACGGTGCACTTTGGTAACTTTCAACCCCAGTGAGACGTACTGCTGCAAATTCCTATAATGAAGCACATATTTCTTCTTGTTGTATAGGTTAGGTATAAGTTTTTCACCAGGTTTGCCTTTCATGTTCAGATCTTTCCGTAACTTCTGACTGTACTCGGACAATTCTTCTACTTTGACGCATTTCCGTTCTGGAGCCACTGGGTAGTGATTATGACAATCATGGATTGAATGTGGGTATTCTAAATCCACTTCTAAAATGCACCCAATGTCGTCATCTTCAGCCACATCTATGAAGTCGAGGGATTCAGGCTCGCTCACCCACATAAATCCACGCCGCGGCATGCTTTGCGACATGGCCTAGCCATACAGGTTGTTTGCGTCCAGGTACATCAAGTAGTTGTTTGGCATCTCAGAATTGTAATTTGACACGTAGGGATTATTTGCTTTCGCGTACTTGTGCGTGATCACAGATATTCCTCCACATAGGCCTTGTTCAACCATTTGGTACATATCAATGTCAGTGATTAATTCCAACTTCACCTTCTTCGCTTTTAGCATAGCATCCCACGACAGTCCTGTCGCTGTATAATAATGGGCAGGATCCAATTCATACGTGTTAAGGCATACTTGACGAAAGTTTTCAAACACGTCAGCTAGCAGCAACACATCTGATTTCAGGTATAGGTCATGGTATTCACCGAAGGTGGTACACTTGAATGTATCCCACACCTTCTGCGCATGCGCACAATCCTCGTCGCTGATGTCTTCTTCACTGAGCAGACTGTAAAAGTTGTCCTTGGACGGCAGTTGTGTTTCAGCAAACTTGGATGGTTCGTCTACATAATCATAGGGGTATACTCCCTTTCTCAGCAGTAAATCTTGTTGGTCGCTATCGTGGATGTGGGTAGTCATGTTGTAGAAATTGTCTTTCCCTTCTGCCGCAAGGTTGGATACTGACTTCTGTAGAGAGGTACTCATAAACTGAAAGCTGTCTGTAAATTTCAGATTGCTCATGGTGAATGCAATGTATTTCTCAATGGTGTTGGGAATGACCGTAATCGTTTCATTTTTGAATTTCCCAATTTCCTCCCTGATCAGGTGACTGTCATAGCCTCGCAAATTGTGGAAAAATACAAGAATGATAAAAGAATCTTTATCCCCCTGCTTATCCTTTCTAAGTCGAAATTGTAAATTGCATTCATTATGCCCTGCTCCGCAATATTTACCATTGATATGATCATGATCTTTTGCTCTAAAATCCCTTTCAAAGAATAAAAGATAATGCTCACCTTTTCCAGACAACTAACAGAAAATATGACGGACAATAAACTCCACAAGCTGTAATAAAAATATGTAAATATAGCTGTATTGATTGTGCATGAATTATACATGTATAGACAGCATATTATACTTTAATTATAATTACAATTATCCATTTTAATACCTTTAATGTAATTTTTTTCAGGGTTCAGTCACAAGTATAATTTCCTTAGGTATAAGGTAAATATTGTTAAAATCAACAATGCTTCAATTTTCAGCTCGAAATACCCTTTTACCGCATACAGCAATGCAAAATTTATAAAAGGATGCATGCAAGCATAAACCCTTTTTATAAAAATAACTCCCTGCCCCTTGTAAATGTGTTAAGTGTGCCATTATGCAATAAAGTGCTTTTCCATACACTGTTTTTCTGTTTGACCGTATTCACAAAGGTAATTTCAGTTAAAAATTGTTTGCGTGATGCGGTGGATCAACTGAACGTCTGGTAGTAACGTTAACTGTACTGCTAGCTTTTGTGAATACAGCTGCAGATATTCATCGCTTACAAATGTAAAAGTTATTGTCATGCAATCTAACTCTACATGCATGATAGAGAATGTTATTGGGCTATGTTAGAATGCAAAGCATCGGGGAAAATTTCAGGCTCTTCTTCCACGAAGAGTTTACGTTTTGTATGGGTGTGTCAATAATTTTCTTTATTTAAATAATGTGCTTAAGAAAACTGCTATGCAGATATCCAGTGATCCTCCACTTACAGGCTATAGGCACGAAGAAGGGTTGGAAGTTGTAGTGTCTTTTGATATGGTCCCGATCCATCATTCCTTCCACTCACCACGTGTTTCCCCAGCTTCGTAATAAACATCAAAACAATGAAGTTCATTTTCTGTGTTTGAGAACTAAATTCATTAAAACACAACATTTTGGCGACGAGGATAAAAATATTTTAGAACTTATGAAAACTTAATGTGAATAGAAGATTGAAACCTGAATGATTTTAATTTATGAAGTGAAAATATTAGCAAATTACGCTAGAGAAAAAAGTTAACCAAGAAAATGTAAAAACAGTGGATACGTATTCATAAAAACATCGGGTATCACCTATATTGTTAAAGAGATAGAAAGATGGCCGAAGCAAATGTAAAATACGTCGGCCAAATCGGTCGCATTGATCCGTTCGACGAAAACATTGAGGACATAGAAACATATATATAGAACGTTTGGATCAATTTTTTACCGTTAACGAGATACCAGTAGAGAAAAAGGCCCCTGCTCTATTGAGTTTGGTCGGTCCTAAGATTTTCAAGCTGCTGAAGAATATTGTATCTCTACATCCACCGGCCGATCGCACATACGCGCAGCTATGTGAAGCGTTAGTTTCACATTTCGCACCAAAAGTCAACAAGACCGCAGAACGCTTTCGGTTTCAAAACCGCAAACAACAAACTGGTGAGAGTATACAGGATTTTCTAGCAGCTCTGAAAGATCTTAGCTTGAAATGTGAATTCGGAGCAGACTTAGAAAATAGACTAGTTGATTGTTTTGTATATGGACTGGCAGACTCAAACGTAAAAAAGAAACTGCTAGCAAAATCGGATCTTGATCTAGATAAAGCTATGAAAATTGCTGTCGTCATTGAACAGGCAAATGCGGATGCCAGCGACATAAGCAAAGAAGCTAAAGCGGTAAACTTTTTAAAGAAAGGTGGTACCCGACAAAAGTCAGACAAAAGGAAAACGGACATTAACGTCCAAAAGCAGGCTAAGGCATGTTATCGGTGTAATGGAAAGAACCACACACCAGATGAGTGCTACTTTAAGGAGTATTCCTGCAATGGTTGTGGCAAACGCGGTCAGATCAAACGTGCTTGCAAAAGCAAACACAGTGAATACAAGTCCAGGAAGCGTCCAGAAGAGCAGAACAAAGAAAAGCGACGCCAAAAGTCACGTGTTCATCAAGTGGATCAAGACACGTCAAGCGATAGTGAATTAGGAGTGCTTAGCCTTGAAATCAACTCCATCATGAATGCCGACAAAATAGTTGTACGGCCACGTGTGAATAAGGTTCCTATAGATTTTGAGCTAGACACAGGGAGTGCCATAAGCCTGGTACCGAAACATGTGTATGATGAACACTTCGGTGACTGTAAACTGAAACCCACGAAGACAGTGCTGAGAACGTTTACTGGTGAGCCCATGTAGCCTATGGGTACACTGAAGGTCAATGTGCAAATCCATGGCAACCACAAGAAGGGACTACAGCTATACGTTGTAGATTGTGGCAGAAATGCGCTCTTTGGCCGTGATTGGCTAAGAGAGCTCAAGCTCAATTGGAGCGAGATCAACGCACTGCACCTAGCAAAGAAAATTGACACACTCGGGATTGCAACACAAGCATCACAAGATTCCAGAGTGACAGCACTGATTAATAGGCATCACGCCATCTTTCAACCAGGTATCGGAAAACTTAAGGGACCGTCGGCAAAATTTGCTATAAAGGACGGAACTCAACCTATCTTTATGAAAGCCAGGAACGTCCCTTTCGCACTGCGCGAAAAGGTAGACAAAGAGCTAAAAAGGCTGGAGAATGAGGGCATTATCTCTCCAGTGAAATTTAGTGAATGGGCCACGCCAATTGTCCCCGTCCTAAAACGAAACGGAGAAGTCAGAATCTGTGGCGATTTCAAATGTACCCTTAATCGGGTGATTGAGCCAGAGCACTATCCTCTCCCAATCATTGATGAGATATTTGCCTCTTTTGGGGGAGGGAAGAATTTCAGTAAGATCGATATAACACAGGCATATCTTTCTTACGAAATTCACGAGGATTTCAAGAAATATGTGACCATCTCCACGCCCCATGGCCTATACCGATACAACAGGTTAATATTCGGTATAACGGATGCCCCGGCAAAGTGGCAGAGAGTAATGGACGAAATTCTCCAAGGCATACCATTCACAAAATGCATTTTAGACGACATCATAGTGTCGGACGAAAGTGACGAGAGTCATCTAAAGAATCTTCAAGCCGTCTTCGAACGCTTAGAAGAATTTGGCCTCAAAGTCAACAAAAAAAAATGTGAATTTTTCAAGCCAACGATTGAATTTTGTGGGCACAAAATTTCTGCAAATGGACTAGAAAAGGATAACAAGAAGGTGGAAGCAGTACTCAAAGCCCCAAAGCCCAAGAATGTCAAAGAACTCAGGTCATGGATCGGACTGGTGACTTACTATCACAAATTTCTTCAGGATATTGCAAGCAAGCTGCAACCCCTCTACGCTCTGATGAACAAGGGCGCAAAATGGCAGTGGACGGCAAAACATGACCGCGCTTTTAAAATAGCCAAACAGGAAATAGCATCTGATCGGGTGCTTACTCACTACGATCCGAAGAAAGAGTTGTACTTGCAAACGGATGCAAGCCCCGTTGGATTGTCAGCGGTGTTAAGTCACCAAGAAAATGGGGTGGATAAACCGATTTTGTTTATCTCCAGATCTCTCAAACCAGCGGAGAAGAATTATTCTCAACTTGACCTCGAGGCGACAGCAATATTTTGGGCGACAAAGAAGCTAATCCACTACCTGTTTGGCAGACGATTTCACATCGTGACAGACAATAAGCCTCTGACGAGCATTTTTAATCCGTCAAAAAGTCTGCCACAGATGTCTGCAATGCGCTTGCAAAGATACGCGATCTTCCTCTCTGGATTGAATTATACAATTCAGTACAGAAGCACTTCACAGAATCGAAACTGTGATTCGCTTTCACGCCTCCCACTCCCAGCCTGAAATTGTGATTCGCTTTCACGCCTCCCACTCCCAGCCTGATTCCGCGGAAATCTGTCAAATTAACATTCTAAATGACCTGCCAATCAACAGTGCAGATGTGAAAAAGTACACACAGCGTGCCCTGTACTGAGCAAAGTCTACACCTTTGTCCAAACCGGCGAGTGGAGTGAAATAGAAAACGACTTTTCTCCGTATTATAGGCGGAGAGAAGAACTAAGCACCCAATCGGGATGCCTCTTTTGGGGATATCGTGTTATTATTCCACCCAAGCTACAAAAACAAATACTGATTGATTTGCATGACACGCACATGGGGATTGTCAAAACAAAGGCATTGGCTCGATCATATGTGTATTTTCCGAATATAGATAAAAAGATCGAAGAAATGTGCAAAATCTGTCCGAATTGTGTACAGCATATTAAAATGCCCAAAGAAAGCGAATTATTTCCATGGAAACTCCCAGAACGTCCCTGGGATAGACTGCATATTGACCATGCAGGCCCGTTTCAAGGTAAATTATTCCTAGTGGTTGTTGACGCATTCAGCAAATGGCCTGAGGCTGAAGTAGTACCGTCAACAGACAGTGAAACGACCATCGCAAAACTTCGAACAATGTTTGCTAAGTTCTGGGTGCCAAGGACAATTGTCAGCGACAATGCAACATCCTACACTTCTCAGAAGTTCAGCGACTTTTGTGCCAGACTGGGGATAAAACACATTTTCTCAGCCCCCCACTCTCCGAGAAATAACGGACTGGCAGAACGCTTCGTATAGACTCTGAAATACGGTCTAAAATCAATGAAATCAGACAAGAAAACCATGCAGTTCAAGCTGGATTCCATCTTAATGAAGTACCGTATTACCCCCCACACAACGACCGGAGAGACTCCTTCTCAATTGCTTTTCAACAGAGTGATCAGGTCAAAGTTAGATCTTTTGCGGCCGAGTCTACAAGAAAAAGTGGCAGAAAAACAGGAGAAATCAAACAAAAATATCTTTCCTCTACGCGAATTTAAAATTGGTGAAAGTGTGCTTGCTCGTGATTACCGCGCTACTGATCAGAAGTGGCAATCTGGAGTAATTACAAAACGCACCGGTCCGGTGTCATATCACGTTAAAACGAGTGAAAACGGTATGTGGCGCAGACACGCAAATCAGCTTATGAACAGTGGTAACAATCTAATAACACCATCAAGATGTGAGGATATAATCGAACAAACGGAGCCAGAATACACACAGCATGATAACACCGTTGATAAGACAAACATGTCCGCACAACCAGTGAGCGACCTTGAGAAAACGCAGCCAACAATTAATAAACATCCCACAAAGCACACGCCAACCTTAGTGCAACAATCGCCAAGACGATCAAGGCGACAATCTAAACCTCCGGACAGATTTGGCATTCCGATATCAGACGTCAAAAGTTGGAAATAAACGGAATAAACAGTAATAATGAACATAACATAATGACCAGAGATATTTTTCAATGACGGTCTCATACTCTAAAGCATGAATTAAAAGTAGTGGATAGTTTTCTGACTCGAGTAATTAAGTAATTAATTACAAATGACAGTCATATTTGCATAATCAAAGGATTGTAGTTTTTTTGTAGTTGTCTGCATGTTCTACACGTGGTGAACAGTCAATAATTGTTAGGCCGCTTGACTTCGCACAAGCCCGCCGCCCCCCCCCCCCCCCCCCCAGCCGCTCTGTCTCTCTCTCTTTCCACAAACCCATTTTGAATTTAAATATGGAATTTATAAAAAAAAAGTGTTTATTCATAGCAGAAATTAAGGGTACTCTAAATAAATCCATAACGAAGAAAGTAAGTTATGTGTAAGATAAAAAATAGAGAAATTCGGTTATTATTTCTTTATTTATTTTTTTTTGTTCTAAATTTAATGAATATAGGTGAGCTTTCAATTAAGGAGGAAAGAAAGTGTAGTGTCTTTTGATATGGTCCCGATCCATCATTCCTTCCACTCACCACGTGTTTCCCCAGCTTCGTAATAAACATCAAAACAATGAAGTTCATTTTCTGTGTTTGAGAACTAAATTCATTAAAAACACAACAGAAGTTGTCGAGATGGCAGAGGAGCTAAAGACCTAGGAACCAGCTATTCCTTTATCTAAATACAGATCAGGGAATGTTGCTCTTATTGTATTCAAAAACAAATAGTGGCCATGTCAAGAAGAATCCTTGTTCGAGGGAAAACAGGCCATAATGTACGCATTTATTGGCTTCAGCATATACGACTGAGTTTAAATTTTTAGTTCCAATGTACCCAATACGTGTCAAGTGAGAATATCGTTTGCGGTCTTTCTGCATAGCCTGTTGACATAATATGATATTCTATGTGATGCGTTGTGTTCAATGAAACGACAGTGTAAAATACAGAAGGGTAATACACACACAAAATGCCAATTAATTTTTTATTACTTTCCCAGCTATGAAAAACTTGTTGAAAATATGGTTCGCAACTGAATAACAAAACATGGATTTCTGGATCGGAGACACAGCACAATTTAGGAAGTTAAACCTTTCCTTGAATCTGTTGATATTGGTAATTGGTCAGCTATTTAAGAAGCTTACCAAATGTTGAATGCGGAAAGGAAGAAATACGATAGCATCCCAGAGGCTACTTTTCAGTTTTGAATGCATAATTTTTAGTAAAAATAATTTGACATCAAACCTGTTCTTAACTTTTCATGCATATTAAGATTCGCGAAATAAGTTCTCATTTGACGGTTTAAGCCGTTGCTTTATTTTTGAAATGCATTCAAAACTGTTCTTTGTTTTATCCTGTTGTTCTGTGATGTGTAATGTTTTCGATTATCTGTTGAGTGCATTGGAACGAAACTAGTCGGCTAATTTAAACCCTATATACTTTTTGTGGTACATTCTTGTGTGCATTGTGCAGTATAGTAAGAAAAAACGAACAAATATTATGAATATACTAACGCAAAGTAAAATGCAAAGGCTTTAAAGTGCTTTTTATCCTGTTCCTTCCATGTTAAGGAAACGAAACAAACGTCAAATAAATAGATTGTTTTACACCAATGCACTTTAGCGATTAGGAAAAAAGGAACACCTTGGTTCTAGCACATATTGAAAAATGAGTAGTTGTATAATGGGTGTTCTAAAACAGTGACGTCATATTGTTTTAGAACACCCATGGTTATAGTAAAACGTCATATTAACGTCATAATGACGTCACAGGGATGGTGGGCAGCTGAGCAGACAGTTAAACGAGCAGCCGCACAAACGGACAGTCGGACAAATGGGCAGCGAAACAAATGGGCCTCCAGTAAAACGGACAAATGGGCCGCCGGAAAAAAAACAGACAGACGCGGACAGCCGCGTACAGACGCGGGCAGACAGCTCACCAACTGCGCTTTAAGCAGAGGACTCATAGAGACATGGTTAGAGCTCACCCATGAGGCTCCTTTTAAAATCAAAGGGGGTATAAAAAGGGGTATAAAATAGCCCCCCTTTTTTATTTTTTATTATTATTTTTTTTTGACATTTCCCACACTCTCATGCATACACACAAACATACCAGCACATATCATGCTCAGCGCTTATTTTGTATTAGTGGGTGGCCGCAGTAGCAGCCGTGACTGAGTAAGCGTTTCATTTCGTAAACCTCTTAGGTATTTTAACCCCAGATAGCAATTTCTTTTTATTTTTCTCTAATTCTTTTCTAATTCAGACACATCAGTCTTCTGCAATGTGACATTTCCATCTCTGGAATTGTTTGTAGCACATACATGTAAACCAGCTAGGGTGAAACGCGAAAGAGCATGGGGAAGGAGTAAAGAGACGAAAGATGGAACAAGATGACATTTGGCCATACGGTCCAGTCCTCTGTATGAAATGCAATGGGGAATTTTCATCTATGGATACCTTTGAGACACACGTGTAGTAAAGCCGAGATGAAAACTATAGTGAAACATGCTCGAGAAGAGCTTGGAAAGGAGTGAAGATGGAACAAGACGACATTTGGCCATACGGTCTAGTCCTCTGTATGAAATGAAATGTGGAATTTCTATTTATGGATGCGTTTGAAGCACATGCATGCACACCAACTGAGATGGAAAATGTGCCTCATGAAGAACATGTTTCAAAGAAACAAGGACAAGTACGGAGAGGTAGAAGGGTTAGTCTTGGTGAAAACGCGCAGGAAAAACGGTTTGAGTCTGAGGATGGATCGGATTTACTGCTTGAAATGCGACAAGACAACCGTATTAAGACACATTTGTTGGAGACCTTAAACCATGGAATGAAATGGTATATTGTAGTGCATGTACGCTTCAAGAAACTGAAAGGGAATGCAGACAGTGTTATGACAGAACAAGTGGATAATGCATTTATGAGTAGTCCAACATATACAGCATACAATCCAGCAGATATTGAACAGGATTTGCCAGAAGCCTATAAAGAATTATTTACTAAGTTTGACGAACATGAGCAACAAGGCTCTGGCTGGGTATTGGATAACATACTGTAAATTGAAGTACATACAGCTACGTCAGCACCACTGGAAGCAAGTAGTTTTATTCCACTGCCGAAGGAAGTGAAGGAAACAAAGGGTGTGATAAATATTAAGAATGATGACAACAAGTGTTTCTTATGGTCAGTATTGGCTTACCTTCACCTTTCAATAAGCAACCCAAATCGCGTAAACTATACAACCCATTTGAGAAGGAATATAAGGTAGAGGGTGTGACATTTCCTACACCAATTACTGACATTCCAAAATTTGAAAAAGAGAACGATGTAGCCATTAACGTGTTTGGATATGAACAAGATGTAGTTGCTCCAATACAACTTAGTCGAAACGTCAGTGCGGGAGAAATCAACTTACTTCTGATTAGCAATGACAAAACGAAGCATTACTGCCTCATCAAGAATTTTAGCAGACTTATGTCTCATCGATCAAAGCATAAGGGTACAGCTTTTTATTGTTTCAACTGTCTACACGGGTATATACGGCAAGATCTTTTGATAAACATCGTGAATTTGTGACAAGCATGGAGCACAACGTTTATCATTTCCCAAGGAACCCTTTATTAAGTTCAAGAATGTAGCCAAACAGCAGCGAGCACCTTTTGTGATTTATGCTGACTTTGAATGTTTCACGCAAAAGCATGAAGAAGGAGACAAGTATCAACATCACCGCCCAAACAGCTTTGCCTATGTGGTTGTGAATCAGTATGGCACACGTGCACCAGCTGTGCATCGAGGAGGCAACGCCGTAAAATTCTTTTTAGACCATATGGTGAATGAACGTGATCGTATTGTGCGTGGTTTACAGCAACCAAAGGAAATGGTGATGACTCGTGAAGACAAAGAGAATTTCAAGAACGCTGTCGATTGCTACATTTGTCATGAACCTCTAGAAGCAGATCGTGTGAGAGATCATGACCATATCAATGGCAAATACGGCGGTGTAGTGAATGCAACTTCCAATTCATCATTCCTGTGTTTTTCTACAATCTACGAGGCTATTACAGTCATCTAATCATGGAGGAAATTGGGAAATTCAAAGATGAAACGATTACAGTCATACCCAACACCATTGAGAAATATATTGCATTCACCATGAGCAATCTAAAAGTTACAGACAGCTTTCAGTTCATGAGTACCTCTCTACAGAAGTTGGTATCCAACGTTGCAGCAGAAGGGAAAGATAACTTCTACAACATGACCTCTCACATTCACGATAGTGACCGTGACCAACAAGATTTATTGCTGAGAAATCAAGTGTACCCCTACGAATACGTGGACGAACCATCCAAGTTTGCTGAAACGCAGCTACCATCAAAGGACAAGTTTTATAGAGGACATTAGTGATGAGGATTATGCTCATGCGCAGAAGTTGTGGGATACGTTCAACTGTACGACATTCGGTGAATACCACCACCTATACCTGAAATCAGATGTGTTATTACTAGCTGACGTGTTTGAAAATTTTCGTCAAGTGTGTCTCAACACGTATGAATTGGATCCTGCTCACTACTATACAGCGCCAGGACTGTCGTGGGATACTATGTTAAAAGCGACAAAGGTGAAGTTGGAAGTGATCAATGACATTGACATGTACCAAATGGTTGAGCAAGGCATACGTGGAGGAATATCTGTGATCACACACAAGTATGCGAAAGCAAATAATCCCTACGTAGCAGATTACAATTCTGAGATACCAAACAACTATCTGATGTACTTCGACGCAAATAACTTGTATGGCTGGGTCATGTCATAAATCAGGCCACAAAGAGGATTTATGTGGGTGAAAGAGCCAGAATCCTTCGACTTCATGGATGTAACTGAAGATTACGACACTTGATTCATTTTTGAAGTGGATTTAGAATACCCAAATTCAACCCATGATCGTTATAATCACTACCCAGGGGCTCCAGAAAGGAAATGTGTCAAAATTGGAGAATTGTCAGAGTAGAGTCAAAAGCTACGGGAAGATGTGAACATGAAAGCAAACCCAGTGAAAAGCTCATTCCTAACTTGTGTGATAAGAAGAAATATGTGCTTCATTACAGGAATTTACAACAGTCCGTCTCACTAGGGTTGAAAGTCACCAAAGTACATCGCGCCATCATGTTTGAACAGAGCAAATGGCTAGCAAAATACGTTTCCTTGAACACAGGAAAGAGAAAATTGGCTAAGAACCCATTTGAGAAAGACTTCTTCAAACTAATGAACAACTCTGTGTTTGGCAAAACCATGGAAAATGTGAGAAGGCGAATCAATGATGAACTTGTTCACAAGGAAAAGCGGTTGAAAAAACCCGTAGCCAAACCTTCATTCCACAAATTTAGAATTTTCAACGAAGATTTAACCGCAATGCAGTTTGAAAAGTATATCATTCTATCACCTGGCGAACAATCCACGTTGAAAGACCATCTAGGGGAGTTGAGGATACCTGGCTTGCTCCTGAAACTCTCAGAGGATTTACAAGTGCGTGTGACCGAGAACTGTCTAGACGTGTTTGTACGATTTCGCCAATATGACGAGCTTACAGAACTCTACGACTACTCCACCCTCAACACAGTGGAATGGTACGCTCTGTTACAAGCATTGGATTGAAAAGAACCTGACGCTTGAATTCAAAGAGGAAGGAGTGCAACTCATGCGGGGTATCAAGTCCATTGAGCTGACACATTCCATGTGCGTTATGGTGATGGACATTGACATGAATGATCATGGATATGAACTGAAACTGTCTGGACATGAAGATGTTAAAATAATAAAGTTTGGTAATGGACAGTTTTATGCTAGTTTTCATAGGATTTACAAACGTGGGTGTAATGTCTATGACACATATGTTAATTTAGATTGGTATGAATGGCATTTGTTTATTAATGTATTGAAGGTATTTGTGAAATAAAAGTTAAATGTAAAATAGATTTGTTGAAATGCAAAATAATTGTTGAAATGTAAATAATGTATAACACAATAAAAAATGTTGTATAAAACTGTCTTGTTTATTTACAATATTCATAATAAAATTAACAATTACCAACAACTTAACTAATACAACTTAACTAATACAACATCAATAAAATAATGGTTTATAATGTCTATATGCAAAATTCTTTACCGCAAAATCACCATCACTTCTTCTTAATACATCAATGATTTCAAAAGGACTATGTCCTCGAGCTCTTTGAATTATATAATACACACAATAAAATCCACATATAGATGATATTGGTGTTTGTAATGGAACTGAATTATAAATGAAATTAAACTTTAAAAACTTATTCAAACGACTGTTTATAAGTAAAAGTCCATGTGCAGGGTCTTTGTCAAATAATACCGCCACCCAATGCTCTCCTGGTTGATCATGATCGTCCTTGTTGACGACATAGGCACCGTGTTGTAAGATGGTAACTGATCCATGGAAAACACGCCTTGAAACAAGTCTTTTGTCGCGACATCATAGGATAGTATGGCTTCTATCTGCTTCGTGTTCATGAATGATAATCGAATTGAAAGCTGCGATTTGCACTTATTTCAACAATGTTATCAAATTCAGCATGTACTATAACATTGACTGTATTTTGCAAGGCACCAGCAAAATTCATTTCTAGTCGCAAATTCCCATGTTTCATAAGGGCATAATGATCACCACCATTATAATCAGGTGTTAAGTCAAAAGAAAATGAAGCATAACCTTTAGGTCAATCTTTCCGTTTTATAATGGAACTTTTCTCACCATTCAATTTATCAAAAGATTTGTAAAGAGTTTCAAAAGCGTACAGATATTTGTCCCGATTTATGTTAAGCTTGAAAGGTTTGGATAGGACTGGTTCACCATCCGTGTAAAGTTGCATATAGTTTAGATTAAAATATTGAAAATTGTATGGATTTCTCAATACTGTTCCAGCAAAGGATTCATTATGAACCAGTCCAATGACAATACGTTTTGGTAATTGGCCTAAAAAGATGTTATCTTTCACAAAATATTGAAATACTGCTGGAATAGCTAAAATTTTACATTTTTTTCTAGTAACAGGAAGCTTAGCAGGAGCTTTTATCAATACATCTGCATGTCATAACTGAATACCCTCACTTTGCGAATGGTTAAAAACGCATCTCTCAATTCTACTTTAAAACCATTATTTTTACAGCCCTTAATACATATTCATCTTTTTGTCTATGTAAACGCAATATCACACTAATACCATTGGGAAGATAACGATCCTGCGCAAATAAATCTACCCTTAAACTACGTGTAAGCATAAACTCATGGCTTAGACGCGTATACAAATAACGATTATGTAAACATTATTTCCTGCGTCACCTATATCAGCAAGCTCAAGATTTACATGAAACCCTGGTACATATCTTTCATGATTAGGTCTTTTCACCTCATGAGCATTCATTGCCCAGCAGTATCTTTATAGATGAGACGCAAAGAACGCTCAGAATGGAGACTTTCTTCCGAGTCATGAATGAGATGAGATATGATGCTGGTATAACCATGGGTATTGTTACTATGTGATACCAAACGATCATTTAGAAACAATTCAATATTGAACCATAACCCATTAAACAAATCATTGATACATGATGCGTTATCACCTACACCACATAGTGTTCCATCAACCTTTACAATACAGCATACAATATGACGTTTACTGTTCTTTAAATCTAGATATTCTTCTGTACTCGCAGGAATGTAGAATTCTATTGGCGCATCCTCTCTAATGGTAGTCAGTGCTTGATAGTATACATTATAGCTTTTTTCTACAGCAGTTTGCGTTGGTAGTTTGCGAAACCATTCTAATGGAGAACGACTACATTCACAAGAATGAGTATTAATTAGAGACATGATTAAAAAATATCCTTCTTATATTTTGTTGATGTTATCCGTTTAGCTGGCTTTCGCCTTCTGACACGTTTTGCAGGTTGTGCTCTCTTTTGTCCTCCTAACATACCACCAATCACACGTTGTGCTCCTCGACCTGTAACATCGTTCGCGACATCTTTCGCAGCCTTTTTAAGATGTGGTGCAGCGATTTTAGCCCCTGCCTTAAGCAGTGGAATAGCTTTGCGAGCCAATGATCCAAGGATTGAACCAATACCATCTCTATATTGTATTCGCGCTCCTTTAAATCCTGGTAATTCTCCACCCACTTAACTACGAAAATGGTATCGTGTGTATATGCTTTTCTAATGCTTTTGGTCGAAAATGAAGCTTACATATCACTTTCCCAGTTTGAAATGAAACATTATGACCTGTGTCATCCTTAATATTCATTTCTATCGTATCAAATTTGGATGTGTTGACAGGGACGTAATGAGGTTCTTCATACGTTTTCATAATAATATCACCATCATCCCCTTTAATGGGAACAGAACGTAGTAAAGGAACATAATAATCTCCAACTACTTGTGGCTCACAAATACTACAGTACACATAAAGTGTATAAAATCCATGTTTCACATCTGATTGATGTTCAGCAGGACCGGATTTTTCATACCATTTATCTGGCTTAAATCCTAAAATCTCAGCTAATCCAGTAGAAAAGACAATATCATAATCATCTCTCAAAATAAGATAAACTCTTCGACTAATTTTATCATACCTTAACTGAATAGGGTTTTCGTTAATAGATATTTGTAATTCTTCATTTATTGCACTTTATATGACTTGGTTCTTGTTCATACGCTACTTTATCAACAAATACGTAATGTGTATCTTTTGGTATAATGCCTGTACGAATACGTAGTTGATCATTCGTCTTCGGCTTCAAATCAATGAATAAATAGCCATGAGATTTGCTGGTAACATCTTGATAGGCTTCTATGAGAAATTGAGATTTTCCAGAATACATTTGTCGCGCTAATGTACTTATTTGTTGACTGTTTCTAGGATTTTTAAACAGAATGATGTTATGTGTATTCAAACTAATATTTCACATTTCTCTACCATGATGGAACAAATTATGCACAATAAAAATAATGCTTAGATTTTGATGGCTGCTGCCAAGACTAAAAGAGACGTGTCATTCGCTCATCACTATGACATTTGGTCATTAAGTCATCAATGATGAGTAAGTTTTCCTTTTTCGGATTAAAACGATCTTCAATGTCATCTGGAATGCCTTGGTAAAATTCCACACCTTTCATTGCCTTATACAAATGCTGATCTGCTGCATAGAGCCATTAAATGGCTTTTTGAGAGGGTTCAATTAAAATTTCCCTAACTAGAGAAGTTTTACCATTGCCTGTAGATCCAGAGACCAAACATGTGAATGGATGCTTCATTTTTAATGTCTGTTTCTTTCACCCAACTGTTAAAATTCTTTGGCCAACCTAACCACTTAACAAATAATTCTTTAACACCTCGTCTTTTTCGTGTTTTCAAAACCTTTTCAATTCTGTAGACCGATTCAATATCTTTTGTCACTTTCTGCAGTTCTTCTTCATGGAAATGTCCATCAATCTATTCGTCCAAAAAGTCTCTCACACGATAGAAGTGTATTCCTTGCTTCTTACAGCGATGTGTGATAATGAAGACTTCTTGCGTCCACTTTATATGATAATCCCGTTGAAATACATATTTCATGTGGGAAATGCAAACCTGATCACCAATTTTAAATTTGTAGGGTTTTTTTCTTCTTTGGTTTTAATTTCAATTTATCTATATACATATACTTCCACACTTTCGATTCGTTGTCTTTACGAATATCTGCAGGAACATACTTATTAGGGAGGGGGCCATGGGGTCTATGGTTGTAATTATACACTAAGTCTGGAAAGATGTCCACATATCGATAAGTTTGATTATTTAGGAAATATCGATACATCAATCCCTTCAGAGTACGAATGACTCTCTCAGCAGAGTTGGCTTTGGTTTCATTCTTTGTCGTATAGGCATGTATTCCATCCTTCTTCAAAAAGTGCTTTTACCCATCTGTTTTTAAATTCAGTTCCTTTATCCGCCCTTAGAGTTCGTGGTCTTCGTTATGTTTCATGAAAAATCTTTTGAAAGAGACTTCTATGACGCTGGTATGTGATTTATTAGGTATTGGCTGTACCCACAAATATTTGGAAAACACATCAATGACAAACAATAAAAAGCTGGTGTCATCATTATAGGGAGCTATGTTTTCCATGTCAGCTAAATTAATATCACACATGTCATCAATTAGGGAGGGAGCCATGAGGTCTATGGTTGTAATTATACACTAAGTCTGGAAGGATGTCCATATATCGATAAGTATTAGAAAGTCGATGAGCGAAACACAAAAGCTTTGTTGACGCGTTTATTCACGATTCTATCCAAGTTAACGTCCGCGCATCCCAGAGGACAAATGGTGCATCAGCGGTCACAACGCTAACTCTCCGTGCTGACAAACGGTACAAAACGGTAACTGGAACAAAACATTGAACACAGGTGTTAAACCCAAGTTACATGCCTAAATAAATCCCATTTAGGACACAAGTCGATACTCGATTACTGATTTGAAACCCAGTATTTTAATAAACAAACTGCTGTGATTTCAAGAGAAAACTCTGGAAAGCGCACACGTCTTACGAAAAATGGCAGATTTTTACGAGAAATAACATAACAAATTACCACGAAATACTGCCTTAAACAGATATACTTCTGTATTTGAAGAACGAGGTAAGTAATTATTTACAGCGCAAACCCACATATTTATGACAAATTATTACGATATGAGTGGATTCTTACCAAAAACTAATCCCGGGGCCTAATTAGCTGGAATCCCATTCGAGACCTCCGCATGGGGGAGGGGGAGAAGAGGGAGCAGTGCTCACCCAAGAATTACCGTTTCCATTGGGGCATCCTTATTACCCAGTAAGAGAACGGCACTGCTTATCTTGGCATGAACGACAAGTTCACAAAGATTCAAACGGGGTGATCTTATGCAATAATGAGATATACACCCGCTGGCTCACATCCATGAAATTCTATGGGGGAGCTCGATCAAAGGGGAAAAGCCGGGAAGAAGGGAGATTCCATCTGATCAGGAGAACAATGGGAATGTTTAACCGACTGATACAGCCCTCGTGTTACAATACATCAAGGATTTCCCTTTGGAAATAGCAGTCCTTTTAATCACACAATATTTTAAACCCATTGAAATCCACGCATCTGGTGTTAAGTTTAAACTAACAATGGGTAAAAACAATGGTAAAACATGACACAATACATTTCTAAGAGAATAATAAAAAAGTCGCTGGCAGCGGTTTTTACAATAAGTTTGATTATGTAGGAAATATCGATACATCAATCCCTTTAGAGTACGAATGACTCTCTCAGCAGAGTTGGCTTTGGTTTCATTCTTTGTCGTATAGGCATGTATTCCCTCCTTCTTCAAAAATGCTTTTACCCATCTGTTTTTAAATTCAGTTCCTTTATCCGACCTTAGAGTTCGTGGTCTTCGTTATGTTTCATGAAAAATCTTTTGAAAGAGACTTCTATGACGCTGGTATGTGATTTATTAGGTATTGGCTGCACCCACAAATATTTGGAAAACACATCGATGACAAACAATAAAAAGCTGGTGTCATCATTATAGGGAGCTATGTTTTCCATGTCAGCTAAATCAATATCACACATGTCATCAATTCCACGTGTAATGACACGTTGCCTTTTAAACCTGTATTATAAACTGGTGGCATCTTGATCCTGTAACCATTTCTTCACTTTGGAATGAGTGACTGGTTGATCATGTTTTTTAATATGTGATAAAGTTTGTAAGAACCAGCAAATGCCCCGGGTTGACCAGGTTTAAAGTAAATATTGGCTAAGTAGTCTTTCCACGTCGACATGTTAACACTAAATGATCAACACTTGTCAACATATCTTGCATTTTATTTTATCAACATATCTTGCATTTTATCAACATATCTTAAATTTTATATTATCAATATGGCATTTTATTTTGTCTTACAACTCTTACAAAGGGTTTATATCACTTTATTTGCATACTAAAATAAAAAAGTTACATTTACATAGAGTACATGCATGGATGTTTCCAGACTGTGATTCATCAATAATAGACGCAGGAAAAATAAATTCATAGCAAAGTGATGTAATGATAGTTAAATAAATACGACCTCTAAACATTTATAGATATAATACTGATTACGTAAAAAAGACCAGAAAATCATAGCTTTAGTAACGACTTGGTGGTCCAACTTGGATCACATTTGGCATAATAAATGACAAAACTACTGATAATTGATAATTTACAAATGTTTGTGCTAAACGATTTAAACGAATCTTTAATCTTAAATGCCTTATGCATATGCTTGAGAGAAGCTTTATTTGCTGCATTAATAAAACCCCGTGAGCCAGTTTCTATGGCATAAAATGATACTTTGTAACTGTTAAGTCCACCAAGTTCCATATCACGAACTGTCGTTCCGTAAATTTTTCTGCACGGTGTAAATATATGCACCGTAGTTTTATGGGTTTCAACTTTGTTATCGAAATATGTCGAGTTTGGTATCGTTGTTTTTATCAGAGTATGCTCTTTACAATGCGCCTTTACAAAATTGTTTTAAAATTTAATTTCGGGTTATAAATTAAGTTTTAATAATTTTATTTTAATCATGACTGAAATCCTTAATTTGCCTGTTTGTCTGTTTCTCTATTTTGAATATAGCATTTGCTCACACTGAATTGCAACAATAACCGGAATAAAACTCCCTATTGCGGACCATATACTTCTGTATACATTACACACACTGACAGGGACCATATTTTTGTACGCATAATACTCATTGACATATACTATATTTTTCTGTACACATTATACTCACTGACATGGACCGTATTTTTCTGTATATATTATACCGATTGACATAAACCATATGCTTCAGTACCATTTATAAACAATGACAGCAAAGCGATTATGGTCTCCAGGCCTATTTAATTCTGTCACTACTCGTTAATTTGTTCAGAAACAATACTGAACGCTTGGCAAAATATAGATGCATACATAACTGTGTATGAAATTACAATTAAAATTACTAATAATTAAATAACGTGTCAAGCAAAATTGAAAATTTTCAAATTGAAAAATTTTATCAAAAACTATGCATTTTTGTATCTCTTTGTTGTTGACATGTTACGTATGTCACGGAAACTGCTTGAAGAAGTTAACAGAAGCTAACCAGCTCAAACAAGCAGAGCATGAACTCTCTCTAGTATATATCTAGACATGCTTTATTCATAAACTATGCAATGATTTAATAATCTAAGAAACAAAGAAAAGATTGCTTTATGTCTTAGATTGTGTACGAAATGCTTTAAAAGAGAGGCCTTTGAAGAAATGCACCAAATCCTCTGCAGTTTTTAACATCTATGAAGAACATATTGTAAAGCAAGATAAATACATCTGACAACGTCTGTTGCTCTTATTTCTCGTTTTCTTTTAAGGTGATAAATAAAGACTGACGTTTCCAAATAGGAAATAACTCACACAGCTTTTTCTACATTTACAAATTCATTTAGAAACAGCGTTAAGACCTTCTCCAGAAATTTACCTGTTACAGTTAATTTCCACGCTATTTTCAATTCAATCAACGCCCACATCTGCTAATAGAGTAGAAAAAATTATATCAGTTTTATCATCCCAGAGGGAAGGGTACTCACGTACAAAATGGTTACCATGCATGACCATAACTTTTTGAAACGATGCTTAAACGCAGAGTACCTAGTGTGAGGTAATATCAATACTCGATGCCTTGACTGAACATCACATCCTTTTTAAAGGAAATTGTCACTGTGCCCTCAAAAGTACTCATTTTCTCGTGTTTTCGGACTCGCACATATGATAACGGAATTATCATCAAGTAGACAGCAAAAGTGAGAATAAAATTAATAAAATAAATAAATTCAGAATACTCGGATAAGTTGTATTTTACAGTTTAATATTTAACAATTTTAGATGCAAGATATAATCGGGATTGGTGGAATATTCTTATGTTTTTCTAATTACCGACACACCAGAAATAAAATTAACAATTACATTGTAGAATTACAAAAAGAATAGTTTGGAAATTGGCTTGGGCTACTATCTAAAGCCTGGTAGAGCCAGTGCTAAAAAAATTTATTGATATGTTATTAAGTGTCTTTTAATTCTTACCTAATGCGTTTACATGATGCCTTTCTGTAAGTGCGATTTCTTTTAAGGGCAGAAATTGCGACTCGAATTTTTCAGTTCTCAAAATATTTCAAACTTTTAATCATGCTAAATGACAACTTAATTACAAATTCAAAAATCCACTAAGAAAGAAATATCCCAAACGAACCCACTGATATGACCACTGTTATCTAAACATGTTATGTTATAAAGCTAGACAAGTGAAATATAATAGGGGATTTTTTTCAAAACGTCTTCATTAAAAGCAGTCAGACCTGTATTAAATTCGTAAATACTTAATTAAGTCTTTAATCTCTTCGCTCAAATTATATGTTTAAAAACAAATATTGCCAGTATCATATGTGCATGGTAACAGTATTAAAAACCACTTTGAAGAGAATAATGTGGAAATATTTGGCCTTCCAACCAGTGTATACGAGATCGCCATTGACGGGGCCATTCAGCGGTTTATCATGACTAATAGGAGGCAATTTCAACAGAGAGGTTCGCTCTGTGATTATTTATTCAACTTGAGCAAAGTTGACTCTCTTACTTACATGGACAATCACAATCACATCTTTTCTTTGGCATGATTTTGGGCCGTATATTTTAAATTTGAGGTTTTTACTTTTTCTATTTGAAGCCTCGTGAACGTGAGCTTCAAATAGCTTATGGTGAGTTTTTCCAAGAAAATCAATGTGTTTGGTAAATTTTAAAAATGTTACTTCAGGCTTCATAAAATAATTATATATATGCATTATAAGAAAAATCGATTCAAATTGTTGACAAATGATGCAGATTGGAACATAAAGAATACATTGATAGGACATGATCTAGGCATTGTGCTGTGCATAATTTATCTCATTACTCTCAAATATGATACGCATTTAATTTAAACATTTGAAAATATAAACTGATTCTGACTGCAAGTCATGACCACAATGTTGTGTAGTTAAAATATCAACCCCAAAATATCTATTAATGTAATACATAAATAAACGAAACTCAAGTTGTAAATATAGCATATTGCACAGAGTAGACAATGTTGATAAAATAGAAATATTTATAATAAGATTCATAGAAAACCAGTTCCGAGCACAATTGAGCAATAGCACTCAGTTTATAGATGTACTACTTTACACATGAAAAATCTTATTTCTATGCATTATATGTGTATTATATTTCTTCTTAATAATATGATTCTATATCATTAATATGATATGTCAAATGCGCTATGATCAGTTATTACATTGCAAGCATGCTAGGCCGAAATAAAATTTCAATAACCGGTAACGGTAACAGCCTCGGAGTTGCAACGTACAATCACGTGAAATCTTTATTTGCTATGATTTTTGTGGCAACAGATTTCACAACTCCGCCCTGAAGAACAAAATGGGCACACGTTTTGACATTGTATGCATGCTTGTTACCCCAGGTAAAGCTTGCTCTCTGTGAAAAGAATGAAAATGGGTAGCTTACATAATCTTTCTTGAATACGTGATTGCAACAAGCGATAAGGACTTTCCTTAAATAGCAGTGAAATAACTGTTAAATTTAAACAAAATGGCGTGTACATTGTTTACACAACCTTAGCTATATTTAAAACATAAGAACTTCATTTTGTAAATAACATCACTAAGCATCGATGCTGGTTGTAGACCAATGTGAAGTTAATTATAAATAGTCATTGGTCTTGGTCACGACCAGTGTTCTTTTCTTGAGGATATGTATGACGAACATGTTGTTGAAGGTACTTTGGGCTGGGATCGGAGGATTAGTGCATATTGTTTGATTTTATTGATCGAAGAACGACCTATGATTCACCAATAACCTTATAAATAAGCGAAAGTGTATTTCTTTAAAATGTCAATGCAACAGTCAATTATTTGATTTGGCATTTAAGCATAAAATTTCACATTAGATAATGAAAGACACGTTTAAATATCGAGAAAATGAAAACAAAAAAAGTAGTTTCAAATGTAAATAATAAAAATAACTGTAACGAACACGAGTGTCTTTGATACCCATACTGAAGTTTCTTAAAAACGCGATTTTAGGTTGTGTTTACTTTTTGATGCGGGATCATTGAACAAGTGTTCCCACCTTATGCGGGGTTATTAATCAAGTGTTCTTTTGGCCCGAGCCTGCATTCCACGTGTAACCTCGTATTAAAAGCCATGATTTTTCATGCTTTGCCTCAGTTGTTTGTTACTTCACGGTAGTATCAAGTGCCATGCTGCTTTGAGGATAATGGGCGAGCGATAGTTGGTAACTATATTAATCCTGTACTTTTCATGTACTGCGTATCCATGCTGCACGAGTAGCCATGTAATGCGAAGTCGTGTATTGGTATGTTTGCTCTATATTATTTGCGTAAGTAGAATGCCTTTACACCAGTGTAATAATTTTGTTGACTTTTGTTCATTAGTTTAACATGAGTTTCGGACAAAAGATTTAATGTTATTTTCGTGATGTTTCAGACGACCTTTTGTTCTCGAGTTCTACGTTTTTTGAATAAAAGAGTCTTCACTACCTCGTTCTCTTCTTAAGCCGCCACAATAACAATATATCGCATGAGAAAAAAGTGGGGGGTTTTGCCCGTGGCTGAACTCATTTGCATCCAACATGATGTACTATTAAAAGCAATTGTTTAATGTATTGATGATAGCATGAAGTGTCGTGAAAAAGTATGACTGATTCGCTATATAGTGTAATTGTTTAATTCCAGTCCCTTGTTATCATTTTGAAATAAAGGACAGAGCTGCTGCTGTCTTCCATCCTACACTTGCATCACCAATCCATCAAGTACAACGGCTTTCAGAAAAAAAGCTGTCATAGCCACACTATCTGTCATAGCTGTCAGAACTGTCATAGTCCCGCTATCTGGTTTACGTCATTAATTAAACTATTGTAAGCTTAAAATTTAATGCAATGAGATTTCTTAGGAAACATTTGAAGAAGGTTTGATTAGTCAATTTTATCATGTTCACTAATTTAAAGATGGTAATTTCGCAAGGTATGTACAGAAATATATTCTCATTCCGATGTAATTAATGAAATTACACACAATGTATTTTGTCAACATCAAATTTCCCAAGAAAGTTCTGCTAATATTACGATAGAAATCATTGAACAACGGCTTTTCTGCATTTGCTAAGTAACCGTTGTCATTTCCACTGCACACACAACATTATTGTAACTTTACTCTTTCTCTTTAAAACTCTTTAAAACTTAATAACAGTTAAACGTTTAACTCATAATTAGAAATATCACAAATAACAGAACTATGAAAACATAATATTTAGATTATATTTATAAAACAAAAAATAGCATTTAATAGAATTTCTAAAAAAGTACCTATAAAACCATTCACACGTATGTCATAGCACGTTTTACTTTGTGTATCTAAAATTGCTGAGAAGCACAGAGAACTAGACGGTACTTGCAGATATCTAGACAAAAGATTTTATATTGTGCTGTTTGTTTATCTAAGATTTTATTTTGTGCTGTTTGCTTATCTAAAACTAGATTGATATATATTTGTGTCATAATACCGATATGTTATTTGAACAGTGTACGCTTGCATTGGGGTGTTATTTGGGAACCTATATGCGATTAGCTATTAGCCTAACCAAAATGTGGCGCTTTCAAAATGATATTTCATAGCTGGAAAATAATACTGTTACTGATATACTTAGTTCTGCCGTAATACTGAATATGTGCAACACTTGATTTAAATAATATTTCAAAGTAAGTAAATAATAAATTTTGATGAAAAATTGACAAAGCATAACATTTTTTTAGGTGAACAGATTTTTTGAAGTAAGAATAGAATCAAAAGATCATTCTGAGTTGGTGATAGCAATATCTGAACGTGTGCGTAGCATTATTTGAATTTCATGATAATAGCTGATCGATTTAATAATGAACGCTCAAAAATGTATAATCATCATCAATATTGTGAGAATTGTATTTTATGTTTAAATGTAACAAAAATAAAATATTAAGGCCACCGTAGACTCAGCCAGTTCAAGTGATATGTGATAACGGAATGAAATAACTTCCTTTTGAAAAAAGATCCTTTGACAAACTGTAACTATACTCATAGAATTTAGCATACAACAAGCTACACATATCTAAATACACATGCAGTAATTAAAAAAGTAGAACATAACAGTAATAGCATAACAATATTACGGCTGAGGCTGTTAAATTTGCTGCATTTTCACAATAATTTTATTTCGCTGTTAGGACATGTTAGCATTATTTAATATTAGAGAGCTTATACATAATTATTCATATAATATTTCACATAATTATTGCGTAGTTAACTTTACCCTTTGAGAATCAGCATGTGTACTCTGTGATCGAATCAGATCAAGATTCTTTGATTAACCTCCGTGATGTAAGTTACAGTACAATTTTTGTTCAGTTTTATTGACAATTCAATAAGAGCAAGACAACTTCGGAAAGATTTAAGATACTTGTATTTTTCTTCGTATGCTCAATTGTCCTTGGCCCACAAATTTCAAATTCGGAAGTCAATTTTTGTGTAATAAAGTTCATTTCTTGCTTCGAGTTGTGCTCTAAAGCTGCATTAATTCCTGAGATACTGAAGCATACAATTACGATTTGTGTTACCACTGACCTAGTCAGCTCAACATATTTTTTTTTCGTTTAATGTATTTTGCCATTAGTGGTTGGAGTTATAGGAGATGATGGTGTCTGTATTGATATTTTTGGATGTGGTGACATGACTATGGTGTCCGCGTTTGTTTCGGGGGATGGGTGACATAAAGGAGGAATTTTGGGGGTTTGCTTTGTGTTGTTTGAGGTGACACAACGGTGCCCAGTAAGCACAGAAAATTTTCCCATGTGGGATACGTATGGGTTTTAATTGGGATTTGCATGGGAAGGTGGGAAAGGGGAAAACCCATATTCATCCCGTGGTGTCAACGAGGGGTTGAGAAGATGTAGTAATGCGTTGCCTACGCTTGCTTCTTGGTGGTTTAAGGTTATCTTCCTGTTTGTTTTTCATTTGGACATGAAATGATGAAAAGTGTCTATCGTCCCTACCAACAAATATTTCTGTTGGAGGGGTGATATGACGGTGTTGTCCGTCATTGTTTTGGCGGTTGGGTTGGGTTGGGATGTTTGTTATTGAGGTGACATTTCGGCAGTGCCAGTCTTTCTTTTCGGTAAGGCTGTTAAGCAAGCCTAAGGAAACCACATTTGTTTTTGTTGGTTGGAATGATATGGTGCTTGGTCTCTGACTTGTTTTCCATTGATTCAGTTGACATATGTGTTCTTTTTCGTCCAACGTTTCGTTTTGGTGCTGGTGCTGGTGTATGCGTTTCTTGTATGATGGATTGCAGTGTTCGCATTCGTGGGTTCGTGTGGTGTGGAGCTGATGTCACTTCGATGTCCGAGCTTCTGTCTAGGGGTTGGGTGATAGTGGCAAAAAAAAGAAAATTCAACCAATGGAATGAAATGATAAAATTGACAATGTAGATCGTCATATGCATCAAACCGCAAGTTTCTGAAATAAACATAACAAAGTTACAGCCGAAATAAATTCAACCACTCAAGTCATTTCACTCAGAGCTTAAAAACTATGTTCCTTTATTAAAGACGCGCCGCTTAAGGTGGGGACTCATACATTGAAGGACTGCACGCACGAGAGCGCATTTCATAGCTTGAGACAATCACTCGGGTGTTTTATTGGAATTTTTTTAAACAACGCTTAGAAACAATGTTGCTCATAGACTGACGGCGATTTTAAGGGAAGAGTCATAGCCGCCGTATTTAACATGTACACTAGAAGTACAACCACTGTACTTGTTGCATTATCAGAAGTGTTGTTATGCTAGAAAGTATGTTATTAGCTCTGATTCGGGAAGGATATACATCACCTTTACCTTATCTAAGTAGAAGTAACAGCAAGGGAGTAGTACCCCCAACATCTTTACCTTTACAACATTGGTAAGTTCTCAATTAAAATTAATTAATTTCTGAAAAAGATGTTAGACATTGGCATCATGTCTTTATTATTTATTACTTATGACCTAACTACATAAAACCTTCCGAACAGTTTTGCTATGTATCTAAAATCCCATATATATATATATATATATATATATATATATATATATATATATATATATATATATATATATATATATATATATATATATATATATATATGCGTGTGTGTCTGTGTGTGTCCCTGTGTGCATATGATTTTTATCAGAACACTCTGCAACGCTGGAAGCTGCAACACAGTTTTACATTCTTTGTTATCACAGAAATTCGCTTCACAATTAACAATAAGCAATATTTTTTAATAATACAGAACAGATACTCAAGAAGCTAATAAACCGTTTTATGTGTTTTGTATGTAATGTGTTTCCCCTCTGAAATAATTTTAACATAAGACAATATTGTTGACTTGTGCACATTTATAGCCATTTCTATCTATTCAAAACATTTATTGATCCCAGTATATGTTCTGCATTATTTAAGCTTCTTCTAAATTTCCAAACAACAATTTAGGTTTACTTAACATATATTAGTGTATTGACTAATAATAATCTGTGTCCACTGGGTGTGATTAATTTAGTCATATACAAGCTTATCACCGATTGCTCACTCAAGTACGTATGTCAAGCAATACTGCTATGTTTTTCATTTACTGCTAAACGTCACACTATGACTACTCAAAGTCGGAGTAATAGTTTTTTGCCATGCTTTGTAACTGCGTCTGGAATCTTAAGTAAATCCCTGAGCTGCTAGTTCCTCCTGGACTCGTTGTAGATAAGTCGGATCGGGATAACCATAACTGAAAAGCCAACATCTCAACAGTAACACTAATGCGTACAGAACTTAAGGAAATTTTAATTTATCAGGAGCTAAAGATGTATAAATGTTACATATGGGACATCTGTAGAATTGCAACTGGTTTAAGTGAAATATGTTAAAATTGATCGCTCTGTTGTTTGCATGTCAACCAAAATATACTTTCTTCACCAAGATCAGTATCATATCTCAAGATTAGTTTACAAGACGACAGTTAAACATCTCTTAGTGTGTATATGGAGTTAAACCTTTCAAACCTGTTTGTGCCTCCATGTATTTTAGTTTTGTGATGAATACAGTTCCAAACCACCATATCTTCTTTGCCTGTTGTGGATGATGTACCAACAGTGAAAATCATTTTTGCCTCGAATGCCCTTTTAAGAAGTTTTAAGACTTTTCTGCCCTCGCTATTATTTGGAAGGAACGCTTGGCGCTGTGTTCCATGGTATCTACGTCCTGGATGAGGGTGACTGTCCTGTAACATCAATTATCCTTATTATTACATGAGGCAAAATACGCAGAAAATTTAATGTATTTGTCGATGGAAAATGTTCATTATATTACTGTGACAGACATGCAGGATAATTTTAATTAAGCAATCGATCACAAAATCTCAAGAAGTTCTCGAAATATTATTGAATACATTAATTAACACAGCTTAGGTTTTTGATTTGATCTTAAATTACACCCTAGTTATGCTTCCGTGAACAATTAACTAACCGCCTGCACACCACTTGGTATATCGTAGAAAATAACCAGCGTTCCGTATTTTTCGTAACCAGGCAGGGAAATGTCTTCTTTAGCCACTTCCATGGTTCCATCCGGCTGATTACCTCTTATTTCACCGTACACAACCCCACAGTTAGGACACTTTGGAGACATTTTCTCAAAACATTCATCGATACACTTTGTACAGAACATGTGGTTGCACTTTTGAAGTATTTTTGGGTTAATCGGTTTCTCCATACAGATTGAACAAATTTCTTCTTCTTCTTCTTCTTCTTCTTCTTCTTCTTTCTTGCCATGCCCCAGATCCGTGTGGCTATCCTCTTTAGTTGTAACTAGCATTTGTTTTGTTGCCAGTGCAGATAACTTAGTGTCGCTCATATTGCTTGTGGTTCTGGTCTTGCTTCTCACGCCCCCAAGCCATTCTGTAAACTTACTGTAGCCTGGTTGTATTTGGAAAAAGCTTGATGACTTTTCAAATTCTTTTTGAAAAGCATTAATTGCTTCTGCATAAATATCTACGAAGTGAACAAATTGCAGTTTTGGAAATGGATATTTACGACAGAAGCGTTTGATGGCTTTTACAGCTGTCTCAGCGACAACAGACAGTGGTACTCCGTAGAGTCCTGAAATATATGTACACCCATTAATTCCTGTGGCCTGATGCTTAATTAACAAACATGCACAACTGAATAAATATAAAATTAACACAGCTGTAAAGGATAAATAGCATCCACATTTTAGCCACTCCATTAAATTTGAATCATAAAATTTATGCAGGTTGGTGAATGGAATGTCCCCAAAAGGGTTATTATCGGCAAAAATGGTGATGCAACCTATAAAAATTACAAATTTAATTATGTTGGGTATCTAATCAAATAGCTTACCTGAGCTTATTGCAGGGAATGCTATTGATGTAAGGCTGTCTCGATGCGCGTCGACTAAGCAGTTATAAAATGCATCTTGCAAGTCAAAGGCACACTGATCTTTGTTGGAATATTTACGCCACTGTGGTCCTACTGTGTGGAATACCTGCACATACAGTTATACACAAGGTACATATCTATAGGCCTTTGTAATTATAATTAGAAAGGGTTAGTTTAGAGCAAACAATGGTAAACTGATTGAGCCCTATTACGATTTTTGCATTAAGCTTCTTAAAAGGTTGACAATAATTACTGTATTTGTATTAGTTCTTACATTTTAAATGTTTTGTTATATATATTACCGCAAAAGTAGCCTTGCAATTTAAACGCTTGCTTATGTATAATACCGCAAAAGTATTCGCTGCAATTTTGTTCTGTATTTACTCTACAACAACTTTTATTGATAATAACAAACATTTGTAGCTATTGTATTTCTACATGAACGCATGTGCAATTTGTTTTTCTCATATCCATCATTTCCTTTCCATACTTCAAATATCTGGCGCATCATATATTTACTTGAAACACTTTAGTTTTGCATATCTCTACACCTCCTAACTATTACTCCCATTTATGACACCATAGTCTTAAACCTCTACCCTTTGTAAATTTTCATTTACCAATCAATTTTGCAGTGGTCACCAACAACACTCTATTTAATCAAAAGGCTTTTACCTTTTTGGCCGGCATTCGTCCTGCCGTTGTAGCACATACCTCACCCACTGCAAGACGTCTATTTTTGTCTATAAATTGTTTACATTCTGCCACGAGTGACTCTCCAGCAGCTGTGGCAATTGCACGGGCAACTCCTTAAAAAGCAAGTCAAGAAATAAGCTACTCCTCAAGCAGAGACATTGAAACAAACCAGAAAACTACTCTTTAAAATAAAGAAGGGAGTTGCTTGTTAAAACAAACCATGGCGTTACATATTGAAACGATTAAGCAATATCAGAGCTCGTTTTAAATAAATATTTAAAGAATTTATTTTCTACATAAAATATGCAAGGCAATAAAACTTATATGTGATTAAAAGTAATTTAACATTTTACCACAATCATCACCATCATCATCTTCTTCATCATCATCATCATCATCATCATCATCATCATCATCATTATTATTATTATTATTATTATTATCAATAGAAATGCATAAATTTTCGAACTGCCAACTACCACGTATTTGCCGCATATTACAGAGAATATGTGTAACGTGAAAGGAAACAAAGACAATCGGTAGAATTTATATAATTGACCAGAGTATGCAACAGTAATGCGAGGCTGTTACAGACTATAAACAAATTGAAGAAAAGGTCATTCATACGTTATTGCATTATAAAGTTTAATAATAAAACAAAAAAGAACACATAAATACAAAAAATACCTCCAGTATGTTTTAGTCGTTCATTGGCAGCATTAACAACAACGTCAACATGAAGTTTTGTGATGTCTCCCACCCACACAAGAACCACCAACTCTTTCGTCAAGTAAGCTTTCTGTGTAGTTTTACTCAGAGAGGCTGGCGCCATGGCATACTCATCGGCTTTGCTTTCCTCATCAAAAGTAGTGGTCTTCTCACGTCGCACACCGCTGATCTGCGTTCTATATTTGTGAGAATCGCTACTGTGGAATGTTTCTGTTATAACACGAACGCACTCCTGTATTCTTTTGCCAGGACCTATGATACGCCAATACCTTGTGCGCGATCTGACAAGAAAATTTAATAGTTCTGCTCTATCCAATGCTTCTTGTCGCCTTTGCATATACACATTGTCTGATATGTTAGAAAGATCAATTTGCTCTGTTCTGTTTAAACAAGCAGCATGCGCGAGCGTGGACAATTTTGATTCCCCTTCATCCAGATTTCGTTGAGCTGGTCGTAAAAAGAGCAAACCTTCTTGCTTCCTGCTTGAGTCAATCTGCAATCCATATTCGGCTTTAATCTTGACCAAGTCGCGTTCATAAAATTTCATCATGTAATCAATGACATCTTCATCACCAATAAGAATTTCTTTTGATTCGTCATCCATCGCCTTTGATCCACCGTTTGAAGCTTTTGATTCGTCATTCACAGCAATGGATTCACCATATGCAGCTTTTGATTCACCCACCAGAGTGCTTGACGATTTTGAAAGATCAGCTGTTGATTTGAACCTACCCGTTTCGGATTTTAATTTGTAATTTACGGCTTTTGATTTCGAGCTCAATTTCGATGCCTGTGTTCTTGTAAGTTTTGAATTATCAGCTTTTAGTTGACTATAAAACTCTTCCTTTTTAGATGAGTTTTCATTTTCAGATGATTCGTCATTTCCAGATGATAAACCATTTTCAGATATTTCTTCCTCTTCAGAGTAGCTTTTCCTAGCGTTTGATTGACCATGAATGGTTTGAATAGCAGTTTCATGCATCCTCGATCCTTCACTTTTCTTGCTTTGTGTTTTCATACCTTTTGCGATGTTGGCAGGTCTTGATTCAGTGTCTTCCTTTCTTTGTGGGATGAAGCGGCCATCGCAATTCGCCATCAGCACCTTTTCAACATCAATCACTTCTTTGTGTGCATCTATGACAGTTATCACCTTTTTCTCTGTTCGTCGAATCTTTGATTCAAAATCCAAAATCCCTACATCCCACTTCTGATTGGTTTCAAACTGCCTTTTCATTACAACTAAAATAGGGCTTGTTACTTCAAAAACTCTATCCAGGAAAGCGTTCGCTGCTGTCACGTTACACACCTCCAAATTGCTAGTGTCTAGATTTTCGTAAGAGGCCTCAAATAGCTTTATCAGCTTATCTGTCACATTGCTCGAAGAGGCTTTTTTAACTATAACAAAAACTTTGCCGTCTGAATATTTCTTGATGCGCATTCTTGCCTGATTTTTATGCAAAAGTCTGGTAACCTTGTCCCATTTGTCAAGCATAGCGTAACAGAATTTAGCAAGCGGAAATTCTAATTTACTACTAGAAGTTGTGGGGATTGCAGGGTTTTCCCCAATATATCCTGTGTTGTCTAGACAGTGTTCGATCTCCTCTATGTGATCTTCTACTTCGCAGCGTATAAACGTGCACTTCGCTGCGTCATCGAATGTTTGATTACCAATAGTTCTATTGAATTCCAGTATGGCGTTTAACTCTCCACAAATTCTAAACCCTTTCTCTGTTTCTATGATTCTTATCGGTTGTTCTTTCTTAAGACGTTGAAGTTTGGATTGTAAATCAATGACTTTGGACAGCTGGCTTATGTCCAAATTCGCCTCAACACTCGTGAACACCTATGTGACAATAGCGGTACTTAACGATGTGCATTTATTCAATACAGTCAGTACTCCAGTACGTACTCTAATTTACTACTTGTTTGACTACTTAAAGCTAGTTTCATATCCTTGGATAGATGTGGGGGAAATAAAGTTTTGCTTGATCTGGTTTTACTTCTTCAAGTAGCTAATCATCTAACAAAAGCAGTTTTTGTGCACAATGTGTGATTTTGAATTTGAATTTGATTTTTAAAACATTTGACCTTATTAGTTACGTTGGTAACTTCTTAAAATCTCTATACCATTTCTGGATTAAACTTTTTTTAACAAAATCGACACTCCGTCGGCACCCCTTGCTCCAACTGTTTCTTTTTTTCCATGGTCACTGGACACTCATGGAAACACATACAATACCTAATGCCGCGCCTCACTGGCATACAAACCACATTGGAAAATGGCCAAAATCTAATTTATATATGAATATATGCAATAGCTTCTACAGTCAGCTGTAATTATAATACTAAATATATAGATATAAATAGAAATGTATATTTTTTTAAAACTTACCGATTGATCCATGGTGAAAAACGAATACCTTAGACTGCCACTGTCAACATTAGGACATCAAAACCTGCAACTATTAGCACCTTTCAAGATCTCCAGATTTGACCATTTTGGTTAAGTGACAAGCAAATATTTACTACGAAGATTTAAACGTCTTGACAAACCTGAAATAGAAATAAAGTACATTAGTCAAACACATTGCATTAAATTGGGACGTGAAAAGGGAACAAAAAAGAAGAAACCGAATGAGTAGAAGCTTGGGCACAAACACAAATATTCCCTCGAAGACATGTTTTCTCTATACAAGTATAATAAGACATTACCATATGTGTCTGCATTTGTCACTGAACACCAAACAAACCAACAAAACAAACAAATAAAACAGACAAAAGGAGTGATAGTTTTAAAATATCTCGTATACGTCTTGTGCGTTATTGGATAAAATTACACTAAATAAACATTTGTATCATTCTTTTCATGCTTAGGAACAATATGTCCTCTTTTGGCCTGCTTTGTGGCAACTACACAGTGAAACGTTAATCCTGCTTGTTTCCAATATTATTGTGGTCACGTTTTGTAAAACACATTTTAAATTTAATAATTTAAATGTTTACCCCTTATAAAAGTTCCTTGTATGTATCCAAATACTTCTACTACACAGTCCCTGCTTAGCTTAAGATATAGGTAAATATTATATTTCCTTTTAATAAGAAATTGACAGGTACGGTGCCTTTATACTTTCTGCTATACAGAGTTGGCAGCACATTTGTTTTCTTTCGATTTAGACCTATTTCTGCAGCTAGCACTATATATAGACAACATGCTATTGATTATTAGTATCCTGAAACAACACGTGGTCTGACCTTCTATGGGGCATATTATGCTGCGAGCTGTTGACTGAACGGGTTGTCTTCTACTGGATATTTTTGCTAACATGAAACTTGAGTTTGTCTCTTATTATATGATAATTTCCAAAACATTTACCATACGTTGTGTGACTACTTGAATACTGGTATAAATACCTGAATAGTTCGTGTGTACTTGACTACTGCACCAAAAATGATGAACACAATTGATCAGATCTTGACGTGACAAGAGAGCGTTTGAAGTTGAAAGATAAAATATTTCCGTCATATAAAACAGATAAAATTAAGTACATGCGAGAGCATTGTTTGACTAAAGCAGATTAAACCCCCCCTCCCCGAATCTAATGCATCATCGTTAAGAGACTTGCCTCGTTCTTTACCTTCACGTACTTCACATTCTCATATAACATTAAATATGGCGTTCTTATTCAAATGTTCTCACTTCAAAGAAATTTTAAATCTGTAAAACTGGCAAACACAACAATGAGAATAAGATGAGCGGTTTAGAGTTTTTTTCTTTTTATTGACTTACTAGTTTCGGTCGGAGAGACCTTCTTCAGAGGCCGTGTGATTTCAAGTTAAATTCCTCCCCTGAGTTACCCAAAAAACGGTGTCTTCAGTTTAGCATTGTGACGTAATAACTGTCCCTGCCCCGCTTTGTGATTGTTTCGTCACAAGTGTCGTTGTAGTTGTGCATAGATACATATAAGTATTTTCTAAGAAATCTTAGTTGCATCGAAATAAAAAGATATTTAAAACGGATATTTATAGTCTAAAAATGTTACTGTCTGGCACTTCTGGTATATACGATTGCATGTCCTGGTGGTGTTTGTTCTTTAATCATTGGTAGATTCATCATCAGATGACAACATTAAGTTCATGCGTAGGATGTCTATGTGATTATTGGTTTCTCCATCCATTTTTCCTTCTTTTTGCGCATTGTTTACTTGGATTACCGGCGTTATTTTGGCGATGTGTGGGTCATCAGGGGCTAGTAAACCCTCGGGTGGACCTTCAATGTTCTGTATATGTCAGCTGTGTGGTGACAGTAGTGTGGTCTTTTGTGGTTTCGTATCTCACGATTCATTCCCCTTTCATCATTGACTTTTGGAATTTTGGTCAAATAACCATCCAGAAACTAGCAACGCATACTCTGCAGGCCCAGAAAGAAAACGTCCTCAAGAAGAAACTGATTCAGACCATAAATTATCCAACACCCGACTGAAGGAGGAATATGTACCTTTATACCAGTCATTCAGGAAAGCCAGTCTAAACCATACTAAGGCTGAACATCACTACACCACCCTAGCGGAATATAAGAAGGACAATACAGTTCCGAGAGCATTTAAGGTGGTGATAAAACCTCAGGTCACCAACCCGGATACCAGGTTCATATTAGCCTGGGAAAAAGCACTATCTGATTTCGGATTAAACCTCGTTAACATTTTAATAGACCACTGGAAAAAACAAATAATACAATTTGGAAAAGAAGTTCAACTTCTCCAAGAAAATTTGACCAAATTTCCAAAAGTCAATGATGAAAGGGGAAAGAATCGTGAGATACGAAACCACAAAAGACCACACTACTGTCACCACACAGCTGACATATACAGAAAATTGAAGGTCCACCCGAGGGTTTACTAGCCCCTGATGACCCACACATCGCCAAAATAACGCCGGTAATCCAAGTAAACAATGCGCAAAAAGAAGGAAAAATGGATGGAGAAACCAATAATCACATAGACATCCTACGCATGAACTTAATGTTGTCATCTGATGATGAATCTACCAATGATTAAAGAACAAACACCACCAGGACATGCAATCGTATATACCACAAGTGCCAGACAGTAACATTTTTAGACTATAAATACCCGTTTTAAATATCTGTTTATTTCGATGCAACTAAGATTTCTTAGAAAATACTTATATGTATCTATGCACAACTACAACGACACTTGTGACGAAACAATCACAAAGCGGGGCAGGGACAGTTATTACGTCACAATGCTAAACTGAAGACACCGTTTTTTGGGTAGCTCAGGGGAGGAATTTAACTTGAAATCACACGGCCTCTGAAGAAGGTCTCTCCAACCGAAACTAGTAAGGCAATAAAAAGAAAAAAACTCTAAACCGCTCATCTTATTCTCATTGTTGTGTTTGCCAGTTTTACAGATTTAATATTTATTTGCCGTTTCACGGCCTTTGCTGGCTGCATCCCTATCGAGGAGATCCACAACACTCGGTCAACGAGGAGACAAAAACTTTTTTAAAAAAGCTTTACCTTGTTCACACACCGCTTTACATTTGCATTATTCAAAGAAATTTTGATAAAAACTTATTGAAACCTAAAATGTAGTAGCAGCGTTGTAGTATAATCAACTTTTTTCTTTCCTATTCCTTCTCTTATTTCTCGAAGAATTTTATAATTTATAATACATTACTCTGGTAAAAATCATGTTTGCTTAAAGCAACGTCACGATGCAAGATCTATCAAAACTCAGCGTTAGGCTGTGTGCCAGTTAACATTCCTACTTAGCACCAAACGCCTGCTTGAGGTTGCCACGTGATCCCAACCAAACCGTAATACTAAATCTTTTTAACTAAATCGTGACTAGCCGCTGTCATGAATCAACGTCTTATCAATGTCTTTTACAAAACGTTGTAAGTTCACAACCAAAACCCAACATTCTGCAAAGTCAAATCAATGTTTTTTTGCAACGTTTGAAAACTCACTTTGTATGGACGTCCAAAATTAAACCAAAGAACAAAGAACCTCGAATTTTAAAATACATGTTTACCCTCTTTGCAAGGTAAAGACAAAATTAAACAAAGCATAAAATGGAGATTGCTGGTAAAGCAAGTATACTTAAGGTGCAGTTCTGAATACATCATAAGTCGAACGCTATATATAGAAGTTGACTGTATTAATATTGTATGGCCCAAAGTTTTGTTCTCTTTACGGGTCCGTCATTTTGTCTGCACTATTCAACTGGCCCTAGGACTGAGAAATTTCACTCATATCTAGTACTTGATCTGAAGTGTTTTTTTTTTTTTTTTTTTTTGTTTGTTTGTTTTGTTTTCGCCTTTGTTTTCATTTTCATGATAAAAACGCGAAGCAAAAAAAAATGAGTTTTTATCAAGCGATACAACGCGTTATGGCTGCACCAGCATTTGTATAAGCCTCTCGGATCTGCTATTAGCTACACTCTCAATCACATAAATGGTGTATGATATGATTTATTTGCATAGAAGCGCGAACCAATTTACTACCCCTTAAAAGCAATTTTCTGACTTTCTTATATAATTTCTATTACTTCCTGGCTATCAAATATTATGAAACTTTGCACATTCACACGTCGGTGTTCCCTAATATTATAAACAGACATTGCGTCGACGTTTGCAATAACGTTGAAATCACGTTTTAAATATAAAAACCATTGTTCATGGGCAATTTAAACATAAAATCTTGCCTTGGCACTTGTTGATAACCCTTTGCTGTTACAATTTTCAACATTCGCCTCGGCAAAGAGTTGTACAAACTGTCTAATATCGCTTTCCCCTGGCGAAGGACACACGCCTTTTTCTATTCAAGTCTGTAATTCTAATGTTCTTCCCAAAAACTCTTCTGTGATACTTATTTTTGTGTAAATATCAACGACGGTGATTACTTTGGTTAAATTCACTAACAATGTCTCCAACTGGTAGCGATCTCTTTGCTTTCACCAGCCTTAATAATTTTCGATCAGCTTTATTATTATTATTTAATACATTTGTATAGCACTTTATCTAATAATAAGCTCCAAGTGCTGCACAGAGTATACAATTATAAGTTAAAATGATAAACGTGAACAATAATACAATTATAATACTGTTACAAATTAGTTGACAAAAGCATTATTAAAAAGGTGTGTTTTAAGAGCTCTTTTAAAAGCTGCAACGTTATTTATAGATCTAAAATGAATAGGCAGCGAGTTCCATAGTTTAGGAGCAAAATTCACGAATGCTCTATCACCATATCTATTGTTGGTTCTGTGTTCTACCAATAATCCTTGACAGCCCGATCGGAGCGAGCGACAGTTCCGGTACGGTGTTATTAGATCCATTAGATATTGAGGTGCGCGTCCATGAATACAGTTAAAAACAATGACTAGAATTTTGAATACTATCCGCTGTTCAACAGGCAGCCAGTGCAGTTCGATGAGTAGGGGCGTTGCATAGTTAAATCTGCTCACTTTGGAGATGAGACGAGCTGCCGAGTTTTGCACGACTTGAAGCTTTCCAATTAATGATTTATTTACGCCGTAGAGTAGGGAGTTGGAGTAATCCAAGCGAGATATTACATATGCGTGAACTAACAACTTAGTGGCCTGAGTAGTTAGAAATCGTCGAATTCTAGCTATGTTTCGTAGGTAAAACAATGCAGAAGATACTTTGAGGCTAATAAATTTATCCATGGTTAGCGAATTATCCAACATAGCACCCAGGTTTTTCACTGTAGGCTTGGATGAAATAACTGTAGATTCGATATTGATTTCAATACCCTCAAGTCGCGACAAATTACATTTTGAGCCAAATAAAATAAGTTCAGTCTTGTCATCGTTGAGCTTCAAAAAATTGGCACACATCCATTTCTTGAAAGCCAGGATACATTCTTCAATAGTGTTGATAGCATTAACAGTGTTCTCCTTGTGATCAAAAGCAATATAAATTTGCGAGTCATCAGCATAGAAATGATATTTAACGTTATATTTATTAGCTATATCCGCCAGCGGAGTAACATAAACGGTAAATAAAATAGGGCCTAAAACAGAGCCCTGAGGTACGCCATGACTGAGGGTAGCACTTGATGAGGTAAAACCATTCACGATCACAGTCTGAGTTCGGCTACGTAAGTAGGACTTAAACCATGATAAAGCCTGATCGCTTACTCCAAAGCGGTGGTGTAGACGTGTGAACAGCGTATCGTGGTCAATGGTGTCGAAAGCTGCACTAAGATCTAACATCGCTAGTGCAACCATAGACTTCGTGTCAAGAGCGGCCATGACATCACTCTGAACTCGTAACAGTGCAGTTTCGGTGGAACAGAACATGCGATAGGCTGATTGATATTTATCCAAAAGATTGTGTGTGATAAGATGTTCATTCAACTGTGCTGCTACTACACGTTCAACGATTTTGGAAACATAGCTTAGATTCGAAACAGGGCGGTAGTTTTTCAAAATGTCTGGATCCAGACTGGCTTTCTTGAGAAGAGGTACAACGAGGGCACACTTTAGATTTTCAGACACTTCAGCGTTGGCGAGGGATAAATTCACAATGTTCGTAAGAATATTCAGAAATTCATTACTACATACTTTCAACAGCCATGCCGGAAGTGGATCAAGCGAGCAGGTAGCCGGGGATGACTTTTCAATAATACCTTTGAGTTCTACTGTGGTAACAGGTCTAAATTCAGAAAGTTTGGAGCTACAAAATGCACCATTGAGTTCACGAAATTCTTCAAAGAATTTTGAGCGATCATCGCAAGAAATATCATTTCTAATTTTAATAATTTTATCCAAGAAAAACTCGCAGAACATGTTGGGCATGACTTCCTGTTCAATATTTGTTGGGAGTTTGCTAGACTTAGACCAACCAAGAAGCTCCTTTGTGACGTTAAATAGTCGTTTTTGATCACATTGTGAGTCGAGAACTTTAGCTGACTAGAACTCCGATTTGGCTTCATTGCACAAATGATTCACCAGTTTACACTGATTTCGGTATAGTTGTTTATCCTTTTCGAGACCGAATTTGGCATACCGCCTTTCAAGTCGGCGTTTGATGACTTTGGCACTGCGTATATTGGCGTTATACCACTGCGTATTGGGACGTATTGTGACAGTTTTTTTTTCAAGTTTGGGGGCGTGCCTGTCAACGATAGCTTCAATGCCGTCATTATAAGACTTGACCACTGATTGTAGAGTAGCGTTTTTAGAGGGTAAATCAAGTTTTAGAACATCATTTTTGAAATCATCGAGGTTAATATTTGAATATTTTCTATAAATAACACGATCCTGTAGAGCACGATGCTTAGTCACAGTGATGTTAAATGCAACTAAATAATGATCTGAGATGCAAGGGTCACTAACATTTATGTTCGAGATTAGCTCAGGATTTGAGCAAATTATCACGTCTAAAATATGGTTACTGTGGTGAGTTGCAGAGGTAACCAGCTGAAGATAACCGCACGCGGCCAGAGTGGAATTAAATTTTAGTAAATCAGGATGGTCGATTGTCAAATATGACAAAAGTATTAATTTATAATTATTATTAATTTGATAAATTCCCGGGAGATTCGGGATGTATGGGAACCTGCCACATTACCGGCAGCCTCGCAGAGTCGCAGTGTGGTATTCTTGACAACGGCAAACAAATGCAACCTTAGCGAATCAGGTTCAAGGAAGTCATCAATAAAAGGTTTAGTAATGACAGTGGAGGTTATTCGTTGGAATCACGAGACATGTAAAGTTATGTAAAGGATGTAAATATAAACTCTTGTGAAGAAGATATCAGGTATTTATTGCCTTCTGTGTTGATTAAATTAGCTAGTGTCTGGTTATAGAATGTAAACAAAACATTGGGCAACTCGTGATGTGTCAAGGCAGTTCGTGTAAAATGGTTTTTTTGCTACGCCATTTAGCGTGAAGAAATGCCAATTGTGACATGTAATTTTGTGAGTATTGAGACATGAATACCTGGCACGGGTTTAAAGGCACATCGTAAACACATTATCTATCAGAAGTTGTCCGAGAACATTGGTTTGGCTTTCGATATGTGGGGTGTTTCGAATGGATTTCTGTGTATGGTCCATTCGTTGTAACTGGCTTAGAGTAATTGTTTTGAATGCATAAATATTGAAATGCTATTTGAATGGTAAAAGTGAGGTAAATGTATATTTGTAGCACCTGGCCGTGTGTTCCTGGTAGCCGTGGAGGCAATGCTGTGGGAGTCTTGATGTAGTTTCTGGTCTGTACGTCATATTTATTGGTGGTTATTGTAAATAAAATCCTTGTTGTTTAAATATCTGCCTTTTCACTGTGTTTCTTTGACTACCGGCCACTCATTTGCTCATCTGGCCCAAAACTCCGGATCACATCCGTGACATCGTGGCGAGCCTGCCAGGATTCGAACCTGGAATTTTCTGATGGGCAAAATCACATCCGTGACATCGATAACATCAAGATGAAAGTTTAAATCGCCTAAGAAAATAACATCTTTCTTGTAGGACGCAGTAGCTATTAGGAAATCCGAGAATTCCTCTAAAAAGTAAGCATGGTTTTTTCCGAAAGGATCTGGGCGGTACAGTGTGCATACGCGTACAGATTTGTCTTTTACTGAAAGATTTGCTTCAATAACTTCAAATGATCCGTAATGCAATCCGGAAATTTTCTTTACTTTGATAGCGGAATGATAGAGCATCGCTACTCCACTACCGCGGCAGTCTGTTCTAGGTTCGTGGATAAAAGAGTAGCCATCGGGGCAAACACCGGCGATGACAGCACTGTCATCATCGCAACCAAGCCAGGTCTCCGTTAGAAAGAGAATATCAAAACAGTTATCATTGATTAGGAGAAGATCATAAATAGAATCAGTTTTATTTCTCACTGATCTTGCGTTTAGGAGGCCACATCGTAGGTATGTTTGGCTGGAATCAAAAACATGGGTTTTTATCTCCACAAGGTTTTTATAATTTACTCCATCACTCGCATTGTTTATGTATTTTCCAGAAGTACTGAGGTCACGGTTAGAAACATGTACTTGTATACTACCATTCAGTGGTAGATCGATCAGATTGTTATTGTTAACCTTATTTCTTGGCCCAGGAGTGTAGAATTCATTTCTGTGGGTTATTCGTCTTTTAATCCGCCTATATTGACCGCCACGGTGACCACGGTAGGCCTTACTATTCATAAACTAAGGTACAGTCCTTATACACAAGCACGATCAATAATAGAATCAATGTTATCACCTCTGATATCAAGTTTTTCTTCCTTCCGGTTCTTTGCTTATTTTCTGTATTTCCTCTTTGTTTAAACCCTTTAAAACTGCATACAATCATCTATTTAATTTTAAATCTTTGGAAATGTTTGAGCACTGGTCACTTTCGAAATATTTCCAAATGATAATTTCTTTAAGTTGTGTTGTTAAATCTTTTGATTTCTCCATAAAAAGGGCAAAAGGGGCAATAAAAATGATCTTCTATTTGCAAAAGTAACAAAATTATGCCACAATGCATTCGAAAGTACTTTATAATCCATATATCATCACAGTAACCATCTGGGTTTCATCATGTTCGAAGGCAAACCATCTGTCGCCCATAAAAATATATATGTGCATAATGGACGCCATGTTTGTTCATAATAATATGGCACACCGCTGTAGGTGTGTCTGGAGTAATATGGTTGGATAGAAAAATTTTTTGTTAATTTATTTGTTATGTATTTCTGTCATGTTACCTCCACAAAATCCAATTATTCATAATAGATGAATACAATTTATACTCAAAATAGTACCAAAATAGTACCATGAATACTTATTTAATCTGTAGAGTTCATCTCAATTTGTCGCTCAAAATACATTATTACACAAGCGAAAGCGGGTTTGGCGGACGGTATATTGGTCCCATGCAACTTCAACATATTCTTTGCACGTTATCGTCTTGCAAAGTATTGGATAATCAGGATAATAGTGATTTTCTATGTGTTCAGTTGTGTGATTGACTATGTGATCGGCTATGTGATTGGCTATATGATTGTTTATGTAATTGGCTACATGATTGTCTATGTGATTGGCTATATGATTGTTTATGTGATTGGCTACATGATTGTCAATGTGATCGGCCTTGTAAATGGCTATGTGATCGGCCTTGTGCTTGGCTATGCGATGTGTTATTTGATCAGCTATGTGATTGGCAATATGATTGACTATTTGATTAGCTATGTAATTGGCTATGTGATCGAATAAGTAATTGGCTATGTAATCGGCTATATGATAGGCTCTGTGGTTGACTACGTTATTGACTATGTGATTGACTACGAGATTAACCTTTGAGAGCAGCAACACTGTACCGGTACATTCATGCAAACAAGAAACTCTCTTTCATAATGAACTGTTGCATAAATAAAATGCAAGGCCCGTTTTATCGGTTGGCTACTCTAATCACTTGTGCGTTATATGCTTGTGTCTTCAGACAAATTGCTATTCCATCTAAATTTCTGTTCCTACCACTTCGACATTTGACAGACATATCTTCAGATACTCCTCCTCACAGTCTGGTTCGCTAATGTGGTCAATTTGAGAAAAATACTGGTTAAAATGTGCCAAATTTTAGAAAGCACAGAAATGCTATTCTTCCTACAGATTCGATCTGACCGCCTTTAAATTGTCAACTATATCGCTGGATCAATCTTGTATTTTTCTATAAAAAAGAATAGTTAAAACGCTACAAATCCAGTAACATTAAGGCGAGTTTTACACTGAGTTATTAAAGTAGTACAAAAGAAAGTAAAGTAGTACTTAATTAATTAATCTTATTACACTTCGTCTCCAATGAAGTCCCTTTTATCTGTTGGACATTTTTTATGAAAAATTCACTTTCATATCACTTCCCAGTTAGCATCCCCACATATAGCCCCCGTCGGCTATACGTGGGACATCCCGTGTTCCCACGTCGGCAATATGTGTGCTTTTCGTGGGTTGTCCCATATAATTACGTGGGCGTTTGGCGATTTTGAAACACGTTCCCACGTATACCCCACGTGGACTGTCAGACGTTGGGTATACATAGGCTGTCCCACGTTGGCAATACATGGAACAGCCTACGTATAGCCAACGTAGGTTTTAAGTGGGATGTCCCACGAAATTACGTGGGCGTTTGGCGATTTTGAAACAGGTTCCGACGTATAGCCCACGTGGTCTGTCCCACGTTGGCTATGCTTTGGGACAGCCAACGTTCCACAATAAATTTGTAACAATTTGTAACATCTCATTTAACATGTCGCCTGACCATTACTTTAACCACTGACCATTAATCTTTCAAACTACACTACAACCCACCATTCGATCTTACCTCTACGCCACGGGGGATCCATGTAATAATCAATGTTATTCTTCCCCCAAAAGCTTCTCGTCCTCAGCAGTTTATTTTTTACAGTGATGATTTTGTTAACTGTTTACTGTTTACTTTTATAATTATTTGTTTAACAAAAATCGTTGTGTTCTGCTTTTATACTGGGTATTTGCTTACATGGAATATCATTTAGATAATAAAAAATATTCAAAATCAAATGAATGATGTCTAAATTCAACATGAGATTTTGCAGTAATATATTAAAATCATAAGTAGTATCTGAAATTTGTCAAAAAATAGTATTTAAATTATATGGTTTTCCATAACGGTCCAAAACACAACATCCAATAATATTGATTTTTCATAAGGCTCCAGTGCAAAACGTTGGGTATACGTGGGAGTAAGAGGGATCATCCCACAGTGGGACATCCCACATAATGCCCACTTGAAGCCGACATTGGACAGCCGACGTGGGCTAGACGTGGGCTGTCCCACGAAGGTTCTACGTGGGAGTAAGAGGGGTCATCCGACTGTTGAACATCCACCATAATGCCCACTTGAAGCCGATGTTGGACAGCCGACGTGGGTTACACATGCGCTGTCCCACGAAGGTTATACGTGGGAGCAAGAGGGGGCGTCCGACAGTGGGACATCCCACATAATGCCCACTTGGAGCCGACGTATGACAACCGACGTGGGCTACACATGGGCTGTCCCATGAAGGTTATACATGGGAGTAAGAGGGGGCGTCCGACAGTGGGACATCCCACATAAAGTCCACGTACAGCCGACGTTGGACATCCGACGTGGGCTACACGTGGGCTGTCCCACGAAGGTTATACGTGGGAGTAAGAGGAGTCATCCGACAGTGGGACAACACACATAAAGTCCACGTACAGCCGACGTTGGGCAGCCGACGTGGGCCACACGTGGGTTGTCCCACGTAGGGTATACGTGGGAGAAAGTGGGCACGCCCCACCGTGGGACATCCCTCTTGATACCGACGTATAGCCGACGTTGGCTGTACCACTTGGGCTATACGTGGGCTGTCTCATGTCTGCTATACGTAGGCATTAGGTGGGACAAAGTGTAACTGGGTCATCCCACACATAGCCCACGTGTATCCGATGTAGGACGTCCCACGTCCCACATCCCACGTAAAGCCAACCTAATGCCAACGTCGGCTATACGTGGGAGAAAATCTTGTGCTAACTGGGTTTTGACCCAATTTATCAGTTTACTTTTCCCTACATCGAAACAAAGTGACATTTCATTTGGAGAACCCCGTCCAAATGGGGATTGCTCAAAGAAAGACATCCTATGGGTACGACAATTACATCGCATTAAGCGTGCCATAAGTGATACTGGTTGAACTATGTTCTTGTTACTCATTTTACGATCTGTAAGTGACATTTTCTTTGCTCTAACATTTTACGTTCTAGTTTTGCTTTAATTATAGCACTTTTGGTCGTTTTACGGTCTCGAAGTGACCTCGCTTGAACTATTTCGTTTTTTTTCTTCTCATTTTGCAATATTTGGCGTAGTCGCTTTCAGAGAGCTCTCATTATGACGTTCTGTTATCATGGTTTTGTCGGTAACTCTCGATGCCTAGATGTCATTGTTTTTAAAGAGCTCTAACTATGATGCTTCGTTACCATGATGCAGTTGCTCATTTTACGACATTAAAAGGTCATCGCTTTTAAGGACCTCATTATGGCTTTTCCGTTAATTCTTCGTTTTTATCCAGTCTATTTGGGACGCCATGGGAAGAACAATAGTACTTAAATTTTAAATGTCATTTTGTCGATATCTTATCAGTTTCTTTTACACAAAGTATTTGCCTAGAATAATATTGTATTCTGAAAAAAAAACTATAATGTAGCGTTTCTATTTCTTATAGAAAATCCAGTAGTTGCACGAGGTCTCCTTTCGTTTTGTCTTATGCATTATATAAATTGCAGAATATTTCCTGTGTTTATCATTTCAAGCCCCCCCCCCCCTCAACCGCCAACCCGCAAGTCAGACGTAAACCGTTAAAACACGGTGAATGGTTGCACTGTGACTGACTGCACCATGAGTGGTTGCACCTTGAATGGCTGCACCATGATTGATTGCACCGGAGTGATATGATGCTACCGTTAACGAAATACGCGTACCCCCCCCCCCCCCCCACACACACACATGCCTATATACAACCCACAACCCAATCCACTGCCCCCAACAACATCCCACCAGAAACATTCCTATGGTCAATTAACGTCTATACGAGACAGTGTGCAAACCCCCCTTCCAACTTAATTATATAACATCTCCTAAACCAAATGGAGCTCCCTTCCCAAAACATACCTGTAAGCACCCCCTCGCTGTGATACACAACCCTTTCAATACACATACCAACTTCAATCTAAATCCACCCTCCCCCTCCCCCACCCCAGCATTTCGGCGTACACCCGCTTCACATGGGACACATCCCAGTCCAATATCCCAGTTTGGATCTAGGCATTTCGCTACACCGTTCGAAATGACTTGCGCCGACGTGCCTGCATAGTTTCCAGTACATCCACTCACCGTTCCACAACTCCCTCCGCCAAAGTGCACCCGATATCGAGTTATGGCTCTTATTGAAGTTCAACCTTTGATGGATTCTATGGCATCTAGTCAACGTTGAGTAAAAGCCGCAAAGATACTTCTGAACAATATTCATCTCCAAACGTTCTCCACGTTGTACAAAGGTGTATGTTGGGAAGGCAACGATGCGAACAGTTCGTGAGAATATTTATCAGGCCATAGTGTGGTCACCCTCCGTACACATTACCCCACTACAGTTTAGGTAGGTAGGGAGTTCATTTCTATGAAGTTTTTTTTCAAAACTCGGTGGGGAAAAACTTATGTGCTCTTAAAATTAACACTTTTGGTGTCCTCGTTTTTCTTTTTTTTTTTTTTTTTTTTTTTTGTTTGTTTGTTTTTTTTTTCAGGCTACAGTTATGTAAGCAATAAAAAAATACAAATAGTTTATACTTGGTCGATTTATCGACGTCTATCGAACGCCAGTTTCATACGTCTGTACTACGTTACACCAACAACGTTGATTAGACGTCGTAGAAAGTTGTGTTTCGATTGCGATGATATGCAACGTGTAAATAAGGTCATTACCTATGGCGGTATATTTGTACAACAATTTCAAGGCGTTCCAACATTTATTTTTGATCGCAATGGTATTTATGTGCAATTAATAGATGAGAAAATATTTCATTCTTTCGCGAACCATTTTTATGTTATCCAAGTTACTATTAATTTCTGCACGTTTTTTTATTATTAAAAAAATAAATGATAGAATAAATTCAATTTATCGCGCCCTATAATTAACTTTTCGCGTTCCAAAATCAAGAAATTAATTTACGTGATAAAACACATGGTCAGACAAACGTTCTTTAAAGCACAAGACGTATAATTATGGTCCGGGATAATATTATGGCGAAATTAAAGAGCGCGAAATAAATAGTCAGATAACATATGAAATGTAAATGTTGCGCGACTGAGAAAATTGCCGTGAGGCCATCCAAATGAACGCGAGAAAAAAATAAAATATACAACATGTACGTTTTGATTTTTTGTTCAAATATACCGCCATAATTAGCCAACGTTTACTTTCTGATGATTCGGACACGAGTGCCACTTGTGTTCGCTACCGGGGAAGTTTTCACCCAACACGCGCGTCGCTGCTGCAGATAATCGCGTAATATCTGCTAATTATCGCCATAGAGTGAACAGTGCACCATAAGCCATATCGCCAGCGGGATGGATGGTGCGCCATGACTCTCCCGTAAATAATGTATTACCTTTAATTATGTATTACCTTTGCCCACTTCTTTCTGCCAACAAAAAAAAAAAAAAAAAAACCCTTATCGAAAAATGTAAAAATGTAAATGTAAAGTATATTCTTATGTTCTTGCCTTGGTGAAAACGGTTCCAATAAATCAAAGGAATCCGAGAACTAAACATATCACGAGCCGAATCACATGTGAGTAGGGTGAAAACGAGAGAATCACCGCACTTTGTGACGTCATACTGTCTGGACCGGAAGTGACGTCATCATGTTGCCCCCCCGGTCAAGAATCATATACCATGGGGACCCCCCCCCCCAGGACATACTATGGACCGACCCCCCCCCACCCCCCCTAGGCGGCAGTCGGGACTGACCCCCCCCCCCCCCCCTAGGCGGCAGTCGGGACTGACCCCCCCCCCCCGGTGAAGAAGTATATCATATCATGGGACCCCCCCCCCCCCCTAGGATGTGATTCAACACTCCTATAAGAGCACATTGTCTGTGCACATATGCATCATTCATGCTCTGACTGCCGTTGGATACACAGGTGGAAAAAAAAGTGAAAACAGTTGCTCTTACCTATTGTGTTGTGCTGTGCTGTTGAAGAACAAGTGAAGGATTGACTGGAATACACATAGGAGATGAAGTGAAACATTAGTTATTCTTTGGAAAAGGAAAGTGAACGATTGGTTATTCTTTGGAAAGGAAGTGAAAGATTGGAGACGAATTGGCAAAACAGTCGTGGTAAGTGATTTTTTTTTTTTTTTTTTTTTTTTTTTATTATTATTATTATTATGATAATATTTAATTAGTCATATTTCAATGGTTTCCCATTACAGTAACCACACACACACACACACAGCATAAGTACATGTGTACAGAGTGTGGGGGGAAAACCGACTGAGAAATTTCAGAGTGCACTCGTACAGAGTGTGGGGGGAAAACCGATCGATAATTTCAGAGTGCACTCGTACAGAGTGTGAGGGAAAGCCGATCGATAATTTCAGAGTGTGGGAACGATCAATAAATTTGAGAAGGAATGGGATTTTCCCTACGTTAAGTCTAATGTTATGTTTTAAGTTATAGTAGTTGGAAAATGACACTTCTAAAACACATTTAACAAATGTAGTTTTTAACACCATATAATATATAAAATAAATTTGAACATTTTAGCATGCTACTTATTTGAATGTTCTAAAGTTATAGTAGTGGGAAAATGGTGATTCTAGACCAACTTTAACAAATTTAGTTTTTAACACCATATGATATATAAAATAAGTTTGAACATTTTAGCACGCTACTTATTTGAATATTCTAAAGTCATAGTAGTGGAAAAATGGTGGTTCTAGACCAATTTTAACAAATTTTGTTTTTTGACAAAATATGATGTATAAAATAAGTTTAAACATTATACAATGGTGTAGTAGAGTAAAAATGAGGGTTCTAGACCAATTTTAACAAATTTTGCTTTTTTTTTGACAAAATATGATGTATAAAATAAGTTTGAACATTTTACCATGGTGTAGTAGGGTAAAAATCAGGGTTCTAATCCAAAATTTATTTTTTTTTTTGAAAACATATTATGCTTTTCTTTTCTTAATGCTTTCAGGTATCGTCAGAACACATCGCTCTCCGCTAGATGTCTCTGCAATACATGCCTAGGCGGTATAAATAGGATGAGTGAGACCTACATTTCATCATATCAGTTTAAGCAATTGACGTGACAACAACAATGGCATCTAATTCAGACACATCAGTCGTCTGTCATGATTGTAATGTGACATTTCCATCTCTGGAATTGTTCGTAGCACATACATGCAAACAAGCTAAGATGAAACGTGCTAATGAAGAGCTTGTTGAGATGATTGAAGCCAAGAGACGAAAGACGGTACAAGATGGTGTTATCAGACCTGATCCGTTCCTCTGCTGTGAATGCATTAAAATATTTCCATCTATGGATACTTATGAGGCACATGCATGCATACCAGCTGAGATGGAAAATGTGTCTCATGAAGAACAAAGAAAGAAAGAGACAGGACAAGTAGGCAGAGGCAGAAGAGTGAGTCTTGGTGAAAACGCACAGGAAAGACGGTTTGAGCCTGAAGATGGATCGGATTTGCTACTTGAAATGCGACAACAAGAGAATAGAATCAAGAGACATTTGCTAGAAACGTTAAACCGTGGCATGAAATGGTACATTGTGGTACATGCACGCTTCAAGAAAATGACACCAAATGCTGAAGGCGTGATGGTAGAACAGGTGGATAATGCCTTCATCAGTAGTCCGACATATGCAGCATACAATCCAACAGATATTGAGAAGGACTTACCAGAAGCCTATAAAGAATTGTTCACCAGGTTTGATGAACATGAGCGACAAGGTTCTGGCTGGGTGTTGGATAACATATTATTCATTGAAGTGCATACAGCTACGTCAGCGCCTCTGGAAGCAAGCAGTTTTATCCCACTGCCGAAGAAAGTGAAGAATACATTAGGTGTGTTAAACATTCAGAATAAAGACAACAAATGTTTCTTATGGTCTGTACTGGCTCACCTTCACCCTTCAACAAGCAATGACCCACAGCGTGTGCATCAATACAAGCTATTTGAGAACGAATTGAAGGTGGAAGGCATGACATTTCCAACACCGATTACAGACATTCCAAAGTTTGAAAAGGAGAATGATGTGTCCATTAACGTGTTTGGATATGAACATGATGTCGTTGTTCCCATACAACTCAGTCGAAACACCAGTGCGAGAGAAATCAACTTGCTTTTGATTAGCAATGACAAGACAAGACATTATTGCCTCATCAAGAATTTCAGCAGACTGATGGCTTATCGATCAAAGCATAATGGTGTAGCTTTTTATTGTTTCAACTGTCTTCACGGGTTTATGCGGCAAGATCTGTTAGACAAGCATCGTGAAGTGTGTGGCAAGCATGGCGCACAACGTTTATCATTCCCCAAGGAACCCTTCATCAAGTTCAAGAATGTAGCCAAACAACAGCGAGCGCCCTTTGTCATTTATGCAGACTTTGAATGTTTCACGAAAAAGCATGAAGGAGACAAGTATCAGCATCATCGTCCAAACAGCTTCGCCTATGTGGTTGTGAGCCAGTATGATACACGTGCACCAGTCGTGTATCGAGGAGACAATGCTGTGAAAGTCTTTTTAGACCATATGGTGAATGAACGTGATCGATTTGTGCATGGTTTACAACAGAAAAAGAAAATGGTGATGACTCATGAAGATGAAGATCATTATAAGAACGCCACAGATTGTTACATTTGTCATGAGCCTCTAGGAGCAGATCGTGTGAGAGATCATGACCATATCAATGGCAAATACCGCGGAGCTGCACATAATGAATGCAATTTACAATTCCGACTTCGAAAAGATCAGCAGGATGTTGAAGATTCTTTCATCATTCCTGTGTTTTTCCACAATTTACGAGGCTATGACAGTCATTTGATCATGGAGGAAATTGGAAAGTTCAAAAATGAGACAATTACAGTCATTCCCAACACCGTTGAGAAATATATTGCATTCACCATGAGCAATCTGAAATTTACAGACAGCTTTCAGTTCATGAGTACCTCTCTACAGAAGTTGGTATCCAACCTTGCAGCAGAAGGGAAAGATAACTTCTACAACATGACCTCTCACATTCACGATAGTGATCAACAAGATTTGCTGCTGAGAAAGGGAGTGTACCCTTATGATTACGTGGATGAGCCATCCAAGTTTGCTGAAACACAACTGCCGTCCAAGGACAAGTTTTACAGTCTGCTCAGTGAAGAAGACATTAGCGATGAGGATTATGCGCATGCGCAGAAGGTGTGGGATACATTCAACTGTACCACATTTGGTGAATACCACGACCTGTACCTGAAATCAGATGTGTTATTACTAGCTGACGTGTTTGAAAATTTTCGTCAAGTATGCCTCAACACGTATGAATTGGATCCTGCTCACTACTATACAGCACCAGGACTGTCGTGGGATGCAATGTTAAAAGTGACAAAGGTGAAGTTGGAATTGATCAGTGACATTGACATGTACCAAATGGTTGAGCAAGGGATACGTGGAGGAATATCCGTAATCACGCACAAGTATGCGAAAGCGAATAATCCCTACGTAGCAGATTACAATTCTGAGATACCAAACAACTATTTGATGTACCTCGACGCAAACAACTTGTATGGTTGGGCCATGTCACAAAGCATGCCACAAAGAGGATTTATGTGGGTGAGCGAGCCAGAATCCCTCGACTTCATGGATGTGGATGAAGATGACGACATTGGATTCATTTTGGAAGTGGATTTAGAATATCCAAATTCAATCCATGATCATCATAATCACTACCCAGTGGCTCCAGAACGGAAATGTGTCAAAGTTGAAGAATTGTCAGAGTACAGTCAGAAGCTGCGGAAAGATCTAAACATGAAAGAGAAATCCAGTGAAAAGCTCATTCCTAACTTGTCTGACAAGAAGAAATATGTACTTCATTACAGGAATTTACAACAGTACGTCTCACTGGGGTTGAAAGTCACTAAAGTTCATCGCGCCATCATGTTTGAACAGAGCAAATGGTTGGCAAAATACATTACCTTGAACACGGAAAAGAGAAAATTGGCCAAGAACCCGTTTGAGAAAGACTTCTTCAAACTGATGAACAACTCGGTGTTTGGCAAAACCATGGAAAATGTGAGAAAGCGAATCAATGTTGAACTTGAACTTGTTCAAGCGGTTCAAGAGACTTGTGGCCAAACCTTCCTTCCACAAATTTAGAATTTTCAACGAAGATTTGACCGCAGTACATTTACGCAAAGTGGATTTGCTTCTGGATAAACCCATTCAAGTTGGGTTCACCATTCTCGACCTCAGCAAAGTGCTTATGTTCAACTTTCATTACAACTACATCATGGTCAAGTATCCCAATGCCAAGTTGTTGTTCAGCGACACCGACAATCTATGCTACAACATAGAAACGGAAGATATCTACAAGGATATGCAGCAAGATGCTGACCTGTTCGACACAAGTGACTATCCGCCGAATCACTTCCTACATTCCAACGTAAACAAAAAAGTGCTTGGGAAAATGAAGGATGAGACGGCAGGCGTCCCCATTGAAGAGTTTGTTGGACTCAGACCGAAAATGTATAGTTTATTGTGTGGTGGGAAAGAAAAACATACAGCTAAAGGCATCACTCGAGCTTGTCAAAGACGCATTAAACATGTGCAGTATAGAGACAGTTTGTTTAAGAAAACTCAAACGATGGCTACAGGACACATTATCCGAAGTCATAGTCACCAGCTTTTCTCGGAGAAGTTGAGGAAAGTAGCCCTCTCCCCATATGACGACAAGCGATATGTGCTGAATGATGGCTATTCCACCTTAGCGCATGGACATTACAAAGCAATGTTATAAAAGGGGGAGGTCCTCCAACGGAAGAGTTATTTGAGGTGTGAACATTGAAGCGTTAACGTGGAACGTGAAAGTCGTAAGAGATCTACAACTGATATGGATACTCTTGCAGATACAGTTAAGGACTTAAAAATGAAAAATCCTACCACTACCATCAAGAAATTGAAAGTGGAGACGGCACCAACACCACAGTCGTGGGATGGAATGCTTTCTCTAGGAAATGGAAAGTATATCAAGATTATGAAACAAAGCAATGAAGGAGTGGTAAACATTCGCAAGTACCTGAGAGATGAGGGGACTGGAAAAAACCGTCCTACGAAAAAGGGAATTTTGCTGACAATACCTGAATGGAAAATGCTGAAGAAGCAGGTGAAAGAAGTGGATAAAAGGCTTCGCAGACAAGAAGACGGCTCATAACAAGGTAAAAACATGAATGCACTCATGCTGAACCGTGGTGCTTACCTTACTGTAAATGATAGGAATGAAGTGATACTAGGTTCTCAGACAAGTTATCATCGGTTTAAACCTGAAGTGTGGAAAGACTTTAAAAACATACCACTTGAACATGGGTTTAAACGTAGACTTGAAAATAAAGTGGAAGTGACGGTGGCTGAATATGATTCTAACATACGTGTAGAAATCTGTAGAAATCTTTTACAGGATTATCCAAAGGATTATAAGGGAGTTGTGCCAGATACACCGTATACAGATTTGATCATCTTTGATATCAAGAACTGGCGCGCAGTCTTACGATTCCTAGAAGCTATACAACATCCACTCTTCGCCATCTTGCGAGCATAAAAACGTCTTTGCAGACAAGGAGACAGCTCATAGTTCATCTGACTGTTGAACGAGATGGAAGACTTTTTATCGGAATATGAACCTATTTCACATGGATTCTCGTATCTGAGAAACTTATGTGATGACATTGTGCTAAGACATTTTGGAAAGTATATCATTCTATCAACTGACGAACAATCTGTGTTGAAAGACCATCTAGAGAATTTCAGGATACCTGGCTTTCTCCTGGCAGTCTCAAATGAATTAGAAGTGTGTGTGACTGAGAACTACTTAGACGTGTTTGTACAATTTCGCCAATATGACGAGCTTACAGAACGCTACGACTACATCACCCTCAACACAGTGGAATGGCACGCTCTGTTACAAGCATTGGATTGGAAAGAACCTAACGCTTGAATTCAAAGAGGAAGGAGTGCAACTCATGCGAGGCACCAAGTCCATTGAGCTGACACATCCCATGTGTGCTATGGTGATGGACATTGACATAAATGATCATGGATATGAACTGAAACTGTCTGAACATGAAGATGTTAAAATAATAAATTTGGTAATGGACAGTGTTATGCTAGTTTTCATAGCATTTACAAACGTGAATGTAATGTCTATGATACATATATTAATTTAGATTGGTATGAATGGCATGTGTTTATCGATGTATTGAATGTATTTGTAAAATAAAAATTCAATGTGAAATAATTGTTAAAATGTAAATAATGTATAACACAATAAAAAAGAATGTTGTATAAAACTGTCTTGTTTATTTACAATATTCATAATACAATTCACAATTACCAACAACTTAACTAATACAACTTATCTAATACAACATCAATAAAATAATGGTTTATACTGTCTATATACAAAATCCTTTACAACAAAATCACCATCACTTCTTCTTAATACATCAATGATTTCAAAAGGACTATGTCCTCGAGCTCTTTGAATTATATAATATATACAATAAAATCCGCAGGTAGAGGATATTGGTGTTTGTAATGGAACTGAATTATAAATGAAATTAAACTTTAAAAACTCAAAATATTCTGCAGGGTCTTCGTCATAATATACTGCCACCCAATGCTCTCCTGGCTCATCATGATCGTCTGTGTTGATGACATAGGCACCGCGTTGTAAAGATGGTAACTGGTCCATGGCAAACACACCTTGAAACAAGTCTTTTGTCGTGGCATCATGGGATAGGATGGCTTCTATCTGCTTCGTGTTCATGACTGGTAGTCGAATTGAATGCTACGATTTGCACTTATTTCAACAATGTTATCAAATTCAGCATACACTATAACATTGACTGTATTTTGCAAGGCACCAGCAAAATTCATTTCTAGTCTCAAATTCCCATGTTTGATAAGGGCATAATGATCAGCACCATCATAATCAGGTGTTAAGTCAAAAGAAAACAACGAATAACCTCTAGGCCAATCTTCCCGTTTTATAATGGAACTTTTCTCGCCATCCAATCTATCAAAAGATTTGTAAAGAGTTTCAAAAGCATCAAGATATTTGCCTTGATTTATATCAAGCTTGAGAGGTTTGGATAGGACTGGTTCACCATCAGAGTAAAGCTGCATAAAGTTAAGATTAAAATGTTCAAAATTGTATGGATTTCTCAATACTGTTCCAGCAAAGGATTCATTATGAACCATTCCAATGACAATACGTTTTGGTAATTGGCCTAAAAAGATGCTATCTTTCACAAAAGATTGAAATCCAGTTGGAATAGCTAAAACTTTACATTCTTTTCTATTAACAATAAACTTAGCAGGACTTTTCATCAATGCATCTTCATGTCCCAATTGAATACCTGGACTAACCCTCACTTTGCGAATGGTTAAAAACGCTTCTCTCACTTCTACTTTAAAACTATTATTTGCAGCCATTAATACATATCCATCTTTTTGTCTATGTAAACGTAATTTCATACTAACACCATTGGAAAGATAACGATCCTGCTCAAACAAATCTACCCTTAAACCACCTGTAAGCATAAACTCACGGCTTAGACGTGTATACAAATAGCGATTATGTAAACCATTATTTCCTGTTTCAGCTATATCACCACCTTCAATATTTACATGAAAACCTGATACACATCTTTCAATATTAGGTCTTTTCACCTCATAAGTATTCATTGATCCGGCAGTATCTTTAAAGATGAGACGCATAGAGCGCTCAGAATGGAGACTTTCTTCCGAGTCATGAATGAGATGAGATATGATGCTAGTATAACCATGGGTATTGTTACTATGTGATATCAAACGATCATTTAGAAATAATTCAATATTAGACCATAACCCATTAAACAAATCATTGATACATGACACGTTATCATCTACACCACAGAGTGTTCCATCAGCCTTGACAATGCGACATACAATATGGAGTTTACTGTTCTTTAAATCTAGATATTCTTCTGTACTCGCAGGAATGTAGAATTCTATTGGAGCACCCTCTCTAATGGTAGTCATTGGTTGATAGTCTACATTATAACTTTTTTCTACAGCAGTTTGCGTTGGTGGTATGTGAAACCATTCTAATGGAGAAAGACTACATTCACAAGAATGATTATGGATTAAAGACATGATTAAAAAATATCTTTCTTATATTTTGTTGATGTTATCCGTTTAGCTGCCTTTCGCCTGCTGACAGGTTTTGCTGGTTTCGCTCTCTTTTGTCCTCCTAACTCATCACCAAACATACGTTGTGCTACTCGACCTGTAACATCTTTCGCGACATCTTTTGCAGCCTTTTTAAGATGTGGTGCAACGATTTTAGCCCCTGCCTTAAGCAGTGGAATAGCTTTTCGAGCCAATGATCCCAGTATTGAACCAATACCATCTCCATATTGTATTCGCACTCCTTTAAATCCTGGTAATTCTCCACCCACTTGACGAAGAAAATGGTTGCGATATATAGATGGATTGTGTGTGTATGCTTTCGGTCGAAAATGAAGTTTACAGATCACCTTTCCAGTTTGAAATGGAACATTATGGTCTGTGTCGTCCTTAATATTCATTTCTATCAAGTCAAATTTAGATGTGTTTACAGGAACATAATGAGGTTCTCCATAAGTTTTCATGATAATGTCTCCATCATGTCCTTGTATTCCAACAGAACGTAGCAAAGGAACATAATAATCACCAACAACTTGTGGCTCACAAATACTACAGTACACATAAAGTGTATAAAACCCCTGTTTCACATCGGCTTTATATTCAGCTGTACACGTTTCAGTATACCATTGATTTGGGATAAATCCTAAAATCTCAGCTAATCCAGTGGAGAATGACACTTCAAAGCTATAATTTAGATATAGAAAAACGCGTCGTCTAATTTTATCATACTTTATCCGAATACCTTCTTTAAGGTCATCTTTCATAGAATTAGTTGCTTCTTCATTGACTGCATGACATATTTCTTGTATGGATCTGTAGTAACCATAAGGAATATTGATTGTGTCAAGAACAGAATCTGTAAGTGGTTGTTGTCGATACTGAATAGAATAGTCCATTCCATGTCTCATGGTTGTCCATGTATGTGGATATTGAATTTCAGCTAATGCCACTTCATATTTTCCGTTCAGATAGATGGTTCGAGGCATACGAATTTGATAATTCGAAGTCTTGTTGTTGGGATAATAGTTCATACTAGCATTGCTAGGTAAAGTAATGTAAAAACTTGTTGACTCCATGACAGCTAAATCGTTTATGTGATGTAGATAGACTAGATGTGTATATACATTACTTCATGTTTGACACTCTTCATCTTCACTTTCTACATTGTTGTCTACATTGTCGTCTAAATTGCTATCTACATGATCTACATTGGTATCTACTACTTCTCCCTGACAACAAGCACTAACACACCTAATTTTTACAGGAATAGTATTTTTATTTCCATTTTCTTTACAACAACAACACCATAACTCTTTAATCCATGTTAAAAAGTTTCCCATCCTTCTGGAAACAACCTTTGTTGACGTTGTTGTATCTCTTTTGTAATATCTTCACGAGTTGTCTTTTTACCAAAAACAGTTTTTGGAATATTAGCATCTACAATTTCCTCAATAAACTGCTTCCAACCATGCGGTGGTTCTCGTTGTTCTTTTCTTCTTGTAGCAACCAATGCTTCTTTCAACAAATCAATAATGTTGGAATTTGTAATGACAGAACCCGTTTTTAAAACAAGTTCATTTTTATCTGTCCATCTCGTACCATATTTCTTAAGTTCTGCTAGAAGTTGTGTTAGTTTTACATGATAAATAGGTTGAAAATGGCTTAGAAACTGTTGGGACTTTTCTGATTTTTCTGCTTTGGATGATGTAACAGACTTTTGTCGCTGTTGTTGCGACTGAATTGTTCGTAAATGACGGCCAAGAACTTGAGACATTTCTATTGCCTTTTCACGAGTTCGTTTCCCACGTAAAAGTTTATTCACTTTCGTTTTGATTTCACTATTTTTTCCCTTCTTTTCTAACAACATTTTATATTCATATTCAGGAATGAAGACCGTTTTCATTGTATGTTTCATTTTAACAGCAACTGAGCTGTTAAATGGTAATGACAATTTAGCAATAGCTCCAATGAATCCTCCTTTCTGATTAACCAACTTCTTTTTTCTTTGAAGTGATATCTTCTTATCTGCCAGTGTGCGTAGGGTATGACGTTCACGCTTGAATACCTTATACCTTTTTGAGCTTAAGGGTAAATGTCCTCGCAATATATTCAAACAAATTTCAAACAAGCTAGTTAATTCTTCCTTAGTAGCTTGTTGTAGCAAGGTTTTACGTCGTTTAGGCCCGCTGCGTGCGAGCAAGTGAAGAAATGGTTGATTCGCTTGAATACGTTTAGACATCTTGGCTGCGAATGGTCAAGTGACTTGGTTCTTGTTCATACGCCTTAGAGTTCGTGGTCTTCGTTGTGTTTCATGAAAAATCTTTTGAAAGGCTTCTATGACGCTGGTATGTGATTTGTTAGGTATTGGTTGCACCCATAAATATTTGGAAAACACATCAATGACAACCAATAAAAAGTGGGTGTCATCATTATAGGAAGCTATGTTTCCCATGTCAGCTAAATCAATATCCCACATGTCATCAATTCCACGCGTAATGACACGTTGCCTTTTAAACCTGTATTTTACAGGTTGTAGTAAACTGAAGGCATCTTGATCCTGTAGCCATTTCTTCACTTGTGAATGAGTGACTGGTTGATCATGTTTTCTTAATATGTGATAAAGTTTGTATGGACCAGCAAATGCCCCGGGTTGACCAGGTTTAAAATAAATATTGGTTAGGTAGTCTTTCCACGTCGACATGTTAACACTAAATGATTAACACTTGTCAACATATCTTGTATTTTATTTTGTCTTACAACTCAATCAACATGTTTTTATAACTCAATCAACATATCTTACAAATGAAGTATTGATACAATGGTGTGAATAATTGGAGTCCATTGATCTTCAATGTACATTAACCAACTACTTAATTCATCAAATGTGATAGCATCTACACCATATTTTTTACAACGTTGATTTGCATTATCTAACACTTTATCTAAATGAATGTAATATTTAGCTTCATTCCAATATGTATAGACACATGCAGAATGACAAGTATGTTCTGAACACTCTTCATTTTGACAAGCAGGACATACTAAACATGCAAACTTTTTTACAGCTAATAACATTTCTTCACAATATGTCTTTTGCACAATATATTGTCTCAATGTAATGTCCGTCATTATACTGCAATGTAGATTAACCACTCTCTCACTTCATCAAACAGTCTTGGATCAAATCGAGCAAAGTGATATGCTGCTTCCACATCTAACTCCTCAGCTCCGTCAATATTTGAAAGCACACACTCTTTGATGAAATCCTCACGTAATTTCGGTACGTTCAGCGTGGAATGAGCAAGTTCCCAATAGATGTTAAAGTGTTCCAGTTGTTGTTGAATAGATCCAAAACGCGCCAGTTCTTTTACTTCAAAATGCTAGGTTAGGCGGTTTTAAGCGGAAAGAAACGCCCAAAACAAAAACTGCTGCTCATATTGCTGCTTTGATCAAGCCTCTTCAAGGCTTTCATTACAAAGCCGATGGGACAGCAAAAAAAAAAACACATTTTTGGCCTTTGCTGCGTAGGAGGGGTGGGAGGAGGGTGGGGCTATATATATATATATATATATATATATATATATATATATATATATATATATATATATATATATATATATATATATATATATATATATATATATATATATATGCTATAAAGAGAAATTTTGCATCTTTTTTTTCCTTAAACAATCTCTATATTTTATGGAAAAAAACTGTAAGATGTTGAGATAAACATGTATTGGGTGATGGGTGGGGGGGCGGGGCGGTGGGAATACAAGAAGATAAAAGATCCCATGCCACCTCTGACGGCGTCGCCTAACGGGGTGGCAGGGAGGGGGGGGCGGAAGAAGCAGTGATTTTCAGGCACAATTAAAGATGGGGGCGGGGAGTTCGTATAAATAATTTGTCGGGTCCTCAGTGCCACCGGGTCCTCAGTGCCACTTCAGGACCTCAGTACCACTAGTTAGGTCCCGAGCAGATGACAACCCTTACTGAAAAATATTGTCATTGTTTCGTCAATTAACAATTTTTAACAAGAAAAAAATAGCACCCAACTTTACTGAGGCTACAGACGAAGTCCCTATATATGTGTTGTGTTTTCCTTCACTGAGTCGTGTTTCATGGGGGGAAACTGTATGTGCTGTTTCAATAGCCTCTGTATTGATTTAGCCCAGCCATTGGATGGGCCCATACAATGATGTGGTGTTTCAATGCTGGGGTGTTTCAATGCTACAGGGAGGAAATTCCCGGTAAGATTTTTTTAGTAGCTGATCTTTCTTGAGACAGTAGGCATTGTAGCATTGAAACACCCCAGCATTGAAACACCACATCATTGTATGGGCCCATCCAATGGCTGGGCTAAATCAATACAGAGGCTATTGAAACAGCACATACAGTTTCTCCCCAAAAAAACAAGACTCGGTGAAGGAAAACACAGTGCATAGGGACTTCGTCTCTAGCCTCAGTAAAATATTTTGTTTTCTTTTTAGATTTGGGTGATATTTTTTTCTTGTTAAAAATTGTTAATTCATGAAACAATGACAATATTTTTCGTTCAACAATACGCATTACCATGTTGCAATTTTCCCATTAACACAACAACCCAACTGAAATATTCGTATACAACTATCAATTAACATGAAATACGAGAATGATAAACTGTGACGTTTGTTACGTAAGTACACAGACACGTCATACCAATGATGCTTTACTACAGGAGCCGTTTCTTTATAGCTTACACATAACTGCTGTTTTTGTTGTTGTTGTTTTTTCGTTTGTTTTTTTTTGTTTTTTTTTTTGTTTTTTTTTGTTTGTTTTTTTTTTTTTTTTGAAAAATAAAAGCGGGACTTCAATTAATTACAATATAATTTTTGTTTTCAACGGAATAATCATTTTACCCCCCCCCCCTATTTTAGGAAAAACGCGGAAAATTCGACAATTATACCTACTCCATATTTTTTGTTTTAAGCTTTTCCGCGTTGTTTTGTGCGCGCATTGTTTCCATATTTGATACAAGTGCCCCCCCCCCCACCAATCCTCCTGCAGATGGGAGGGGGTGGCGTCAGCGTGATATCTAGCGTTTCAAAATATATTGTGTACAATTCTGCCGGCCTTGCATTTGCTGTTTCCATGGATGGGGTATTCCTATGCAACTGTCTCTAGATTTGGCCCATACTGGTTCTATATGTGCTGTTTCTGTGGCTTACAGCTATAGGATGGGCCCATTCTACACCCATCAACCATTAAAACAGCCCATCTTGTTCACAACACAAGGCAGTTTGTTCCCATTTGTGAGGGGAGAAGAAAATATGTGCTATTTCAATAGCCAAATATGGGCTGAAACTATAGAAGCGCAAAACAACGAAGATGGGGTAAATCAATACCTCGCTGTTATTGGATGGGCCCATCCTACGGATGGGCTGTTTCAATACATCACTCCCCACTGACACCTTTACTCCGGAGTATTACTGGAAATATAACGGGCCGAGTACTGAAACGGGCGGCGTGATTTTGCCCCTCCTTCCCTGCAAGTCTTTTTAGAACTCGTGTTTACTCACAATGCAGGCAATATTCTTAATGCACTTAATCCTTTGATATGAGGGGAACCCATCGACACTTTCTGCGTCGTTGCTTAATCCTTTGCTTCGCACAAGACAACCCCCCCCCCCCCCACTGTACCAAAGTTTTAAGTTACTGTTGATTTTGTGTGTTTTGTTATTTTTGGTGCGGATATCCGCAGCATGTAGCGGTTTAATGAGAGATTGATGGTAAATTTTCTTTTTGTCCAATAAAAACTTATCGACAACCCCCCCATCTAAAAATTAAAGTCCCAGGGCTCTAATTTGGAAACCGTTTCCTAATAGAAGCCCCGGGGCTTCTACTTGGCTTCTAAATGAGCGCCTGAAAATAGCTAGTTTCCAAATAGAAGCCCTGGTCTTTTTTCGTAAACCCCGGTAATCCTTTCTTTTCTCAGGACCAACAACTTATATGAAATAAGTGCAAAATATTGACTGTTGATGTACTGCCAAGAAGCACAACACGGAATTTTGTTTCAATTCAGATTTAGAGAGCTTGGTGTATTTTATGTTTAACAAAATGCCATAAATGAATTGTAATGCATATCATTTGTAATCCAAAACCTGAATTTAACCTGATATTGAACGTTTGTCCATTTGGTGGGGAAGGATACTTCTGGATTTTTTACCATTCGCATGGGTCAGTATGTCGAGATGGATGCTTCTGGATTCACACTGGTCAGTAGGCAGGGAAGGATACTTCTGATTTTTGAAAGCTTTTAATCCATGGCAGCAAGCGTGGCTCAAGCATCAAGCAAATTGGAAACAAATTTCAAAAATTCATTTTCTTTTCTTTGTTTATTTATTTTTTTGCTTTGTTTTCTTTTCTTTTTTGACGTCATGACGTCATAATAGCCATTTACAACAACTTACAAAAGACATCGAATGTTTGATGGCGGAGGAATCGTTAAGACCACAGTAGACATAGCAAATTGAAGGAAATTCCACTTGATTATGGCCAAGCTTGCTCCACTCGCTTCATCGGCCAAAACTGCTTCAATCGCTTTATCAGCCAATACTTCTCCTTCCAGCACTGCTCTATCGGCTAGGACGACCAAGAATGCAATAGCGTTCCTGATGTGTCAAGACTATTACCAATCTGTGAAAAACTGTCAATACAGCCAAGATTTGCCTGTAGTCGCTTCATTTACAGTCTTCAAGAGTCAATGTTGCCAAAATAAAAACACTTCAGCAGTCCTATAATTTTGTGAGGTATGTATCTGAGCCCCCTATCTCTTATGTTTGGAAAGGTGACATAGGTTTGTTTCACAGTGTAACTCATTATCAATGGTATCAAACTGTAGTAAAAGCAGACTAGAGATGGATAGGATGGAAAACAGTTTTGCTGTCTAAATCACGACCCGCCAAAATTTAAGACTCATGAAACGCACTGTAGAATGAGACTATTTGTATATAACAGACAAGTGAAGGAGTTATGGAAACTGTGTTATCAGCTGGCGCATCTGTCCAGGAGATACTGTCCACCAGAGAGGGAACGAGGTCAGGGATTCAGATAACGAGCAATGAGCATTAAATTTGTGTCTAAAAAGTCAGGTCAAAACAGTCTGCATAACAAGTTGCCAATTAGTGAATCTTTGTTGTCGTGTCACGATACCAACAACATAGGTATTATGCGTGACACTCTGTATAGTCAAGGCAGCGAATGAGGCACCGAATGCATCAGACAGTTATACCGCCATATGACTAATTTCACCATCAGCCTCCCCCCAAAAAACACCAATAGTCGTAACTGGGCTACAAGCTTCAATCACACTGCTGTTACAGACCCTGAAGCGATAGTCTATTATATTTTAAAATCAGTTAGCAGCATTGTCAGAGCAAAACTTTCGTACTGATACAGCAATCCAATAATAAATTTCAGTTCAAAGGTCTCACTCGGCAGTGCGAGGAAGAATCAGATTTAGGCGAAGTAGAACGTGACATCGTAACCAGACGGCCAGGTACTGGATCGCGGTATATCAATATACAACTACTCGTTCCAAGACTTGTCACTCAAACACCTGGAATACGGCCATCTCTTTCTTTCGTGCTTCCAGGAACCAGACTATGCTAAGCATATAATTTTTAAACGATATCACATGTCCGTCCATCCTTATCTCCGGATTCCTGTTCTGAAATTTTGAAGACGTGATTCCTCCCTCCACGCTGGCCAGTTTTCGTCCACGAGAGTTGGCAAGGCTACACAAGCGGGAGTCAGAGAGACCAGGGGAACAAAAGTTCTTGAATGTAGAGTAGTGGATGCAGTAGATAGCAAGGAGACCGAAATTCACGCGATTTTGGTAAGCTTCATATGTCATCATAAATGAGGGTTAAGAACACAACTTATAGATTGGATTATAATGCCGATGTTTGTGCTGCTGTTCTAATACAATCGACACAAGACGAGGCAAAGCGAAGAGCATTAAGACAGACAAACCTTGCTGCTTATAGACAAATACGTAGAGCTGATAGTGAAAAATTAGACATAGAGCCAAAACATATAATCGCGTTCATCAGTGATCAGTTCAATTTTACGAGGAGCATGGCTGGCCCGACAAACGAACGGATACACGGCGTGACAGATAGCTTCAGAGAGGCTGGAAAGCTACCGGGGGTTTCCGAAAAAAGACCAGGGCTTCTATTTCAATTTCAGGCGCTCATTTAAAAACCAAATAGAAGCCCCGGGGCTTCTATCAGGAAACAGTTTCCTAATTAGAGCTCCGGGGCTTCTATTTTGTTTTACATAATGGGGGGGATTGTCGATAAGTTTTTTATTGAGAAAAGAAAATTTACCATCAATCTCTTATTAAAGCGCTACATGCTGAGGATATCGGCACAAAAAATAACAAAACACACAAAAACAACAGTAACTAAAAAAGTCTGGTAAAATGGGGGGAGGGGGGCTACCTTGTGCGAAGCACAGGATTAAGCAACGACGCAGAACGTGTCTAGGGGTTTGCCTCAAATCAAAGGATTAAGTGCAGAGTGTCTGCATTGCTAGTAAAATTAAGTTCAAAAAAGACTTGCAGGGAAGGAGGGGCAACATCACGCCGACCGTTTTAGTACTCAGCCGGTTATATTTCCAGTAATACTCCGGAGTAAAGGTGGCATTGGGGAGGGGTGTGTCTGTTCGCCTTGTGCAAAGCGCAGGATTAAGCAACGACGCAGGACATGTGGGGGAGCTGCCTCGTATCAAAGGATTAAGTGCACCGTGTCTGCATTGCGAGCAAACACGAGTTTTAAAAAGACTTGCAGGGAAGGAGAGGGGCTTTTATTAGGAAACGATTTTTTCAGGTCTTTATTTTAACTCCAAATAGAAGCCCCGGAGCTTCTATTGGGAAACAGTTTCCTAATAAGAGCCCCGGGGCTTTTATGTGGGGGGAGCTTCTTTTCGGAAACTCCCGGTACATGCCATTGCAGCGAGTTGTAACGCCAACAGTTCTGGCAATACCAGAGGCTACGGATGCAAGCAGTTAAAGTATTAACGCTGACTGATGAGAAAAAATCTGAAACTCTTGCAGTGGGAAACAGGCACACCACGTTCAAAATGCATACGTTTGTGATGGGAAGACATATCTGGGTTCCGGAATCCACTTGAAAAAGCAATTGTTTTTGAAGACGTGGACAGCATAGTTGCAAGAAATGATAGCCTTGAAGCCTGTTTGTACTGAACGAAAATCTGGCAAATTATGTGATACTGTTTCTGATAGATAGCCACACAGATAAATGTGTTACAAATGATGGCCATGAAGTCCAGCATGTCTCTAATGCACGAAAAACTGCTTGGACAACCACAATACAGTACAGTCAGCTGCAAACAAGGAGCTGCACGCTATCCAGCGTTGGTGAATGTAACAAGGGAAGTGTAACTTCTCGCAGAGTCACAGGGCACAGGGCATATTTTTATCACAACCCATTTTCAAGGGCAACACAAAGTGCTTGCAGATATAATGTCGAAACAAAGCAAACATTGCCCTTGGAGTACTATCATATAAGAGCCTCATTTGTTTCAAGACGCAGTCAATGGTAGATTTGTTTCTTGGTCAAAACCTTCTCTCCAGGAGTTACCCTCGATCACTTGTTAGAATGCATTGTAAGGAAACCGAAATTCTGCATGGTGCTGACTTCTCCAGACAATCTCCAAATAAGCAATTGTGCAGCGGGACCTGCAATGCAAATTCTTTTCACCTGAAAGACAGTTCAGCTACTCAGAAATCCTACCCGTGCACTGTCGGAGACGCTAAATCCCTCCATCTTTCGCTTCTGCAACAGGTGAATAAATGGTGGGAGTTATCGGCTGGGGCCACTTACTGACTGCAAAACATCAGGTGCCTCCTCAGACAAATCGATCCTTGTAGAGATTACGGCCTTGCGAATTGATAATTTCTTTATTTAAATGTTCAAAGTCTGCAAAGTAGAAGTCATCAATATTGATCGCTATAGAGACGCTTTGAATCAGATTATGACCTAGGGCGAGATGAATGCCCTACGTACCTCAGCCCTACATACCTCAGTAAAGAGACCCCCTCCAACAAGACACTTATTTAAGAAAACAGTGATGGATTCAAACTTGTATTCGTATTCCCAGACAAGATGTCAATAAGAGAACTTAAGTTAAAATTTGCTGTCCCACTAGCTTAATCATCAGTGAAAAGGAGCCAGATATCACGTACTAGATCAAAACAATCTATCTGAGGAGGACTACTTCCACGTTCAAAGACAACGCCAGACTTTTTTTTGGGCAAAATGCAAACAATAACACCCAATAAAGTTACATTTCCGTAAATCATCCTCAACGACAGATGGAAAGATTGAAGAGAATCTGTAGTTTCTTGTGGTCCTGCTTGGCAGGGAAGTAAAGGTCACAAGGCGGTCATGTTACAGCGGCAGATTATTTCGTTTATGCCACATGTTGCATTACCCCAGTAGTTTTATAAATTTGCTTCCAGCACTTTATCAGAGATTTGATCGATCATCTCCATAAAAGACAATTCATTTTCTCGAATAAGTTGTGTAGATGGACAGAACTTCAGTGTCTTACAGAAACAACGGCAGAAGCCATCAGAAGTTACGAGTCCCAACCTTATTTTTAAGGAATAAAGAAAAGGAGACTGTGTGTATGTCGAGTTGTACAGAACACTTGGTTTTACTTCCTTACAGGATTTATACCTAGGGAAGCTGCCTGTATGTCGAGATGTAAAGAACACTGGAGGACCCTCCTTACCACGTTTAGGCATAACGAAGGTATTTTTATGACGAGCTATACAGACCACATGGGGAAGCGCACGACCTTTAGACCAAGAAGGGTGTGAATAAGTTCATTTAAGAGAACGGAATGTATTTGCACGGACACTAGGGAATCATTCCTGATGGCATTGAGGTCTGAGGAGGGTATGTGAGAGCTGTACAGAACACTAGCGTAACTTTCCTTACCATAGTTAAAGCTAAGGAAGGTGTGTATATTGGAGCTCTAAAGAAAGCTAGGGGACCCTTCCTTATGGCATTGAGACCTGAGGGATCTGTGTGTATGTTGCGATGCACAGAACACTAGGCGACCGTTCCTTGTGGCATTTAGGCCTACAGAGAATGTGTGTATGCCGAGATGTACAGAACAAGAGGGGAACCTTCCTTCCGGCATTTAGGCTAAAATCCAACAGAGTGAACTGAACTGTAAGATTGGAGACTTCACGACCGCGTTACGGTAAATGTTGTGTTAATGTTAATATAACTGACAACTTTAGTCATCTACATACAGTAGCAGCGAAAGGAGCTCTTGGAGACATATTTGCACCCACTAAACTATTGTCAAAAGCTACAGAAGTCCTAAAGTCGACACTGAGCTTGTGGTGAGTAACAGATGCGAATGCAGTGCAGTCCAAATCTCACTATCTTTCTTTGGTCGGGTGTGGTACACAGGCAACATGGAGCCCCTAGCACAGGTCAAACTGATATTGGGCCACTGTTACTAGAACACCCGCTGCAATTTGAGGAAGTGCCGTTCAGTGGATTCATGTTGTTGCTATTAATCACAAAAACCATTCAAGTAACATGTGAGCGATTTATGGACGTTTCGATGGCATCCATCCAACCCCAGATACTTTTGGACATAGAAACAATCAGTATTTTTGGGCTTCTTGTACATTTAGTAGCGGTCTTTTAATTCATCAGCAAACGAGGATACGCCTAATCTGTTCATTGTAATCGGTTTTTGATATTGTTATAGTAAATAAAGGATCTAAATTCAGCCCTGGTCGATGTTCATGCAGTCCAATCTACTTTAGTAATCTGTTTTCTGTTCAATTAAAACTAATTTTTCTTTGTGCAAATGTATATATGTGAATCAAGCTGACGCCTTCAGCTCTCCTATTTCTGGATGCCAAGTCTTGGAGCAGGGATCCAACTGACGTCAAAAGTTTCCAGTTGGCGATACACAAGGGAGGGCGCAAGGCAGCTAAGAAAATTTTCAAGAGCTTGAGCTCCATGACTCAAGTTCAGGAATATCCTATTATATGAAGTTAAGGAAAACGAAAGAGATAGATTACATTTTCTGGCGTCGGACGATCAAACTAAATAGCTACAATATTTGCTAAAAGAAAATTTAATAAAAACTCTTCCAAAATAGTGCAAATTGGTGCAAATTGAAAAACCTAAATCACAACCAAAACACACATGCAAGCAAACACAGTTATGACGACAACGCTCATTTGGTAACATAGCAGAGTTCATTTTCAATCTGTTGTTAGATATTTTCCTACTAAATCAGATTAAGGTGATGCAAAAATCACAAACGTTTCTGGCATTCATCTGTCATATCATTTTGTTAACTTTAAGCACTGCAACAACCAATTTAAGAAAACATTCTTTCTCTGAATATTTTCGTCATGAATTTACTATTTATAACATAAATGCGAATCCAGAAGAATTAGGGTTTATATAAACTTCGAACAATTGGACTTTTAAACTCCGTGTATTCACAGAAAAGGTGGCATAATAAACTAGCTACTTTCCAAGATATCCAAAGTGCATGCTGAAATGCTTAATACTCAATTAACAAGACAAGAGCTTTTAAGTGTCATTAATAAAATGAAGAATAACAAATCTCCAGGTACTGATGGCTTGACGGCTGAATTTTATCAGTTTTTTTAGATATGAGATTTGCTACTAGAATCTTTTTCATACAACTATGAGAGGGGATATCTCAGTGTTGAGCAAAGAAGCGGGATTATAAGACTTATCCCCCAAAAGGACAAAGACTTAGTGTATCTGAAAAACTGGAGACCTATAAGTCTTCTAAATGTCGATATGAAAATATTAACTCAAAGTAGAGCCCATAGATTCCAGAAAGTACTACCGATAACTATCGGCAAAGAACAAAATGGCTTTGTTAAAAATAGATTTATCGGTTTCAATATCAGAACACTTATTGATAGTATTGATTTCTTGAACAGAAATAATCTCGGGTTTTTTTTTGGCATTTATTGATTTTGAAAAAGCGTTTGATAAGCTGGATTGGGACTTCATAGACAAATGCCTGGAGTGTTTTATTTTTGGCAATAGCATGCGGAGGTGGGTTAAAATCAATTGAAAGCTGTACAATAAATAATGGTTATACAAGTCAATATTTTGAAATAAAAAATGGAGTAAGACAACCAGATCCTCTCTCAGCGCTGTTATTTATTATAGCGGTTGAAATTTTAGCAATCTCGACAAGAGAAAATAACAGTATTAAAGGTATCAAGCTAAATAATATTGAAACGAAAATCAACCTTTTGGCCGATGATACAACTTTAATACTAAGCGATATACTTTCTTTAAGAAATGTATTGAATGTGTTTGTTATGTTTTACTATACTTCTGGTCTGAGAGTAAATATTGAAAAGTCAGAGATATTGCAAATAGGTAGAGCGCCAATGAGATTTCTTGAAAAGAAACCTTTTAGATTTAAATGGACAGAGGGTGATATAGTATCTTTTGGCATACGTTACTTTAATGAAATTGAAAAGATCACTGATGTTGCTCTCAGAGATAAGCTGACGAATTTCAAGCAAACGTTGCATAACTGGTCAAAATTTTATGTGACAGATTCTTAATAATAGTTATTTTGAAAGGGAAAATAACTTATTAAGAATCTGGCGCTTCCAAAAATCCTTTTTGTAACCAATGTCCTTTATATTCCCGAATGGTTCATTAATGAAGTAAACTCAGTTTTAGACCAATTCCTCTGGGAAGGAAAACCGCATAGATTCCAGAAGAATGTACTAATACAAGACTTAAAGGATGGTGGTCTTAGAAATTTAAATTTTAACTCTTTTTTATGTTCACAAAAAATCATGTGGGTAAAACGTGTTTTGGAAAATGAAAACACTCTAAGTGTTGCCTTTCTTAAAAACTATCTTCCAAATTTGACATTTTCATACATCTCTCTTGCGATACTGACCCAGAAGGATACCTGTCCATGTCCCCAATTTTTACCGCAATATCCTTTGTGCCTGGTATTCAGTGAATTACCCCTCTTACGACACAACAGTGCATCTAGTTTAACAAAAATATTGTGATAAATCATGAGCCGATCTTTTATACTGAAATGGCGCGTAAAGGAATTATGTTTGTAGTGCATCTGCTAGATGCAGAACGGCGGTTTATGGAAGCAGGGGAAATTAAGAGCAAATTTAATTTAAATACAAATCTGTTAAAGATCATGGGGCTACTAAGTGCTATACCGAAAGATTGGAAGAAAAGCATAAAACAAAATTGCAACGTAGACAAGGACCCAATGGCACCAGTTCCCCAAATTGTACAGTTAAGAACAGATACTTTAGCAAAAAAACATAACGAAATTGACATCAAAAGAGGTATATTAGCTAATTATAGAGAAAAAGTCAATAACACCAAGCTGCATAAACAGATGGGGAAAAGATAACATCGTTTTGAACTCGTCCCAATGGAGAGAAATATTTTTGAAAAAACGAGATATCTGACAAAAAATGCAAAAAATACTATGATAAATTTTAAGATAATGCATAAAAATTACGCATCTGATCTTATAGTATCCAAATTTGACCCAGATATTAAACCAATCTGTGAGCAATGCAATAAAAAATGATATTGTTCACATTTTCGACATGTGTGGTAAGATGTACACCTTTTGGGCTTTGGGTAAATCGTAACATAATAAAAGAGGGCCCAAAAATCAGTATTTGTTAAATACAAAAGTAATATTCATAAAGAAGATGCTTATTTATAATAATACTTAGAAATGTTGCAATGATTGAAAAATTGGCATATTCATCAAAGCATGTTAATTTTAAATACTTACAGGAATTGTATTGTTTGTTATAGTCCTAACCCTTAGTTACTCAGTAACTCGTTTTTTACGTCTTATATAATCCGTGATCTGTGTCAGTATATTTATTACATACTCGAAAAATGTTTGTAGAGACATTTGTTTTACTACTCATTTGTATAATGTAGATAATGCTGTATATACAAAGGACAATTTCTTACGGCGAAATAAAAAAAAACTAGCTACTTCTGTTGATTTTTGGATTGACCTACCCTTCACTTATTTCCTCACCCATAAAATCTCTGTTAAAACTTGTGTCCGCCACTCTGATACACAGTGCATATGACAGTGAAAATATTCAAGACAACTGCTCTATGCGATACATTCTAAGATATAAACTCAAAGGAGTTTCTTTTTTGATCATTTCATTGGCATGCACAGATTTTTGTTGGAAGGGAAATAACCTCCTATGTTAACATAACAAACTGATAGTAGGGGGATTTCCCTTTAAACGGTGTGGTAAACGAATAATTTATAGATAGGTACTCTCCCCAAACACAGATATTATAATGTTGTATATTTTTAGGTTTACCTACCCTTCCCTCCTACTCCCACTCAAAATCTCTTTATTAAAACTTATGTCCGCCACCCTAATACAGGTTGCATATGACAGTGAAAGTATTCAAGACAAATGCCTATGCGATACATTCTGAGACATAAAATCAAGAGAGCTTTATTTTGATTATTTTACTGGCATGAGTAGTTAAGAAACAAGAGTTCTACAACACTTTTGTGGCAGTTTTCTTATAAGAGAACTGCCACACATTGTTTAAAAAAACTTTGAAACTGTCTCCCCCAACCCCGTCTCGGCACAGGGAGTTTTTGTTAGCATGAAGGTTTTGCACACAGTGAGTTGGGAGTGATGACGAAAGAGAAAGAAAACGTCATTTGATGCAGTTGGAAGGATTGCGAACGAAAGAAAGGTGTTTCCGGTGAAACGATGTGTGTATGGGGATGGTATGGGGATGGTAGGGAGGGGGGAGCTTGTGAGGGGAAAAAAGGTGTGCCGTGATCGTCTCGAGTGAAAGGGTGTGTGGCCTGCCGAGACGGTTTTGGAGAGAGAGGGAGAGGGCTTTTTTATTTTTGAAAGAAGGCGTGAGCGTCTCGAGTGAAAGGGTGTGGAGAGACGGGGGTTGGAGAGAGAGTTATCAGTATGAGAGGGAGAGGGCTTTTTTTTTGAAAGAAGGCGTGAGCGTCTCGAGTGAAAGGGTGTGGAGAGACGGGGGTTGGAGAGAGAGTTATCAGAGTTATTTTTATTTTTTAAAGCATTTCCCACACATTCTCATGCATACACACCAACACGATAGTTTGCTTATTTCTTAATAGTTGGCGGCCGCTTTGGAGCGGCCAGGAGATATACTCTTCATTGGTTTGAGTGTTTTTTATTTTAGTTAAAAGTGACAATGTCGCAACTTTCTCTGCCACACTGTGACATTTGTTGTGAGCTGAACATGAAACAGTCACTTTTGATTCCACATCTCAGGCACTGCATTGTGTAGTTGGTGTTAATGGCTCCCAAGAAGGCTGCAATCACAGTACAATGCAAGCAAGCTGTATGGCCACACTCCTTCAAAGGCCATGAAGGTGTTACAACCAGGGCACGTAGCGAAATCCAGATCTAAAACGCATTTTGTCCACTCAGGATACTCTCCCTCCTCCATCGTTGCTGGCATTGCCTCTCCGAGCATATAGCTCCTGAGATATGCATTTATGTAGTGTCCTTTTTCAATACTTTCCATCCTCTTCCCTACCATTAGCATTCGATTGATGGTAACCGGTATTGCAACAACTTCTATGTTCTTCGGATCTGGTAAAACTTGTATGAAGTATTTTCTGTACGGTGTTTCTCGTATTCTTTGCGGTACATACTCGCGATGATCAACAGAGTTGATGGGTCTCTCTTCATCGAGATTGAAAGTGAGTTCCATGATGATGGTGAAAGCTGGAGAGGCTCGGCTGAGCTGCAGCTTATATACTTGTTTATGGGAGCGAAAAAGCACCAATGAGAATGCTGTGTTAAAGGAGCATTTCTATTGGCGAGAGGGAGAGAGCCTGTGAAAATTTCGCTCCTTTGCTCTCGCATATAAAAGGGACCCTCCCCTCCCCCCTCCCCTAGAACAGAGACGACGAGGACCCTCCCCTAGAACAGAGTATTACAGAGACGACAAGGACCCTCCCCTCCCCCCCTGCCACAAAAGAAGAGTTTAATCATTTTTTCCCCAAAAGAAACTTATGTTAGGTTTTCCACACATGTTTCTTGACGAAAAGGATGGCAGTGTATACGAAACGTCATTTTGTGCAGTTGTTAGCGTGATTACGAGACTGGAAATAACAGCTTCCGCTGAAGCGTTGATGAAGCGCTGTACCACCCTCCCTCCCTCCCTCCCTCCCTCCCTCCCTCCCTCCCTCCCTCCCTCCCCAAAAACTTCATATAACCCCCCTCCCCTCCCCCAAAACTCATATATAAGTGGGGCTGTTGTCGGGGAAAAAAGCCACCATTTGTTAGAGGTACACACAAGATGAATTCGCAAGCTATTGCCATAGATGACCTGAGCCGTTTCGAAGCAGATGAGGTAGTTAGGATTGTGATGCCGTTGAAGGATAAGAAGGCAAAGGCTGAGATGAACTATGCTTTGGAGGAAGCTTTGCAGTTTCCATCCGCTGTGGCTCCGGTGGAGGAAAAGAAGATAGTGCGGAGCAAGGACGGTCGGACGCTAACAACGGAGTGCTACAAGTGCTGGGTGTGGGTGGAGTATGAGGGGCAGCCGCACAATTGCCCGGTGAAACATAATGCCCCACGGCGTTATTGCTGCAGAACGTGTGGTGGATTGTTGCCATACAACTTCACAGCGACATTGCCAGGACCATTGCTTACAGATTGCTGGTGGTGCGGAGCGATGCTAAAGAACTTTGGTTATTATAACTTTCATCCATTCAGATGCTCCAGGAGCCGTTTACAATGAATGAATTCTACCGCTACCAGTGCGATTGCGGAGAGCCAACGTGTTGGTGAACATCATGGTTGGGGTACATCAGACTCTGTGTATAGTGTTTAACGTTTTCTGGTTAGTTTTAGACATTTTATCAGTTTGTGAATGACATTTGCATTTAACGTTAAATTGTTTAATATATTTTATCATTGTGGTACCGATGAAGTATGAGAAGGCAAAGGCTGAGATGAACTATGCTTTGGAGGAAGCTTTACAGTTTCCATCCGATGTGGCTCCAGCCAAAGATAGTGAAGTTAACAACCGAGTGCTATAAGTGCTGGGTGTGGCTGGAGTATGAAGTGGGGGGGGGGGGAGGGGCAGCCACACAATTGCCTGGTGAAACATAATGCCTCCCACGGCATTACTGTTGCAAAAACGTGTGGTGGATTGATTCCATACAACGGCGACATTGTCAGGACCGGAGCTTACAGATTGCTGCTGGTGGTGCGGGGGCGCTTAAGAACTTTAGTTGTTACAACTTTCATCCATTCCGTCGGGAAGACTGTTTTCACCGAAATGAGTGTGATTACAGAAAGCTAACGTGTTGACGTGTTTTTGAAGATGAACTTTAAAAAAACGGTCGGGTGCATCCTGGTGGAAAAATGACTGTTTCATTAGACTCTCTCTGTGTTTATAGTGCTTTAGCGTTTTGGTTATCTTTTAACATTTTTGTTTGAATAACATTTTTTTTACATTTAACGCTAACTTGTTTAATATATCTTTTATTGCATGAAATATTTGTGGTTTATCTTATAGTTAAGTGGAAAGTATTGTTAGATGTGAGAACCAACAATAAAATTGTTTTACTTCAAACAGCTCTTTGTGTGTGCGTGTATATAAAAGGAAACATCACATCAGTTTTTAGTAGTTGATGGCGGCAGCAGCAGCAACAAGGATGGCTACGAATTTAGACACATTAGTGTTTTGTCATGAGTGCAAACGAACATTTCCATTTCTGGACTTGTATGTGGCACATACGTGTAAACCAGCAAGGTTGAAACGTGCTCGTGAAGAGCTTGTTCAGCAGATAGAAGTGAAGAGACAAAAGGCGATGCAAGATAGAATTATCAGACCTGATCCGTTCCTCTGCTGTAAATGTGTAAAGATATTTGCATCTATGGAAGCGTTTGACACACATGTATGTGTACCGATGGAAGAACCAAAGAGACTACAAGTAGGGAGAGGGAGAAGAGTGAGTCTTGGTGAAAACGCACAGCAAAGACGGCTTGAGCCTGAAGATGGATCGGACTTATTACTTGAAATGCGGCAACAAGAGAATCGGATTAAGAGAATTTGTTGGAGACCTTAAATCATGGCATGAAATGGTTCATTGTCGTGCATGCACGCTTCAAGAAACTGACGGCGAATGCTGAAGGTGTGATGGTAGAACAAGTGGATAATGTTTTTATCAGCAGACGAACACATATAGCCTACAATCCAGAGGATATTGAACAGGACTTGCCAGAAGCCTATAAAGAATTGTTTACCACGTTTGATGAACATGAGCGACAAGGGTCTGGCTGAGTGTTGGATAACATCCTGTATATTGAAGTACATACAGCTACATCAACACCTCTGGAAGCGAGCAGTTTTATCCCACTACCGAAGAAAGTGAAGAATACAAAGGCGGTATTAAACATTAAGAATAAAGACAAGAAATGCTTCTTATGGTCAGTACTGGCTCACCTTCACCCTTCAACAAATGCAAACCCACAGCGTGTGCATCAATACATGGCATTTGAGAACGAATTGAAGGTGGAAGGTATGGCATTTCCGACACCGATTAAGGACATTCCAAAATTTGAAAAGGAGAATGATGTGTCCATCAACGTGTTTGGAAATGAACAGGAGGTCGTTACAAATGAGTCGAAACACCAGTGCGAGAGAAATCAACTTACTTTTGATTAGCAATGACAAGACAAGGCATTATTGTCTCATCAAGAATTTCAGCAGACTGATGGCTTATCGTACCAAGTATAATGGAGCAATGTTTTATAGTTTCAACTGCCTTCACGGGTTTATGCGACAAGATCTGTTAAACAAGCATCGCGAAGTGTGTGGCAAGCATGGAGCACAACGTTTATCATTCCACAAGGAACCCTTCATCAAGTTTAAGAATGTAGCCAAACAACAGCGAGTCCCTTTTGTGATTTATGCCGACTTTGAATGTTTCACGAAAAAGCACGAAGAAGTTGTGAGCCAGTATGATACACGTGCCCCAGTCCTGTATCGATGAGACAATGCTGTGAAAGTCTTTTTAGACCATATGGTGAATGAGCGTGATCGTATTGTGCGTGGTTTACAACAGCCAAAGGAGATGGTGATGACTCGCGCAGACAAAGAGGATTTTAATACTGCTGTCGACTGCTACATTTGTCATGAGCCTCTAGGAGCAGATCATGTGAGAGATCATGATCATATCAATGGCAAATACCGTGGAGCTGCATATAGTGAATGCAATTTACAATTCCGATTTCGAAAGGATCAGCAGGGGGATTCTTTTATCATACCTGTCTTTTTCCACAATATGCGAGGCTATGACAGTCATTTGATCATGGAGAAAATTGGAAAGTTCAAAGATGAAGCGCTTACGGTCATTCCCAACACCGTTGAGAAATATATTGCATTCACCATGAGCAATCTGAAATTTACGGACAGTTATCAGTTCATGAGTACTTCTCTACAGAAGTTGGTCTCCAACCTGGCGGCAGAAGGGAAAGAGAACTTTTATCACATGACCTCTCACATTCACGATAGCGACCAGCAAGAGTTACTGTTGAGAAAGGGAGTGTACCCCTACGATTACGTGGATGAGCCATCCAAGTTTGCTGAAACACAATTGCCGTCCAAGGACAAGTTTTACAGTCTGCTCAGTGAAGAAGACATCAGCGATGAGGATTCTGCGCATGCGCAGAAAGTGTGGGAGACATTCCACTGTACTACATTTGGTGAATACCATGACTTGTACCTGAAATCATATGTGTTACTGCTGGCTGACGTGTTTGAAAACTTTCGTCACGTATGTCTCAACACCTATGAATTGGATCTTGCCCACTACTATACGGCGCCAGGACTGTCGTGGGATGCGATGTTAAAAGCGACAAAGGTGAAGTTGGAATTAATCAATGACATTGACATGTACCAAATGGTTGAACAAGGCTTACGTGGAGGAATATCTATCATCACACACAAGTATGCGAAAGCAAATAACCCCTACGTAGCAGAGTATGATCCCACGAAACCGACCCATTACCTGATGTACCTGGATGCGAACAACTTGTACGGCTGGGCCATGTCACAAAGCATGCCGGAAAGTGGATTCAGTTGGTAGAACGAGCCAGAATCCATTGACTTCATGGAAGTGGATGAAGATGACGAGATTGGATACATTTTAGAAGTGGATTTGGAATACCCACAGACCATTCATGATTGTCATAATCACTACCCAGTGGCTCCAGAGCGGAAGGTGGGAGAATTATCAGAGCATAGTCAGAAGCTACGGAAAGATATCAACATGAAAGACAAACCTAGTGAAAAGCTTATTCCCAACTTGTGTGACAAGAAGAAATATTTACTTCATTATAGAAATTTACAGCAATATGTGTCACTGGGATTGAAAGTCACGAAGGTGCATCGTGCCATCATGTTTGCACAGAGCAAATGGTTGGCGAAATACATCTCGTTGAACACGGAGAAGAGAAAGTTGGCCAAGAACCCGTTTGAGAAAGATTTTTTCAAATTGATTAACAACTCTGTGTTTGGCAAAACCATGGAAAATGTGAGAAAACGCATCAATGTGGAACTCGTTCACCAGGAAAAGCGGTTCAAGAAAGTTGTAGCCAAACCGTGGATAAGCCCATTCAAGTCGGCTTCACCATTCTCGACCTCAGCAAAGTGCTCATGTTTGACTTTCATTACAACTACATCATGACCAAGTATCCCAACGCCAAGGTGTTGTTCAGCGACACCGACAGTCTATGTTACGACATAGAAACGGATGATATCTACAAGGATATGCAGGAAGATGCCGACTTGTTCGACACAAGTGACTATCCCCCCAATCATTTCTTGCATTCCAACGTGAACAAGAAAGTACTTGGGAAAATGAAAGATGAGACGACAGGTATCCCCATTGAAGAGTTTGTTGGACTTCGGCCGAAAATGTACAGCATGATGTATGGTGGGATAGAAAAACATACAGCCAAAGGTATCACTTACGCGTGTCAAAGACGGATGAACCATCAGCAGTATAAAGACAGTTTGTTCAACCAAACGCAGATGATGATGACAGGACACACCATTCGAAGTCATGACCACCAGATTCTCTCGGAGAAGTTGAGGAAAGTAGCTCTGTCCCCCTTTGATGATAAGCGATACGTGTTGAATGATGGCTATTCCACTTTGGCGCATGGGCATTACAAGGCAGCAGCGGCAGCAGCAGCAACAGTATAAAAGGGGGGACTCTCACCAAACTTCAGAGTGAGTGAATGAGTTGAGGGTGAACATGAATCGGAAAAGATCTGCAACAACGGATATGGATACTCAAGCTGATACAGTGAAAGACATGAACGTAAACAATACCACCACCACCACTATCAAGAAATTAAAAGTGGAGACGACACCAACACCACAGTCGTGGGATGGAATGCTTTCTCTAGGCAATGGAAAGTATATCAAGATTATGAAACAAAGCAATGAAGGAGTGGTGAAAGCTATTACTTCTCTATCAATGCACTGATTTTTTTTTTTTTTTTTTTTTTTTTTTTTTTTCATTTTCGAGGTTGTTGTGATGGTTTTGCTGCTATTTTAGCCACCTGTAGTTGCGTCCTATTTACCCTTTTTGCTGGTTACGGTACGAAAGTTCGGTACTAACCTGACAGAACGTCCGTTTTAGTCGTTTTTCCCATTTTCTGCTTCTGCTTGGCTGTCCTCCAATTTGGTTATAACTGCTTGGCTGTTCTCCTGGTATAGGTCAACAGTTTGGCTGTCCTTCAATTGGTTAACTTCTTGACTGTCCTGGCTCCTGGCTGCTTGGCTGGCCCTCCACTTGGCTACTTGGCTGACTGAGCTACCGGCAATTTTCTTGATGGTGTTTTTTTTTTTTTTTTTTTTTACTTTTTATTTAATTATTTATTTTTGTTATCCTCGGTCACGGCACCATTTATAATATGGCCTTTTTTGCTCAACTGTACGGTGGCCGATAGTGGCCTTAAATAAAAGGCAGTACTTCGCGTTTCTTGTTATTTTATTTGTTGCTATTTCGATCTGATCTCCTCTCGACCTACTCTGATTTTCCAGGAGAAATCGTGCTCTTTATATATCGAGACTAGGCGTCATCTCATTATACCATAAAATTCATCAAATGACAACATAGCATAAATTAAACTCAACTGATGTTATTGTTATTCAAGTGTTCTCAATGAGAACAGGCGTCAACAATACCACAAAGAATCATAAAAACACAAAAGAATAAAATAAAAGGAATTTACCCTATTGGTATTGAAATTACCCTAATTGGATAACGACCCTAATTACGACTGAAGTATTAAACTATCCTCAATAACAGGCTTAATTATAGCAACCCTAAAAAGCGATATGACCAAATGTCAATTGGGGATAAATTTGGTCAAAGGATCAAATAAAATTAGCGGTACAGTTTATGACGTCTGCCTAATTTCGTAATGGCACATTAAAGGAATATTTTCTTAGACGTTCAATTTCGGCATAATGTTAAATTAACATAAAAATAGTAAGAAGAGCTTTATTACAATTGCAGCAATAACCAATAGACAACATTCTTGATACAGAAGATGAACAATACCCATTTTGGTTAGCTGCACAATTGTTTTAATCTGATGCTATTATGGTGAATGTAACTATTTCGGCCACAACTACATCTACAATGCAAAGTAGGCTAATTAAACTTTGAGTACAACAGGTAATGAAGCAGTTACTAATGCAAGTGCTGCAGATACAGAAGTGAAAAAGAAGAGCCTAGCCCATCGTGCACATTATTAAGAGGAGCAGAAGTTGGATGCAGAACCATAGTATATATCACAACGTACACCACAAGATACACCCATTGTGACCGAAGGTTAAAATTACACCAAGATATAATGAAACATTATAATGTGAAGACACGTCAGTCATATAGGTATTTATGTCGAAACTATAATTTTCATCATTTACCATCATGAGCTCCTTAAAGATGAAGTGAAATGTGGATGGTGTGATTCGTTGCTACCAAACTCAGATTAATTTGAGAGACATTTATATAAAATAATCGTTGCCTTTCGTGAAGAAAGAGGACTTATCACTTGTCGTGTTTACTTCCAAGTTTTCAATAATGCTGAACAGTATGCCGATCATACATGTGATGACACTCGTGCAACACCAATGCAAAACATACGTGTAAAAGGATTAGCTCATAAGTTAGCTGAACCTTCTGCAAAGAAGCAAAAGAAGAAACAAACTATGATTGACGAGGTTAAGCATTATAATACCCACGGTGATAGGGAAAACGGCTATACATCTATAATAGATTGGAAGCTCGGTCTATCACCATTTGATGACAAGCGCTATGTTTTGGATGATGGTTACAACCACGTTAGTTCATGGGCATTATACATCTCATAATGCAATTCATGTATGCAAAGCTTATTGGTTGTTGTAAACTCTAGTTTGTTTACTTTTTCGGCAGCCATTTTGGCGTCCTACAAGTGTTTTTTCTCTCTTTGCAAGACCAAATATAAATTTAGTTTACTCCATTGATATCTATTTTTTGCTTTTATTTAAACAATCTGGAGTATGTTTAAAGCCATGGCTTTGATGGAAAAGTTCTTAGAAAGGGTGACAAGCTTTCAATCTTGAGTTACAGCAGTTTAAATTTGGTCTTGCAAAGAGAGAAAAAGCACTTGTAGTTCACCAAAATGGCCGCCAAAAAAGTAAACAAACTCACGATTTCGTCACAGATTTTTCAACCAAAAGGAAAGTTTGAGACAATACTGACAGCAAAGTCTAAGGCAATGCCCATGACAAAGCGTGAGCTGAAGCCACTACCACTGCAACAGTTTCAAAGGCAGCCACAGTTTAGAGAGGAAAAGAATAGAGTGTCCGCCTACAGCTACCATGCCACCGTGTAAAAGCATAAATGGAGGTTAAGGCACAGCCTAAAACAAAACTTATGAAATCTGAGTCCATGAAGAAGATGGGCCCAGATAATTTACCGATTATGATACCATTAATCGAGAACAATATATTAAACTGGTGAAACACCAACATTAGGAAATATGTCAAGAATCATATTTTTAGGAGGCTATATAAAACCAAGAAAAAAATTTGCTGTCACTGAAAGAATGGCAAATGTTGAAGAAACAAATGACTTCAGTAGATCACGTACTTCATTAGACAGCTGCTTATAAATGCATCTGTGTTGGATCAATGTTATGTTAGTTTTCATTTACAATAGGAGTGATAATTGTAGTTCTCAATTAGTATAAATATTCGTAATTTGTGGTGATCAATAAGCATAAAAAGGAGTCTGTGGGTTAATTAACACCGCGACAAGGACCTTCCAGTAACTCATTAGAATGACACGATACCAGTATGACATTAGCAATTATTTACAAGATACACATTTTGGATAAATATATCACTAACAATCTCAACTAGAAAATAAAAAAGTAACCAAGTTGAATGGTTTATAATGTCTATATACAAAGTCTTTGACTTTAAAATCTCCGTCAATTCTTTTAAATATGTCTATAATGTTAAAAATACTATGATCTCGAGCTTTATGCAATATATAATACACACAATAAATACCACAAGTAATGGATAAAAGCTGTTGTAATGGTATGGAATGATACACATTCTGATAAACTGATATTTATAAACTTTTCTAAACCATTATTAATAGATGCAAGTCCATAAGAGCGAAAATATACCACAACTTTCTCAAAGTAAACGGCAACCCAATGTTGATGTTATCTGTGTTGATGACATAGGACCCGTGCTGTGATGCTGGCATTCGATCCACAGGGAACACTCCGTGGAATAAGTCTTTTGTCATGACATCGTGTGTCAGTATGGCATCTATCTGCTACGTGTTCATGATTGATAATCAAACTGAATAATGTGAATCGCGCTTTATTCCATGATGCTGTAAAATTCAATATAGGATGTGACATTGACTGTATTTTGCAAGGCAGCGGAAAAATTCATCTCTAGCGGCAATAATCAGGTGTTAAGTCGATAGAAAATATACCATAACCTCTAGGCCAATCTTCTCGTTTTATGGTGACTCGTTTCCCACCATTCAATTTATCAAAAGATTTGTAAAGAGTTTCAAAAGCGTCATTATGTTAAGCTTAAGAGGTCTCGATAGGACTAGTCTACCATCAGTGTAGTGAAGATAACCTGGTCAAAATTGTAACGATTTCTTGCCAATGCTCCAGCAAAGGCTTCATTATAAACCATTCCAATGACAATACGTTTTGGAAATTAACCCAAAAAGATGTTATCTTCCAGAAATGATTGAAATCCAGCGGGAATAGCCAAAATGTTTCTTTTCTGGTAATAGGAAACTTTATAGGAGTTTCCATCAGTGCATCTCAATGTCCTAGTTGAATACCTGGACTAGCCCTCACTTTGCGAATGGTTAAGAGTACATCTCTCACTTCTACCTCCAATGTATCATTTGCAGCCAGTAATAAATAGTCATCTTGTTATCTATGTAAATGGAATTTCATGCTCATGCTATTTGGAAGATAACAATCTTGCTCAAATAATTCCACTCTTAAGGCACCCGTAAGCATAAACTCACGGCTTAGACGTGTATGCAAAACGATTATGTAAGCCATTACTTCCCGCTTCACCTATTTGACCAGCCTCATTATTTATAAGAAAGTCTGTTATGATTGGCTGATTTTACCACGAGAATTCATCGATCCAGCAGTGTCTTTATAGATGAGACGCATGGAGTAAGACTTTCTTCCGAATCAGGAATGAGGTGAAAAAAGATGCTAGTATAATCATGGGAACTGTTACTGTGTGAAATCAATCGATCATTCAGAAATAACTCAATACTGGACCATAAGCCATTATACAAAACAACGATGGATGTTACGCCTTCATCTACACCACAAAGTATTCCATCACGCTTTTTACCACATATAACATAAAGTCTAGTATTCTTTAAATATACTGAAGGACAAAAGAAAGTTCGCTCATAAAACCTAAATATCTCCAAAACCTATTGATATTTTTTTCTAAATATTTAGCATCAAATTGTAATCAGAAGTTGTAACCATCGTTATTTTTTATGCGGGTGTGGTTATTAATTATGGGTTTATAGGCATTCAAGCACGGTACCATATTAATCTACATAAGTCAGAACCAGTGCGATATTGAAAAATTATGAAACTACACACGTGGTTATCCAATATAACTGCATATATAAACCCAGTAAATCGAGGAAAACAATGGAGAACTGAGATGCCGCGAATACCGCAAAACTGTGGCGACCAGGCTATTGGCATGCTTGAAGCTGGTGCTTCTGCTCAGTTCGTTTCGGGTGCGGTAAAAGAGCAGTAGAAAAACACTCCGAAGACGCTATCGGGACACTGGAGCAATCAAACACTGACCACGTAGTGGCAGACCGCGTGTGACCACACCTAACCAGGATCGCCGGATCCGCATGATGCACCTCTGGGATCGCTTCAGACCAGCCAAGATAACAACAACGGAGATCCCTGGACGGACGAATAACCGTACGAGCTCGAAAACCGCTATATGGCGCCTACGCGAACATGGGATCCGCGCTCGTTGGGTCCACATCGAAGTGGTGCTAAACCGAGAGACAATGCCTGCACACACGTTGTTCGGGTGTGTAGACAATATTTAGCGGCTATTAATGTTGCTGTGCTCCCATGGTCGGCATGTAATCCGGATATGAATTCCATAGAATATCTATGGGATCATCTGGATCGTCAAGTTTGAGCCCGTAACCCACCGCCTCAAAATCTTGCGGAATTGAGCCAAGCATTGATTGAGGAGTGGCACAAATATTCTCAATACAAAATTAATAGGCTGATAACTTCAATGCATAGTCGAATCTAGACCCTACTGCGTTCCAATGGATACCGCATATGGTATTACTGGCGGTTATAAACATTGTAAATCGAAGAAAACTCAAAACGGCATTTACACTGAATTTGACGCTTTGTGACCTTTCATTAAAATTTTTCTTCAGAAGTTTCATTTTTCGATTATATTGTAGCACTATCTGAGAGGTATCTTTGGTACAAATTTGAAGGCAATTGAGCAATTAAGTGAATAACAATACAATTTTTCATTATGTGCGAACGTTCTTTTGTCCTTCAGTATATAAATATTCTTTTGTACTATATGGAATATTGTAGCACTGTTTTGCTGGTTTGCTTTCCTTCGCCTTCTAACAACTTTGGTGTTCTTTGTTTTTCAGTAGCACCAACAACGCCTTGAGATACACCACCAGTCACGCCTTTAACCACGTTTTTCGCAACCTTTTTAAGGTGAGTTGCAACAATTTTAGTCCATGCATTAATGAGTGGAATAGCTTCACGACTCAATGCTCCTTGCAAACCCCCACCCACTTGATGGAGGAAGTGGTTGCGGTATGTACATGGATTAGGTTTATATACTTTCATAATACTTTTCGTCGAAAGCGAAGTTTACAGATCACTTTTCTAGTTTGAAATGCCGTATCATGAACTGTGGCATCCTTAATATTGATTTACATCATATCAAATTTTGATGTGTTAACCGACCTCCCTCTGCATGATGATTAACAGGACCAGATTGTTCATAGCATTGATCTGGTATAAATCCTATAACCTCAGCTAATCCAGTAGAAAAGACAATATCATCTAATTTTATCATACGTCAGCCGAATAGAGTTTGTATTCATAAATCTCTCTAATGCTTCATTTACTGCATTGCATATTTTAGGTTTGGATCTATAGTAACCATATGGAATTGTAACTTCATAAAACGCATCTAATGAGGATTGATAAAGAACGTAATAGCCCAATCCCTGTCTTATTGTCTCATCCCTGTCCATGGGTGTTGGTATTGAATTTCAGCTAAGACCACTTCATATTTTGCTTTCAAATATTGTGTACGAAGCAAACAAAGTTGATAATTAGAGGCCTTATTGGTAGGATAATAGGTCATGCTAGCATTTATGGGCAAAGTAATGTAAAACCCAGTTGACTCTATGATGCCTAAATCGTACATGCGCGTTGACAAACTGTGTATATACATTACTTCATGCATGGCGCACGCAACCCACACTGCCACCTACACACTATTACTTATCTTCTGTCTTTGGTTTTAAATCAATAACTAAATAACTATTAGATTTAGTTTTGCCTGTAGCATCTCTATATGCCTCAATTAAAAACTGAGATACATTTGGCGAGTCAATGTACAGATCTATTGACTGTCTCTTGGATTTTTAAAAAGAATAATATAAAGTGTATTTAACTAATATTACACATTTCTTTTCCATGTTGAAACAAAGTGTGCGTAGATTTTTATGACTACTTCCAACACTAAAAAATCTGGTCATGCGTTCGTTACTATGACATTTTTTTCATGAGATCATCAATAAAAGGAAATTATTCTGTTTTGAAGTGAAACGCTTTTCAATATCCTCTGGAATATCGTGATGAAATGTCACTCTTTTCATGCCTTTGAGCAAGCATAGAGCGATAATATAGTATCGGGAAATGGTTGACTGACATTTTGCTCAATGAGTGTTTTCACAATAGACGTTTTTTCCACTACCTGTTGTCCAGAAACCAAGCATGATAAATAATTCTTTCAAACCTTGTCGTTTTCGTGTCTCCAACACTTTTTTTAATTTTGTATTCAGATTGAATGTCTTTTGCACTAGCTTGTTGTTCTTCTTCATAGAAATAACATCCAATATTTTCGTCTAAGAAGTTTTTTGACACGATACATTTGTAGTCCTTGCTTTTGACACTCTTTGGGTCCATTTTATACGGTAATTCCTTTGAAATATATATTTGATGTTTGAAATGCGAACATTTTGACCAATGTTTAACTTTAAGGATGTAAGTTTTTCTCTGGTTTCAATTTCAATTGGCCAATATACACTTGTTTCTACATTTTACAACGTTTTCGGCAATGTCTACCGGTGATAAGGCGTTTGGTAAGGGCCAATGAGCTCTGTGATTATAAATATCTGTATACCGATGCGTTTGTTGATACATCATTCCTTTGAGAGCACTTATGACTCTTTCAGTAAAGATGGATTTCGCTCATTCTTTGTAGTGTATGCATAAATGCCTTCTTTCTTGCTTTTCCCATCCCTTAAAATTTATTCCATTATCTGAAGTCAATGTTCCAGGTTTTGTAGTTGTTTCTTGACAAATCTTTTGGAAGGTTTGAAATGTGCTAGTATGTGGTTTGTCTGGAATGGGTTGCATCCCGAAGTGTTTTGAAAAAGGCACCAATGACAATAAATAAAACGTGACTTCCTTCATTATGTTGTGCAATGTTGGTCAAATCTGCCAAGGTAATCACTTCTGAATGCTTTAATTTAGTTAAATACAGTGTAACGGTAATTATGCTCGGCTTCTCTAAGTTATCATTCACTCTCTTCTAGAGAGAAGCAGATAATTCAATCAAGAGTCCATTTCGTTTGATTCTGATGAATCGATCATGCTTGCCATCTCCAACAGCTACGCTTAATGTATAATTGATCATGAAATTATTTACCGCTGTTTTTCTCTCTATTTTAGTTACAAAGGCAAATTTTTGGTGAGGAATCTGTTAAAAAAAGGTTGTAATCGTTTGAGTGATTATAAAGTTATATTCTTTTGAAGTTGACATGTGTGTCTTAAATACTCTACTCTCAGGGCGAAAAATATAAATTGTTCAGAATTTCCTGAAGCGTGTAAATTTGCAATAATCATAAGTTGAGGGGGGGGGGGGTAACCTGCTCTACTAAGAGCAAGTAGAGCTCTTAAAGAAGCAACTGAAACAGTAAAAAGACCTCCAGGAAGACAAAAAACAACATATCTGTCAACGATAAAACGCGATCTACAAAATAAAAAGATCTACTCAATATCACAAGCCAAAAAACTAGCACAAAACCGTACTGGGTGGAAACATTCTACATAGAAACGTACAGAGCTTTGCTCTGAAAGCGTATCCCGACGACGACGACGACGGGGGTAACATGCCAATGCAAGGGTGGGGGGTAGCCCAAAGCTGGCGTTTTTACAATACTACTAATTTACTTTCATTTCACTGTAAAAAAAATCCCAGCCTTTGCACTTTATGTTTATAAACACATTGATTCTCCAGGGTGAGGGAGGGGTGTGTAAGTGTATAGCGGTGTTGAGGGAGGGGGTAGTGCTGAATGTGTGAAGGGGTGTTAAGGGATTCGAGTAGGCGGGACAGTATTTGAGAAATGTGGTTTTGATTACCTTTGGCACAGTAAAGGCTCATCCAGAAGCCTCTGAATTTTAATTCAATTTGTTAGCTGAACTCTGTGTTGCTTTCAATATATAGGCTAAACAGGTTGACATTTCAGTTTTCTACAAAAGGCCATCGCTCACTGTAAAACATTAATATGTGCAGTTCCCCTCAATTCACCTTGTGCTGAACAGTTTTCATGCTTGTTATTTTGCTAGAACTGTGACGGGAATGCTGATATCCGGAGTGTTAAAATATGGTGTGTTGACATCCGGAGTGTTAACAAAATCATATACATTTTGCAGCCACTTCGTAAAGCTTACCGTCATACATGTTTCATGCATTCTGTAACAAGTTTAGGGATACAAAACGTATTAGTGTAAACGAAATAGCAAAAATGAAAAAAAAATTGTTTGCAGAAAAAATGTTATTCGTCACTATTTTAAATTATTTATAATAATAATTGAAATAATAATAATAAAAGATCGTTTCATTTTTGCTTTCCAAATAACCTGTGGATTAATATTCATGTCGCGGTATTGCCTAAGCAAAGGAACATGCATCAATAACAAGAAAAGAATTAGATAGTTATGAAGTTTTAAAGAAAAGTAAAAATATTTATGTCAGGAATATGGTTCATTGGGGAAGGCCGACCCCCTCGCATTCCGTCCCGACCTGTCCCTCGTCCTCCCCTCCGCTCTCCTCTCTTCCCTACCACCCCCCTCCCCAGCACACACACACAATAATGATTTTAATGGAACAATGCAGAAATCAGTGAAATGTTTCAAGTACAGGATCACGCTTTATGTGCTACAGAAAGCATCTAGGCAGGGGTGAAGGGACGTTGTATTAAGTTTATGCTTGTGGCGAGTTTCCTTCACGATCAATAATTGAACACAAAAACCAATGCTAAAATGTACAACTGTGCTAAAATGTAAAATTGACTTAGCTACCCAAAGATTAAGTTCAGATAAAATCAAGAGAGCATCGACAGATGTAGGACTTTGCGAAAGGCGTGGAGAAGGGTGAGGACATGGGTTTTCACAGGAAATTTTTGTGAATATTACCTTTGCCACCTGTGGATATCAAGTTGCAGTCCCTCCCCTCCCTCCACCCCAACCTGCGGCTTAACTTAGACAAAGAGTTGAACCTTTGGTTTAGTTAAACCAGGGTTAAACTTCATTTGTGAATGTAGGTTAAAGGTTAAAGTGCGAGGGTATTTTAGAACAGCATTTCACGTTTGTTACAAAGGTACTGTTTTTTTTAAATTCCGCGTTTAGGTGTCATTTTAAAACATGATGAACACGCATGGGACGTCAGTACCCCACCCTCCGAAGCCGCTGATTAATTACAACTTGTACCCAAGTACCCTGCTTTGCTTGTGACTTGTATTACTAATTGAAGTCGTCGATATTATTATTATAAGATGCGTGAATGTGCTTGAGACAGATCTAAGCTCAATATATGAGGGATTAAATGCCCAGTAAACATTCCAACGTCGTTCTGACGTCGATGTGAACTTGTGACGTCTACCCAACCAAACCACATCATTTCCTATGGTTGCATTTCCGTTGTGGTTTGTCAAACGTATCAACGTCCTTGTCACAACGTTAAATAGACATTGGATAAGCTATGTTGTTACTCGTTCTTTCGGTCAAAACCAAAACAAAATGTTCTTGGACGTCAAATCAACGTTTTTGATACAACGTTGGTTAGACGTCGGAAAATCGGCATATGAAAAATCACGTCTAAATCCGTTGAACAGACGTCATACTCTAACCACAAAAAAAAGGAAAAGCAACAAAACAAAACAAAACAAAGAAAACTCCTTGCGTTTTCGCTTTTTGGAAATAGTACCTATGACCAGTAATTTCGAAAATGGACATAGAGTAGTTAAAAAATGCCGTTTCCACTGCATAGCAACTACGGTTGCTATGCGGAACCACTGCATGGCGGAACCACTGCAGTGCAGTGAAACCGGCATTGCAGTAGTTCAGCATTGGCTTGAGGCTGGCCCCTGCCCTGCTGCATGAGAGCGAAATGACGAAAAGACCGAAACGTCATGGGCCTGCAGTTATCGATAGAGTAAAATGCAATACTTGGTGTTTCCGGTTGAGTGTGAAAGGTGGAGAGAGGGTGGCCCCGGTATTGTGGAGGGGGAGGGTGTGTGTGTGTGGAGTGTCCGCCGCGGCCGCCGCGGCCTCCTCCTCCTCCTCCTCCTCCTCCCTCCCTCCCTCCCCCACATGAGTTGATTTTTTTAGCATTTCCCACACTCTCATGCATACACATACCAACACCATGACAAAAAAAGTTTAGCTTATTTCATAGCTGAAGAATTCGCGACTCTAAATAACCATGTTTACCCTGACAAACAAACTGTCAGACCCCCCCAGGACATACTATGTGCCAACCCCCCCCCCCCCCCCCAGGACATACTATGTGCCGACCCTCCCCCCCCCCCCCACCAGGATCGTGATATGGCTAACTTCAAGAGTGTATAACTTTAAAACTACTTGGTTTTAACAAGTTTGGCACTTTTGAAAGTTTCAGCAGTTTGAACAAGTTTAGCACTTTTGACGTGTTACACACCACTTTTTGATTACATCTAAGTAGCATAGAAGGAAGAGTGAGACAGGCATTTCATCCATATCAAACAGCAATGAATTCTGAGTCAGCTTTTTGGGGGATAAAGCGCGCGCCTGTTCGAATGACGTCATTATGACGTCATCATGACGTCATAAAGGCGTCATGACGTTAGACTTCTCTTAGCAGCATAACCCTAACCCTAGGCGTCGACAACATGTTCAACAACATGTTGAACATGTTGAACTTGTTGAACATGTTGTTCAATATGTTCTTCAACACGTTGTTTAACAAGCTGAACATGTTCAACCTGTTGTTCAACAAGTTGTATATAAGGCTATGTTTAAAGGCTTTTTCATCATTTGAAAAGTGTATGTTGAACCGAAAGGATGTATAATGCAACATTTGTTTGAAATCTTACAATTGGCCACAAAGTCTGAAAAGGCACTTAAAGGATGCTCACACTTCAGAGGAAGAAGAGTTGGACATAGATATGGAAAACCCTGTAAAACCACCTATCACTGAAACTTTAGATGAGTCTTCTATGGAAAGTCAAAGCGTCAACATGACTGAAAAGAATGCACATGCTTGTACAAAATATGGTGCGTTATACAACAGTCAAGAAGCTTTGTTCAAACATATGGAACATTGTGGTGAGGGTGATGATGACAGCAGTTCTGAAAGTGAGTCAGAAACAGACTCTGAAGGTGAGTCAGAAACAGACTCTGTTTGGTATGATATGGTTCAAGAAGTCTACGATGAATGTGATACCAAATTTCAAAAAAAAAGGTTTCAGAATATGAAGAACAAAGGCTTGAAGATGCGCGTGAAATAGCAAGTGATGACTTTCGACCCATTTATAAGCGTCGACTTAAACAACTGTTTATGAGACTATTCAAATATACCCAACGTCTAGAACAAAACGAACATTATCAAACCATTTTAGAAGACTTTAATTACTTTGTTGATGAAAAACATTACGAGTATTCAAAGACACTAAAGGCGGTTATAAGAAGAAACGAGCCATTCTTTGAAGAGCTTCTAGATGAGGAGGAGGATGATGAAAGCAGCGACGAAGAAAGTGATATGGATGACAGTGAACAGAGTGAAGCAGATGAAGAAAAATAGACTTATTTGACTAAACTTTATAATAAAGACTTTGTAAATCAACAAATGTTATAATATTGTTATAGATTTAAGCTGTGTGCATTTAAGTACATTAATAAAACTATTCAACATATGTCTTGTTTTTTTTTCTGAACTGACTGCTATTGCTCCATCAATTGCTTGAACTTCAACACGTTAAACAACAACTTGTTAAACAACATGTTGAACAACATGTTAAACAACATGTTGAACATGTTGAACATGTTCAACTTGTTCAACAACATGTTGAACAGGTTGAACATGTTCAACTCGTTGAACATGTTGAACATGTTCAACTTGTTCAACAACATGTTGAGTAACAGCTTGTTGAACAATTGTTTTACAATTGTTAAATAACTTGTTGAGCAATAGGTTGACGTAATATGAATCCATTGGTGAAATTTTCATTCAAATCGGTCAACCATAGCGAAAGTTATCACACTTTTCCACTTGTTACAAAGTTAAAATGGCGGCATGTTACAAAAATGCATACAGCCAGCTGCGGAAATAGCCCATGACTACATTAACACAAAACTAGATATAAAACTGAACCAAACAGTGAAATTTTCATTCAAATCGGTCAACTAAAGCGAAAGTTATCTCCTTTTTAAATTAAAATGGTGGCATGTTACAATTATGCATACAGCCACATGTGCAAATAGCCTGTGATCACTTTATAGCAAAACTTTATATAAAACCGAATCAAACGGTGAAATTTTCCATGCAAATCGGTCAACTATAACGAAAGTTATCTCATTCTTAAGTTAAAATGGTGGTATGTTACAATTATGCATACAGCCGCCAGTGCAAATAGCCCATACCACTTAATATTAAAACTAGATATTAAAACTGAAGCAAACAGTGAAATTTTTATGCAAATCGGTTAAACATGACGGAAGTTATTCCACTTTTTCACTTTTTACAAAGTTAAAATGGCGGCATGTCACATTATGCATACAGCCATCAGGGTAATTAGCCTTTGACCACTAAATATTAAAACTTTACATAAAACTGAATCAAATAGTGAAACTTTCATGCAAATCCGTCAATTATAGCGGAAGCTATTCCACTTTTTCACTTTTTACAAAGTTAAAATGGCGGCATGTCACTTTATGCATACAGTCACATGCGCAAATAGCCTGTGATTACCTTATAAAAAAACTTTACATAAAACTGAATCAAACGGTGAAATTTTCATGCAAATCAACCAAGTAGTTTTACAGTTATACACTCTTGAAGTTAGCCATATAACGATCCTGGGGGGTTCGTCACATAGTATGTCCTGGGGGGGGGGGGGGTGGTCGGCACATAGTATGTCTGGGGGGGCGGGTCGGCACATAGTATGTCCTGGTGGGTCTGACGTCAAGACGCTAGCCTCGTTTTCAGGCAACCTCGTTTTCAGGCAACCTCGTTTCAGTCAGTTTGTCAGGGTAAACATGGGAATTTAGAGTCGCGAATTCTTCAGCTATGAAATAAGCTAAGCTTTTTTTGTCCTGGTGTTGGTATGTGTATGCATGAGAGTGTGGGAAATGCTTAAAGAAAATCAACTCATGTTAGGGAGGGAGGGAGTTAGGAGGAGGAGGAGGAGGCCGCGGCGGCGACGGCGGACACTCCACACACACACACCCTCCCCCTCCACAATACCGCGGCCGCCCTCTCTCCACCTATCACACTCAACCGCAAACACCAAGTATTGCATTTTGCTCTATCGATAACTGCAGGCCCATGACGTTTCGGTCTTTTCGCCATTTCGCTCTCATGCAGCAGGGCAGGGGCCAGCCTCAAGCCAATGCTGAACTACTGCAATGCCGGTTTCACTGCACTGCAGTGGTTCCGCACTGCAGTGGTTCCGCATAGCAACCGTAGTTGCTATGCAGTGGAAACGGCATTTTTTAACTACTCTATGTCCATTTTCGAAATTACTGGTCATAGGTACTATTTCCAAAAAGCGAAAACGCAAGGAGTTTTCTTTGTTTTGTTTTGTTTTGTTGCTTTTCCTTTTTTTGTGGTTAGAGTATGACGTCTGTTCAACGGATTTAGACGTGATTTTTCATATGCCGATTTTCCGACGTCTAACCAACGTTGTATCAAAAACGTTGATTTGACGTCCAAGAACATTTTGTTTTGGTTTTGACCGAAAGAACGAGTAACAACATAGCTTATCCAATGTCTATTTAACGTTGTGACAAGGACGTTGCAGTGGAAACGGCATTTCTTAACTACTACATAGACTATGTGAAATATGAGAATTTCAAGATTGCGCATGATATTTTTTAAATCTACTCTTGGAATTTATTCATCGACTTCATACGCATCCTCCGTGGTCCGATGACCAAAGTTTGGGGTACTGTGACAGAGGGTAACCACACACCACAATTGTGGCTGTCTTGCCGGCGATTCTAGAGTCTTTGTAAGTCGCTTTCCCACCGCTATGCAACGCAGCTTTTTCGAAATCTGTAACAATTAGATGATAGCTGATGTTTAAACTTTCATTTATAACTCTTATGCACCGTTGATTGAACGACGGAAAGCTTGGCATTGTTTTGCTTTCCATAAACAATAAAACGCGACGAAGATCCGACGTTTGGTGCAAAATCTTTTAAAGGCTGATCCAATATTGCAATAAGGGGTGGGGGAGGGCGGCGGCGGCCCTTTCTATCATATGCGTTGTCATGTTTGTTAAAAAAGATAAGGAAAAGTTGTTATTGTTGTTCCAGACCGCGTTGATTGTACGCTATGTTTTAAAATCGGGTAATTTTCATTCAATTCGTTTGCGAAAAATATGATACTCTTTTGAAATTGAACTCCCTGTTTGGTTAAAATACCTCTGAGGTCAATTAATCCCCTTCTCCTCATTTTCTTTTCTTTTTTTCGATACAACTAGTTATACATATAATATAAAGTGCCCATCTCCTTTCCCGTCAAGAGTCACAATGTATTTTTGGTGCACGGTGGAGGGGGAGGAGGGGTGCTTTTCTAAGTATTTGATCAATCAAAATTAATATTAAAACAACTGTTGTGATGTTAAACAGTGGGTATGAGGTAAACTTTGTTTTTGTGCGGAATATAATGTTATACAATGTAAAGATTTTGTGATTTGTGATGCAGCATAATGCTTATTGTGTTTCAGGTTTTCTGATTTGAATTGTCTCCCTAAAAATCTGGATCCTGAAACAGAACCTTTGAGAACACCACACTGACACATCAGAGGAAAGGGAAACGACAAAGCCGAGGGTGCTAATCCAAAAAGACGCCTCCTGCTAAGGAAACATCGTCAACTGGTTCTCGATAAATTTTATGTGAATTCTTTATGTCATTGTTTCAGTGCTGCACCACAAATGTTGCTGTGCGAATTTTGTAGCAATCTAATATTAATTTTGTAGATATATTTTTAAAGGGAAATAAATGCGGTTATCTCTGCGCCATCTAGCGATCGAAATGCGCATTATATTGAATATCGCTGAGTTTGAATTCAAGTTTACACAGTGTAAATAGCTACTAAATCCGCCTAGATGGAATTTTTTATTCAAAGACAAACAGGATAGTGTCCAGAAATAGTCTGTATTGATATTTTGTTCCTAGAAGGGGCTGTGTTGATATATTGTCCATTAAAATCATATTACACTGCTTTTACCATTTATCCATTGAGTCAATGGGATTTTGTCAAAAAATTGTATAATTCTCTTATTGTTACGGTGACATATATTTTTATTCGCTTAAAACATTTCGTATGACGTGTTCTTCAAACAGGGAAAAATAAGGCAATTGTCACTCGTGATTATGTGTGAATTTTGCATTTTGATTGAAATTTCTTGGTTTTCCTAATGGTGTCTATAGTAAAAGTACTCGACTTTTCAGTATTTCTCTTATAAGATCGGTGCCCCCCTTTTTTCTTTTTAATTTTTGAATGTATACCCTCAAAACATTAAATTTTGAAACTATGAAGGAAATGTCAATTGTAGGTGAGATACCCGCATTTCCCTTTTAAATGTAAAGATTTGGTTTTAGTTTAGTGACTTTACAAGAGCAACTCAAAAGCGAAAAAGTTAAGAAGTGTCTCAAAGATATATGTTCTCCCACGCTTTTAAACAGTAGTTGACTAAAATGGTTAAAAATATATAAAAAATATATATATTATCCTTATATCCTTATATTATAAGGATTAATAAACACTAAAAGTCTGCTAAATTAGATGAAATACGATTCCCCTTCCTACAATAGGAAATATTTCAAGAGACCATGTTTCACAATTCCCGAAATCAGTTAAGAGGCTTTGTTTTGGTTCATAAAGTGATGTTATTGTACTTCCGAAGCAACTAATGCCTAAATCAGATTTTCAGCCACCGAGATACATCTTAACTAACGTCTTTAAGTCCAGAACATTTCTAACCGTTTTCAAGACAATGGCCCGCATCCGGTTTCTGACCATAACTATGAGCAGTTTTCGAATTACCCCTTAAGTAGCGTATTTAGGCCCAAATGATCGAAAACAAACCCAAAATGGTCTTTTTTAAACCCGTGTTCGAGAAAATAATCAACTCCTGATTTTTTTCCGCATTGACCATGGAGGTGAAGGTTACCGCGGCAACGCGTGTATATCGTCTTTCAGGCCCAAAAAGGTGGAAAATCAGCCCAAAATCGTTCCTTTTCTAACTGTATTCTCGATAATTATCAACTTCGGGTTTTTGATCTTGACCATGATCGAAGGTAAAGCTCACTGCGGTAATCATATAGCGTCTTTTAAGCCAAAGGGTAGAATTTCAGCAAATAATAATAATAATAATAATAATAATAATAATAATAATAATAATAATAATAATAATAGGTGGGATTATGACTGACCTTAATATCAAATCTGGTTAAATTTGATCAACAGGCAGTAGCTTTTGAATGTTTTTTATTTTTTTTATTCTGTATAGAAGGTGGATATGTGACACGCCCTTCTAGTTTATTGCAATAAGTAAAATGATCAAAACTCTTTGCACCTATCACGCTTGATAGACATCGCACTGATGTCGGATCAATGCCGCTTTGGTTGTTTATAGAAGTTGAAAAACAACGTCTAACTTGTGAATTTGGAAAGTCGTTCATTATTCGACTTCTAATCAATATTGCAAAGAGGTTGCAAATGGAAAAGGTCAAACAGATTATGTATGAAGCCGATTTCTATGAATATTTGTCTCAAGTAAGTTAGAAAAAGCATGAAATTCTCAAGTTATGTATCCGTGTTTTGGTCTATTTTTGAAGTGACCTAACATGGCTACCATTTCCGGTTAGGGATAACACGAGCAGGTTGTTTCAGCTGTGAGCCCGACATCTGTAAGATGTCGATTATTCAAAGTCTATCCAACGCTGACTATCCAACGTCAGTTCAACATTGCACCAAAGACGTTGATTAGGCGTCGAAGAACATGGCAATGAAATAAAAACAAGTATAAACAATGTTCCCTACACAACAACATAACGTTGTGTTAAAAGAATTGGTAAGGTGATGAGCTCTGATCGGCAATAATCACAACCAAAGCACAACCAGAGGTAATGTTGTTTTTGGTCGATATAGATGGGTATAAGAACGTTTGCTTCTATTATACTGACCCTAACTATCCCAATAAGAAGTAGTGCAGAAGCCATATTCGAAAATTATGCATTTTGTTCTCCTATTTTTCAACATTGGATACAAATATCGCAAACATATTTCAATTGATCTGCGACATTTTTCAGCATGTTGCAGGTTATTATTCAGCATTGGTTATGTTTCAGCAATACTTTATTTGACTTAATGAATCAGAACGAATACGAAAATGAGCACATGCGATGTGTAGTAAATGCAGAGATTTATACAGTGCTTGACAACTGAACAATTTGCTTTGGATTTTCTCCAATAAAAGAATCAAGTTTCTAACTGAACAACGCATAACTCGACTATCCGAGGATGTGCTTCTATATCCCAAAAGAAGTAAAAGCTTCTCAAATTATCTCACGTTTCAAATATGAACGCAGTAACATCTAATTCATACTTTGTCTTAAAATGACAAACATTTACTTATGTTTGTTCAAATTATATTCTACTGCATGCAGCCGAGATTTTGCTAAAATGTCTTATTTCTCATTTCAGATGCAGAAACGCAGTCCAAAAAGAATAGAAAAATTTGGCGTGACCGTTTGCCATCGGTAGCGATCATAAATATGTTTTTGACTACGTACAAATTTTTCTATCGGCGACTAATCAATGACTTTAGTTAAACACCGAATAGATGGTTGGAAGCTTACGGTGTGTAAAAGTCGGAAAATAGGTGTTGTGTTGGCGCGGGTTCCACAACAAAAAGTAAGAATCTCATAATGTTATAGCTCATCGCAAACTCAGGCCATAAGAAGTCAATTGAAATTTGGGCAAACTCAGGACCCAATCTATTAAACATTCCGACTTCAATCCAACGTTTGAGGTTGCGACACTAATCCCACTTAATTTCAACTTTAAATCTGTTAATAACTTGTTTGTGATTCGTCTCGGTTATAAATAAACTCTTATTAAGGAGCTTGATACAAAGTTGAAGGGGCGTTGGAAAAGCTACATTGCTTAAGCGTTTCCTTTGGTTGCAAGCGAAACCTTATTGACATCGAATAAACATCTTTGGTGCACCATTGAATAGACATCTAAAAAGTGACGTTGTATTGACGTGGAATTCGACATTATATAGGTATCGTGTCACAACTAAGAATTTCAGAACTGCTAAACTTTCTTCAGCTTCCTTTGATAATTAGTCATAAAACTAAATTTCATACATGTCCTGTGCTATGGGATGACCGAAGAATTTGGGAAAGGGAGGCGTGACCTTGACACACCTCCATAAATCTGCGACACATGTTATGTAAATCATGCATAAACGTACCTAGAGTCAAAATATCAATCTAATAGCATACATCAATATAACAAAATTTAATTTAAATCTTATTCATTGATGCAGTTTATATTATTTGTGCATTTGTCTGCGCAGTGTTGATGTTTTAAATCTAAGTGTTCTGTTCCTTTTCTAATCATTATCCAAAAAAATTTCATAGACATTAGTTTATTGCCCGGCTCAGATAAGCAGCTCACAGATTTTTATTTATTCAATAGATTACTCAATCTTTGCAAACGAATTTTAAAAAATATATTCACAACTGAATAACAAAATTAGAATCATTATTCTAAAATGACATCTTAAAGTTATTTTTTTCCCTAAAAAATCCATAAATTGTAATGAAAGATTTAATGTCGTTAGAAGACTTAATTGCGAGAAAAAATAATTTAATATCTTTCATTATCGTCTTGAATGTACTGTCTTATCTTGTATTATAGCAGTAAATTAAAAACAGGACAGCGGGTAAAATTATATGTAAGCCTTTTAAAGCATGCTAAGCACAATCTATGTACAATATTCCTTTTCACTTTACTGCCTTTTCTGATGTTGTGTTATAAGAGAACCAGATACATTGATTAAAACCATTTTTGTCAGAAATCTTTACGGTTGAAATTATGTTACATTTTGTACACAAAAAAAAACATTGTAAAGGAGTATAACTGCTTAGTAAAGAATGGCATATGCAGGTGTGTTATTATTATTCTGTTTCACATTGATTAGATCTTATTTTTCAGTTATTCATTTCTTTTCACTGATTTTAACTGCCACAGGAGAACATGTGATTACGAGAATTTGCATGTAGACATTGTGCTATGTCTAACATTACTCACTTTGAATTGCTTCTATACATGAGAACATTATAGTCCAATTGGTAATGTACTTTGACACCGTTGTATTGTGAAATCATTTAGGTTTTAGTCTAACGGACTATTGCCCACATTGTTTACACGTTCTTCCTTGCGTCCATCTGTAAACTTTTGTTTTATCTGTACTGTTAAATGTACAACGAAAAAGCCAACATTATGAATTTTATAAAAATATCACACTCAAAACTGATAATTACAACTTTATTCACGTGCTAAACCCACAAGGTGCAATGTGGAATATTTCTTAGATTATCTATCGATATCATTTGCTATTTTTTAAATGAAAGACAGGCATCTACAATAACTGTATATTACTGATATTTCACAACGATTCCTACTGCAATGACAATTGTCTGAATTGTACTTTAACTTATATTGTTTTATGAACCACGGCTAGGCTATTTGGCCCCCAGCGCTGTGGCCACCTAGGCTATTTGGGTAAAATTTAGTAATTTCTTTTCACTCTCCCCAAGAAAAAAAACACAAATAGCGAAATTGTCTGCAGTATGAGAAGAAACGAATGCAAAATAACAGAAAGCTCACTAGTTTAACAAGACATGCTGTAATATTATATAACCTTATTAAGCACTTTAAACAGTTAGTAGTACGGAGAGGGTACGAGGAGAATTGTGAGACATTATTTTTCTATAAAAATCACATTCGAAATGGCAAATTATAACATTAAAAAAACAGAGTCACGAACTCAAAAGCTAAGTTATATCTTTAATGTGTCAGATCATAACTCGTTATTCGCTTAGAAAACGACTAATCAAAACAAGGGAGAGGGCAGGAAACGAGGATTGTGAAGGTGTGAGGTAGCATAAACTTTCACCTCTAAATGCGTTGCGTTGGACGCAGATTACATATTTTTCGAGTGCACCCCCCCCCTCCCGTCTGTACAAGAGATCAAAAACAAACGAAATCAGGTCGTTTATGCTCATGCGTGGCAAAGTCGACACTGGGATTTCTTTATTAGAATTTTAGAATTATGTAAAAAATCTTTTGAAAGTGTCATGCCAAATTACTATTTATATCTAAACAGAACAAAATTTTTACATGCTTTATCGAGATTAACATTCTAAAGTTAATAAAACATTGATCTGAGGTTGCGTCAATAACTCCGGCCCACTCGCAGGATTAAATCAAGTTATAGATATTTATTGAATAGTAGCGGGCACAGATCAGCGTCTTGATCATAACGTTGAATAGATGCTGGATAAACAACGATAAGCAGAGGCTGATTTTGCTCGCGAAAACACTTTTGTAGGATTACATTTGCTTCCAATATTGTTGCAATTTACAACTACAATAACCCAAACTCTACTCAACGTCTTTAACATCCGTTAGGTAAAATGCTCTTTAGATGTGGCGTTGATTTTCCTTGTTGAAAACCAAACTTTCGACGCCTTTTTATCAGCAGATTTAATGCAACCTTGAATAAATTATGAAAAATCGACAATATATGTAGACGTCGAAATTCGGCGTGGCAAAGATATTTAGGCAGCGGAAGAAGAAAGAACCCCCTCCCAAATTTTACCTTAACACTGCCATAATATTATTATAACAAATCGACGTTCTCGCAAAAGAAAGTGCAATAAAGAAGGAGGTGTCGTATTCATGTAGCTACGCCAGGTGTAACATCCTCCACATCGTCCATATGGTATCTCCTCTGTGTTACAGGGAGCATATGTAGAAGGGGGACTCCAATCACTCCCCTTATACGCGCTCCACATATAGGGCAGTTGTCCAAACGGGGCTCACATTGTCCACATATCATGTGACCACAGACTGTGAGCTGCCTGTTGTTAAAGTTACATCTGCAGTTTCTGCACACATCATTAAGGAATCTTTGTTGAGCCTGGTGCTGTGCCCTCAACAATGCAATGCGCCCTGTGGAAGCGTCGGTGGGGGCAAATCTATCGAAGGACTCTGGAAAAATAAATGTTTTTGCATATTAACATTAATCCCATGGCTGGATTTGAACCAAAGGCTTCAGAATGTCAGACGAACGCTTTAAGAAACTGCAGTTTGTTTTGTCACTGTGATTTAAAGAATCTAACAGTGCTTTATCTTTTTGAGGGCTCTTTTTCTGGTTTTCGGTTCTCCTTATTCACTATGCCTGTTACATTAAGTGCGCTTGATATGTTATCAAATGAAATAAGATATATAAGGATTATGAAATCACTTCATATACCCAAATATGGACAGATTACTCGTGGTCGCGGTTTCGAATGATTGTGTTTTGATTCAAACAATTATAATTATATTTTTCGTATCGTTGATACTAGGTTTTGTGACGTTGCTCAGATATCCATGTTTATTTGTGACTCAACACTAACAGATACATCTTATTCCAACTTTGAAGAGATGCAGAATTTGCAAATAACTCAAAATCAAATTGCGGAGATAAAAATACTCGAGTGATATTCCTAAACCCTTCTAAGACCACTTTTAAGAGGACACCAGAATTTTTAGCGGTAGACTTAAGAGGTCATTTAAAAATATGAGCCGAACGTTTAAGTTTTGCATATATTCAAAGAACTACGAATTGATTAGCTTACCTCTATACCTTTGGAGGTTTCGGTCACCTGCAGATTGTGAACCAGGTGTTGAATCCACACGTAATCTTGCTTGGCCCTGTGCCATCAGCAGTTCAATGTGCTGTGTGTTAACTTCATTCACGGCCAATCTATGAAAGGGCTCTGGTATTAAATCCATCAGCAGTCTTTGATTGTTTTTATTTCAATCACTGTCTTTCTTTCTGCTTGTACCGTCTGAAATCAAATCATATGCAATTAGCATATCGTCAGCAGCTTGGGCAAGTTTGCCATGTATTGTGCTCAGTGTTGCTTTAACAAAATATTCTGACAGGCTTCCCTGTCCTATCTTCCTGTCGGGAGTTTATGGGGAGAAAAGGTGTAGTTCTGTTTTGTATGTCATTTGTGGCATGATGTCGTACAACTTGCTATGTAAAATTTGAAGTAATTTCTATTCGCATATTATTTTAACGTTTCCAAAAAAGGTAAGAACATAGTTTCTGTGTATTGCATGAATTGTCCGTTAGTAGAGTTAATAACACTTATTATGGTATTCCTGGTGATTGTAAACCTGCAGTAAAACGACCTGTCTCGCTTCTAGTACGAAGTTCTAGACGGCTAAGCATCTTCATCATACTACTCTTGCATTATGAACAGAAACTTAAAACCCTTTTACCTCTGTAAAGTTCTTTGGCCCTGGCTACTCTGATACATTAGTTGCACGTTTTGACTTTCAAGTTAGCACAAAGGAATCGCTCCAGGACATGTTGGATATTTCAAACAAACGTTTCTCAAGCGTTTTGCTATACATTGTCATATAGATTAGAACTATTTTCACTTAAGACTAAGTAGTCATTATCAGTTCTATTAGTCAAGGCCAAAACATCTAGGCCAATTCTTGTGTCTAAGTATGCTTTCGTTACAGCTACCGAGAGATGCATACCAAGACTAACAAAAACGAAAATGCAGTAAAACAAAAGTGCCCTCAAGTTTGTTTTCTTGCAACATAAAAATTGAAGAAAAGCTGCATACCGAAAGATGAAGTTGCGTACCGCCACTTGCATACCTGCACCTGTAGAAGGGTATTCATTCTCACACACGAAATAGAGATGAAAATACAGAAAGATGAACATACAGAAAGATGTTCCCATGTGCATGTGAAAGAGAATACATAACGGCGTACTAAACATACTGCCAGAGTACCTAATTTGCAGGATTCTGCAGGTATCACATCCTTACAATCGATTTGGAACCATCCAGCAAAGTCCTGACATATTGCACTGGTATTCCATGGTGCCAGTGTACCAACTTGGAATCCATTTGGAATCGCAAAAGGACCGACTGACAAGTACTGAAACGTCATGCTCTAGTGACAGTACAACAAATTCGAATCAATTTGGAATCATGCGCACAACTATCAGCGGCATTAAATCCCCATACCGGTTGTGCAGTATACCTGATATCACCGATTTTTATACTAACTGTAAAATTGCAAGCACCCAGAAAAAAATGAATGATGTACTGAAGAAATTTCCATCTCAAGAGGGCTTTTTTGTAATCCAAAAGTATTACAGAGCGTACTTTTACTGTTCATTTGCAAATAGGATTTAATTTTTTATTGATATTATTTATTGATGTTAATAAATCATTTGCATTATATAGGTTCTGTTACGTGCCTTATTACAATCAACTGGTAAAGAACTGCAGTTTAGACGAAAAGGTTTGACTAAAGTTCGATACCAATGCAGGCTTTTCTAGTCTTCTGGGCTGGGTTTTTGAAACAAACTGCATAAGTACTCTAGAAAGCTGCAACATCGTTGGGGTTCCTATCAAGTACTTTATTTCTTTTCGCTTCCCTGACGATATATTTGCGGCGGATTTGCAGTTTATCGTTTTGACTAGTTTTTACCAGGAAGAAGGTTGCACATACTGATGAAGGTGAGAGTTGCACACCGGTGTAGCAGAATATGTTACCTCCCCCAAACAAGATACATTACGATCTTTCAGTCTTAACTAGGATAACTTTGACATCTATGGAAGTCAAGGTAACCTGGGATATCTTGATCTGGTGTAACAATATATATTGTCTCCCCGGGAAAGATATCTTAGGGTGTCTTGTATCCACTAGGATGAGTTTGACACCTATGGAAGTCAAGTTAACCTGTGATATCTTGACCCCAGTTGATAAATAAATAATATTTTGTATATTTGATTTCTCACTACATTATTACTAGAACAGTAAATTTGACTATCATAAAAAGAATTAAAATATATCTTGGATATTTTGGCTGAAGAAGTGGTGTTTAGCGGTGTGCAAGGATATGTGGAGCTGCCTCATTCATTTTAACCTTCTTATAAAACACCTTTTCAAATAGGTATATGTGACTAGTTTCTGCAGGTTTATTTTTCATTTTCGGTTCGTTTTCACGACTATAATCACGACTATATCTACGAATGTTCTAACTTCTCCACTATTTACAGAGGGAGTCCTCAGACTTATGAAAACACCATTTCTGACCTTAATCTCAAAGGTCATGGTCAAAGTGAGGTCGAGATACTTTTTGCAGAGACTGTTTGTCATCAAATCAACAATTGATGATTCTTTAGTCTATTGAGCCTAAGAAACTAATTACTAACTTAAGTATGCCGCACGCCGTTAACTGGTTCGCAGCAACACATCCACTGAAGTATAATCTTCATTTAATGTGTATTCATCTCAGTATTCGACGTCAGTTAATAAACGTGTCACACGATTGGCGTTACCAGCATTTATTTTTTCTTTTGGCAAACGTGATGCTCAAAATGCAATGTAATTTGTTTCATTTTTGGAATATGCACTCACTCATTAAAGAAAGGGTCAACAAGGTCCTAACGATATCCATTTCGACAAAAAGGGAGTGTACTATTGCGCATATGAAATGGAGATAATTTCAATATGTAGAAGGAATGTGGCTAATTCTAATCTGGCAAAATTCATTGTCGTGCTACCTTTTCTTTTACCTTTATTCATTACTTCTGTTTACAAGGATAACCGAAATGGTCAATTTTCGAAAGATGATTCGTATCACACCTTTCAACAAAAATATTCACAAACGTCTTTGTTACGTCAAAAAGATGGTTGTTTGAGGGAGCACTGGTGATATCATTTTCATGGCGAAGTAACGGAGGTAGAGGATTTTATGACAATCAGACGAATTTCGTAGACAATGGTAATAGCATACGCGCCCCAAAATATTTGCAACTTGGGGAGATAGACGCTATTTTCACTTCCATTTGCAACATTTTTAAAATGTTTATTAAATGTCGAATAAAACAGTTATTTACAGGTGGTCAATAAATATGGGTCTCTGAAAGGGAAAACCAGCTGTGCTTTTTGTTCACCTGAGAAGTCATTCGGTGATATGTTGCTCATGCAATACAAATAAATCGTGCATACAACTACCAAGAGTTCAAATTTGTGATGGTAAATAAAATTATAAAGAAAATAACTGAACTCAAACCTAAAATACACATAAAATAAGACATTAACACAAGATGCACATAAAAGTAGAGATACCATTATTTGGATGTTATACCTTTCTTAAATGTACTTAATGATGTGTTTCCTTTTTCTGTTACTTTTCCAATTATTCTTTTCATTTTTCTTTTCCTTTTTCTTTTGATATCAGAAAACTTTCATGGATATTTGGCCTGATACAAACTCACAATGATCAGCCCACAGCTTTACAAGTATTAGACAATACTTGTGAAGCTGTGAGCATTTGGTTGCAGTAGAAGATTATCCAATAAAGATGGGAGTCGCTTGTCCAATCGACACCAAAAAATTTCGATATCTAAATGAGCATTTGGTTGTAGTAGAAGTTTAATTGGTGACAAAAAAGCAAGGCAACAAAATGATCCAAATTATGCTGTGCAATTTAAAACTGCGTGAAAATAAGCATAATAATTTTCAAAAAGTTTTATTTATTCAATCCCTTTTGGCTTGTTTTGAGCTTTCTTTATGCCTGCAGTTGTCAGGTAACCTCAGCACCGCAGAGTAAATAACCGGACTCAATGGGCGAAAGCAATCGAGGTATAATATGATTTCAGAACTTAGTTCAATTGGTTTTAATCTCTAGATGTGCTTTGAGTTTCACCCATAAATGTAGTTTTTATCAGTAGTTTACTCTTCCTTTTATTAACAAAATATCATTGACATCAATGTTTTGTACCAAAAAATGCACAAATCGAGAAACATTTTTTCTTTGCATGGTGGAATTTGTTTGCTCAGGCACGGCGCCGGTTTTTTCGCATACGAGGTCTGTTTGACCTGAACATCGGAAAATTATGGGGTCGATTTTTACCCCTATCCTGCCATTAGAAGATGAGATCCTTTCTTCTTTATCAAGTCTTGTATGAAAATATCATTCATATATCTAAGCATATTTATATTAATTTATATACTTTTAAAACATTCAAAGAGAAAAAAGGGAAAAGAACTTCTTCAAACAAACCGGTCATTTCAATCTGAAATTTGGATCTCCAATGTTATGTTTATGTCAAAATATTGACTCTGGTGTAAAATCCAATAAAGTTACCTATTGTCACCAAATTCATTCGGAGCAATGCAAAAACTGGTACATGTAAAGCAGATAAAGACATGGTTCTAGCCAGAGAAAGACTTGTGTTCATGTGTTCAAATGTTGTGTAGTCATGACCACCAACCTACCATAGCATTTCTTGCATAAAAACAACCAGTAAGGAGCATATTCAAGCGATACATAATCCAAAATACATACAGACGCACTGTCGTCTTTCATATATTTTAATGGATACCCCTGTTTCTTATTTACAAAGCCAAAATGCTCTTGCTCTAATTTGCAATTATATTCTAATAATAACTCGACTTGGCACAAACTATCGAGGTCAGAGGTGCTTAATATTTACAATAATATCCTTAATACGACTTTGGCTGAGGATTTACTTCAATGGGTTTTAATTTTAAGACGTGTATTGAGTTTGTCCATAGATGCAGTGATTGCAAAGTATTGAATATAGAAAAATGTTTCTTATTTTTTCCGTCCTGCCACGAGAAGAAAGACCTTTTTTCGAGTATCCATTCAAAATATCATTCCACATATACAGGCGTATTTATATCCAAAACTTGTCTAACATATTAAAACTACTTACATAGGACAAGAATAAAAACAGCTTCTTGAAACTTATAAAAGAGCGCAAACTATGCATTCCAAACAGATTTACAAAATGTATCTCAATTTCGGGTCGCCAATGTCTTATCTGTGCACCTATTATCGCCCAATGGAAAGGGCGAAATAAAGCCATCTGGTCCAGAGACCTAACATAGACACATCCAACAATAAGCAATCTGTCTGAAACCATATCCTATTTGGCAATACAATCAAATGAATTCTTAAAATTTAACAATTATGACAAAAATCCACTTAAGTATTTTGTTTTCGGAAATCAAGAACGAGAACGAGAGCCAGAGCCAGAACGAGAGCGAGAGCGAGAACACTATGACGTAGTTTAATTGTGTTACATGAATTTACGCTAGATTTGATAAAACTGTAAAACATTTCTGTCTAAATTCTTCTTCCAGTTTGAAACCATCCATTTTCAGATATGGATAAAGGTCGCATTCTTCTATGCTAACATAATACTGATTATCTTTTTTTCAACTTAACACGCAGAATATAAACAAAAAAATTGATTAAATATACGAATCGGTTTGACAGTAAGCTCCAGTTAAACCTAAGTATATATCATAACTACTAGCCACTTGACACTCTTGACTTTAATGGCAAGCTTAAATTTGTTTATATCACCCACTGAACAGAGTTCTTCCTAAAACGGTTTGGTTGTTTTGACCCCACTACAAAAAGACCGATACATATTTCATAAAAACTTGGAACGAACTCGGTGGGGGCGGGAGGGGAGGGTGTGAGGCTGAGTATGGAGAGAGCAAGCGCGGATGCCGCTTGATTTTTTTTCTTGAAAGTTATTCTTGAAACTCGAAAGCCAACAGCTTTTTTGTTTGGGTTGCTGTTTTTTTCTGCTTTTATTTCTAATAGGAAGGGATGTAGGGCCCACGACTCAAAATATCTCTCTCAAATCAACTTTAAATGCAACAATGCCTGTCGATTAGACCAGCTCATTCCCCCACCTGGAAAAGATTCGCCCGATTCAACATCAAGCAGGGAGAGTTAGCAATGCTTGTAGAGGGCGAGGATAAAACGTCTTGAAAATTATTGCCCTGACATTTTGCCTCGTCTTTTGCGAGCTTTGCCAGTTGAAGCCCACATCATATAACTGTCGCGTGCATTCCCATAAAGTTTATAATTTAATTAATTAATTAATTAGGTCTAAAATGAGAAATCAAACATTCTGTACTGAATAAATGAAATTCATATTCAGAGATGTTTTGATGTCATTTACGATATCAAAACTATATAAAATATTATAAGAGGGAATCATCATGAACTAGAGTTAAACACTGCAAACACTTACCCAGGAATAACGGTCCTAATGAAGTATTTTCTTCATTACTGGCCTTTAGAAATCTGGCCTTTAAGAGTTGGCCAATCAGATTTCAGTTCACTGTAGTAATGATTCATTTTTTTAAATCAGGTCATGTTTACTTTCTGTAGACCTTGACATTATTAACTCTCTATACGCTGTTAGTACAACAGCATGTCCATGTGCTACTGCAGATTTCATACGTTCGGTACTTTCCCTACTTTGGCTTCAGTGGTCGTCTTCGTGGGTATCGATAATACATTGAGACATGCTTGTAAAACGTCACGTTCTCGGCACTACTTTCAGCCACTATTATTGCATTCTTAATCCAAAGTCTTGCAGCGTGTCGTATTTTTGAAACATAATTTTGTGCTTTATGTACAGCCCTGAGGTTATTAGGCTGCCGAGTTTTTGTGCTAACTATGCGTTTGCCTTGTTAATTCAATAAAATTTTAAAGATGTATTTCACTTTAACCTTAACCTTCCATTGTTAATAAATTTATGAGCACATACTTTACTTTTAATCCAATGTAGTGTAGTAGTTCGCATTTTCCAAATATACGTTTGGACTTTATGTATAGAACAGGGTTTATTAGGCTGCCACATTTTGGCAAATGTGCATTGAGCAATACCCGATTTATAACTCAATTTACACAATTTTTCATACCCCATTTTATGCAGTAAGTTAAGTAACAATATAATCCAAATTTCTATATATAAAATAAAAATTCTTAGAATCAATTCTCGTCCATGGTCTAGGTACTGTTCGAAGCACTGTTTGATAAATTTAATGACAATAATGACAATGATACGTTCTGCGTTCTAAATCCACAACTGCATAAGCTATCAAAGTTTTATTCAGTCTGAGATACAATGAAGGGAAAATATACATGAGTATTATATCTGTGTTTAGGGAAAGCACCTATCTATATATTCTTGTACCACACTGTTTAAAGGGAAATTCCCCTACGATCAGTTTATTATGTTAACATGTGAGGTAATTGTCCTTGCAACTAAAATCTTTGCATGCCAGTAGTTAACAAACAAGAGTTCTACAACACTTTTGTGGCAGTTCTCTTATAAGAGAACTGCCACACATTGTTTAAAAAACTGTGAAACGGTCTCCCCCAACCCCGTCTCGGCACAGGGAGTTTTTTTTTAGCATGAAGGTTTTGCACACAGTGAGTTGGGAGTGATGACGAAAGAGAAAGAAAACGTCATTTGATGCAGTTGGAAGGATTGCGAACGAAAGAAAGGTGTTTCCGGTGAAACGTTGTGTGTATGGGGATGGTATGGGGATGGTAGGGAGGGGGGAGCTTGTGAGGGAAAAAAAGGTGTGCCGTAATCGTCTCGAGTGAAAGGGTGTGTGGCGTGCCGAGACGGGGTTGAAGAGAGAGGGAGAGGGCTTTTTTTTAAAGAAGGCGTGAGCGTCTCGAGTGAAAGGGTGTGGAGAGACGGGGGTTGGAGAGAGAGTTATCAGTATGAGAGGGCTTTTTTTTTTGAAAGAAGGCGTGAGCGTCTCGAGTGAAAGGGTGTGGAGAGACGGGGGTTGGAGAGAGAGTTATCAGAGTTTTATTTTTTTAAAGCATTTCCCACACATTCTCATGCATACACATACACCAACACGATAGGTGTGCTTATTTCTTAATAGTTGGTGGCCGCAAAAAAGGGAGCCGTGGAGGGATTTTCAGTGTCGTTTATCTCCTCCTCTTCCTCCTCCTCCTCCCACTTTCAGTTTCTTCGTGCCACTGAAGCCACTGAGTCCACTTGTGCTGGCTTCGCTGCCGCTAATCTCGCTGCAGGCACACTTCCTTTTGTGTGCTGCAACTCCAGCCATAGTGGAATCAAAGTCTTTGCGTAGTAGGCAGCAATAATAATGTGTATGCTTCATGGCTTCTGCACATAGCTGTTCATGCTGGCGTATAGTCATGCCCTCAGGAACAGCATGGTGACAGAAGTCACAAAACTCGATGCTTTCTAAATCGTCTACAAGACGCAAAAGACCCTGGAGGTCTGTGTTGTTCTGTATTTGTTCCTCCAGTTTTGATTCACTAAGATTGAAGGTGCAGTCGATGTTTGAAGTTGTCTGCACGGGCGCATCCGAGATGTTAGCGACAGCGGCCGCTAGCTCATCATCATCAGGAGTTGATATCACATTGATATTACACTGTTGTATACACTGTTGTGTAGGAGGTGTCACCGGCACGCTCTGGACATCAACTGCCTGCGGATGAGCTGGCGGCGGCGGCGGCAGCGAAGTGGCTGGTGGTTCAGTGACAGAAGTCACTTCGGTAGGAGGAGGAGGATCCACATCTTCTTGGCAAGGCGGCGTGTGATGCTTCTTTTTCCTTTTCTTCTTTAGCCGCTGATGACTCTTTTCTGCCGTCTTGCCAAAGCTGTGAAATTCTTGTTGGTGTTGAGACTGAAAATCCCTCCACGTTCCATAGAGGAACGCCTGGTAATCAACATATACTTCTTCCCATAAATCAGCATCCTTCTTAGATAAATGATAAGCCACCAGGCGTTCCTCTGTAAAGAATTCTTTTTTGTATTGCATATTTTTTTTTACGCGTCCGTACTCTGGAAAAGTTCGAAAGCTCTGCAGGCAATGCAGGCAACGATGACGAGAGTGTATATATATGACGAAATGATGTGTGTGAAACGTCAGACCACCCTCCCTCCCCCCTCCCTCCTCTCTCGTCGACACAGAGTATCGAGGACCCCCCCTCCCCAAGAACAGAGTATTACAGAGACGACGAGGACCCTCCCTCCCCCCTCGCCCCACCAAAGAAGAGTTAAAAATCATTTCCCCAAACAAAAAAAAGAAACTTATGTTAGTATGTTTAAAGCATTTTCCACACATTTTTCTTGACGAAATGGATGGCTGTATAAACGAAACGCCATTTGTGCAGTTGTCAACGCGATTAAGGGATTTGAAATAACGACTTCCGCTGAAGCGCTGATGAAGCGTTGATGAAGCGCTGAAGTGTAAAACGACCACCCACCCACCCTCCCTCCCCAAAACTTCATATATAACCCCCCCCTCCCTCCCTCCCTCAAAAAATTTTCAGCAGGAAAAAAAACTCATATATAAGGGGGTGGGGGTCTACGCTGTTGTTTAAGTGTGGTCAGATCATGGCAGCGTTGCTGTATACACCTCCTCCTCCAGCTACATGGATGACTTGTTTGGGTTGGAACCGTTTACTTTTGATAGTGTATTGCCGGTATTACCAGTGGAAGAGATTGATGCATTCCTGGCTAACATGACCGAGGCTGAAAAAGACTTGGAGGAACTGTTAGGCATTCCATCAAATGTCCCTCCTAAGGAAGCGCCAGACGCCGCTCCGTCAGATATAGCAAGGAATAGAGGAAGGAATGCCAGATCCTGATGGCTCCGATTACCCGTTTTGGGTGGCAAATGCACTTGTCAATGGGAGAAACACGCAACTCAGTACAAAGTTAAAAGCTCAATTGAAGCAACTTAACGAAGAAATGAATGCCGAGCCCAGCGGGGAGGAGCCCAGCGGGGAGGAGCCCAGCGGGGACGAGGAGTCTGAGGATTCAGAAGTGGACATGTTAAGCGATGATGAAGAAGACAAGCATTTGAAATTGAAATTTGAATCGAGTGAGACCATACCTGTGACTGAGGAAGATGTGACGCTGTTGAAAAGAAACTTTCAAGCCCTGCTTCCTCTGATTGATTGCAACATTTTATGGTGTTTATGAGAAGAAGGCTTTTTCGACAAGCACACGTACATGTACCTAATGGAAGAAGTGAACACTGTCATTATGCTCATGTTCATGCTAGAAGGAAACGTAGAGGATGTTCCGGTGTCACAGCCAAAGTTCACCGAAGCCATGACTCGGCGTTTTGTTCAACTGTTTGAACTCCTTCATGAGGAACAGTTTAAGGCGTTGCGTCTGCCAGAGCTGGAGCATGTGAATGAGGGTCGCGATTCCAAATGTGCAAAGGTGATGCTACATGGTTTCAAATACCTTGAAGAACGCATTAAGGTGTATGATATGATGGCCTACCTCTATGAAAAAGGACATTTCACCATGTCAATGCTGTTTCAATGGATAGTAGGGAGTCGGAAACCAGGCGACTTTTTAGTGATTGTCATGAGACAATCTTTAACAGGTGGTTTACCAACAGCCTTTCTGGATGGTTTCAATGAGATGACTGCGCGATTTTACAAGCATCTTGTGAAAACCTACATGTAAAACTTCCCCTGGTATAAAAGGGACGGCGACGGCGGCGGCGGCGGACCACAAAATCATTAGTTCATTGTGAAAAGCTTTAGAAAAGCTTTTTTCATCATTAACCCCCCCCCCCATGTCTTCAACATTTTTTCACAGATGTGCAGAGACTATGGATGATGTCTTCAAAGTGAATTATTGTAACTATGTATTTTCAAAGCTTCCTGCTTTTGAATGGGATTGGATGCAGCAAGTGAAGAATTTACATCTGCATTGGGAAGCTGTTGGAAAGACCATTCCAAGTGATTGTTTCATCGACTCGTTTCTACGTGACTGTGAAGATCTACATATACTATAATATTACGACATTGATTCAGCATTTATCCACGGGAATACAATTTGGGCAGTGGAGCTCATGTTAGTTGTAGCTGCAGTCATGGAGAACAAGACAAGCAGCAGTTTTAAAATTAGTGCAAACTTCACCATTACTGTGGAGTCTGGACAATATGGATTATTTCTTCGCATCAAACGTGGAGAGAGATGGTGCGCTTATTCACCATCTTTGTGGAAGATTGTGTGTCAGAACGTGACACTGCTTCAGGAGATGGATCACATCGACTCAGCCTTATCGGTTGAACCGTGTACGGAATGTCATGGTGAGAAAACGATCATCAAGCTGCAAAAGGATGATCGGATGAAGGTGTCAAAGTTATCCAAGAAAAGACAGGCTGAAATTCAGTTGGAGAATATGGATGTACAAAATCAACTTGGACTTACCTGTGACTATTGCGGTGCTTGTGGATATATGGAGGATTATGATTGCCACTGCCACAAGTACAATTGCAAGATGTGTGAACCAAACAACTTCTGCGGCAAGTGTGGAGTACTTAAGGTCTGCGAAGCACAGTAGAAGCCCCCCCCCCCCACACACACACTGCAAGATGGATGCATGTTTTAGAAAAGCTTATATTGACTTGATGATTGCTAAACTTGCTTGCTGCGGCACTCCAGACTATCAGCTTTATCACTTGGACGCTTATTGGGATGTTGTACATCACAGTCTTGATGTGATTGAACTACATTCAAGATTTCTTGGAGAATGTGACACAATTGGACTAGAAGAAGATCCTGACTTTGACTTTGATTCTGCACTCTATTCTGCTCGCACTGATGTGGAAGCATATTTCACCGTGGTGGATTATTTGAGAGATTGCTGTGGACTACCACTAGAGGAGGAGGAGGAGGAAGAAGAAGAAACCAGGTAAGCCAAACCCTTTTTTAACTCTAACATTAACAGCAGCAGCTAACAATGTTTTTCTTTCTAGCAAATTTAATTTTATGTGAGCTGTTTCAATGTGAATAAAGAAAGAAGATGATAGAAGAAGTAGCAGATATATTAAAACATATTTTATTGCAGGAGGAAGACATGTCAGACTAAACCCAAAAAAGTCAACATGGAGAATCTTGTACTATTTAGCGGTCACAAGGATGTTCTTTCCAACATGTTTCCAACACGCCTTGAAAATTATGGACATACATTCAACTCGAGTGAAGCGTTGTATCAATATGAGAAAGCCGTGTTTCATCACCGCCAAGATATTGCTTCAGCTATTGTGTCATCCAGAAATGGATATGAAGCAAAACGTATCGCCCAAGTGATAAAGCCATGCCCTTTATGGCATACAGTGAAGAGAAGCCAAATGCAAGAGGTGTTACAAGTCAAATGGAATCAGTGTGCATCGTTTCGCAACAAGTTAAAAGACTGTAAAGGTAAAACTTTAGTGGAAGCCACGTATGATCCTTGGTGGGGAGCTGGTGTGAAACAAGTGTCATCTCCTGTATATCCCGGTCAGAATACCATGGGAAAGTTGTTAGAACTGTTGGTGTGTGACGGGGGTATAAAAGAGACTGTGCCTCCATCATCATCATCATCTTACCTGCCGCCGCCGCCGCCGCCGCTGCCGCCGCCGTCCAGCCGCTCGCCCAGCCGCTCGCCAGTCCTGGTGTGGAGACGTGTTTTTGTGAACCTATGAACCTCATGCTGAACTTGACAAACTTGCGAAAATTTGGGTGTGGTGGTGGTGGTGGGCATTGCCGGAGCTGAGGGAGTTTGATGTAGAAGCTCTCTATAATTCAAAGACTGATCAAGTGAGAGAGCGCTGTATAATGGCGGACATGACACTGAGACAATATATTGTGCAAAAAGCTTATTGTGAAGAAATGTTATTAGCTGTAAAAAAGTTTGCATGGTTAGTATGTCCTGCTTGCCAACATGAAGAGTGTTCAGAACATACTTGTCATTTTGCATGTGTCTATACATATTGGAATGAAGCTAAATATTATATTCATTTAGATAAAGTGTTAGAGAATGCAAATCAGCGTTGCGAGAAATATGGCGCAGATACGATAACACTCGATGAACTCAGTAATTGGCTAGTATTCATTGAAGACCAATGGTCTCCAGTTATTCACACCATTGTATCTATACTTGATTTGTAAACTTGTGAGTTAAGTGACATTGGTTGAGGTTATAAAATAATAAAGCTGTTCTGTTGAGAAGGTGGGTTTTTTTCGGCCTCATGTCGTGAAAACCGTGTTTTTAGCCCACTAGACGGCCTCGTAAAAAACTTCACATATCTACTGTCCCTCTCTCCCCCCCCCCCCCCAGTGCAAATAGATATAAACCCCAGTGTGTGTATGTCTCAGCCTCTTTTCACTCGAGACACTTGCAAGTGCTGCTGCGCTACTGCGCTGCTGCGCTGCTGCTTTTTCATTTCGGTGTGGCCATGTCGGCGTGGAAAGACTACTTAACCAATATGTACTTCAAACCTGGACAGCCCGGGGCATTTGCTGGTCCTTACAAACTGTATCACATCTTAAGAAAACATGATCAACCAGTGACACAGTCGCAAGTGAAGAAATGGCTACAGGATCAGGATGCATTCAGTTTACTCCGAATCCGGGTTCAATACGGGTTCAAGAGACAACGTGTGATTACACGGGGCATTGATGACATGTGGAACGTGGATTTGGCTGATATGGGAAACATAGCTCCCTATAATGATGGCACACGCTTTTTACTCATTGTCATTGATGTGTTTTCCAAATATGTGTCGGTGCAGCCAATACCTAATAAATTACATACCAGCGTCATACAAGCTTTCCAAAAGATTTTTCATGACACACGCCGAAGACCACGCACTCTAAGGTCCGATAAAGGAACTGAATTTAAAAACAGATGGGTAAAAGCATTTTTGAAGAAAGAGGGCATTCATGCTTATACCACAAAGAATGAAACCAAAGCCAACTTTGCTGAGAGAGTCATTCGTACTCTAAAGGGGATGATGTATCGGTATTTTCTACATAATCAAACTTACCGTTACTTAGACATCCTTCCAGACTTGGTGTACAACTACAACCATAGACCTCATGGCTCCCTCCCGAATAAGTATACTCCAGCCGAGATTCGTAAACACAACGAATCGAAAGTGTGGAAGTATATGTATGTCGACAAACTAAAATTGAAACCGAAGAAGAAGAATTCTAAATTTAACATTGGTGATCATGTTCGTATTTCCCACATTAAATATGTGTTTCAACGGGATTATCACGTCAAATGGACGCAAGAAGTCTTCATTGTCACGCATCGTTGTAAGAAGCAAGGAATACATTTGTATCGTGTGAAAGACTTTTTAGACGAAGATATTGACGGGCATTTCTATGAGGAAGAACTGTAGAAAGTGACCAAAGATATTGAACCCGTGTACAGAATTGAAAAAGTCTTGAAAACACGTAAAAGGCGAGGAGGTGTGAAAGAATTATTTGTCAAGCGGTTAGGTTGGCCAAGCAAGTTTAACAGTTGGGTGAAACAGACATTCAAAAATGAAGCATCCATTTACATGCTTGGTCTCTGGACCTACAGGCAGTGGCAAAACGTCTCTGGTAAAGGAAATTCTAGAACAAAAGTTGATTCACCCCTCTCCGAAAAGCATTTTATGGCTCTATGCAGCAGATCAGCCTTTGTACAAGGGAATGAAAGATGTGACATTTTACCACGGCATTCCAGATGACATTGAAGAGCGCTTTAACCCGAAAAAACCAAACTTACTCATCATTGATGACTTAATGACCAAATGCCATAGCGATGAGCGTATGACACGTCTCTTTAGTGTTGGTAGCAGTCATCAAAATCTAAGTATGATCTTTATTGTGCATAATTTATTCCATCATGGGAAAGAGATGCGAAATATTAGTTTGAATACCAATTATATCATTCTGTTTAAAAATCCGAGAGACAGTCAACAAATCAGTACATTGGCGTGGCAAATGTATCCTGGAAGAGCTCAATTTCTCATAGAAGCCTATCAAGATGCTTCCAGCAAACCCCATGGTTATTTATTCATTGACTTGAAGCCGAAGACGAATGATGAACTGCGTATTCTTACAGGCATTTTACCAAAAGATACACATTATATATATATTGATAAAGCAGTGTATGACCAAGAACCAAGTCATTTAACCATTTGCAGTCAAGATGTCTAAACGTATTCGAGCGAACCAGCCTTTTCTTCATTTGCTTGCACGCAGTGGGTCTAGACGGCGTAAATCCTTGCTACAGCAAGCTACGAAAGAGGAATTAACGAGCTTGTTTGAAATTTGTTTGAATATATTGCGAGGACATTTACCCTTAAGCTCAAAACGGTATAAGGTATTCAAGCGTGAGCGTCATACCCTACGTACTCTGGCAGACAAGAAGATATCCCTTCGACGAAAAAAGAAGTTGGTGAATCAGAAAGGAGGATTCATTGGAGTGATTGCTAGATTTGCATTGCCCTTCCTAGCCAAGCTGCTGTTAAAATGAAGCATGCTATGAAAATGGTTCTCATTCCTGAACATGAATAAAAACTGTTATTAGAAAAGAAGGTTAAACATGGTGGCGACATTAAAACGAAAGTCAAGACACTTTTACGTGGGAAACGAACACGTGAAAAGGCCATGGAAATGTCTCAAGTTCTTGGTCGTCATCTACGAACAAGTCAGTCACAACAACAGCGGCAACAACCACCACCACCACCACTAGAAAAGCTAGTGTTAAGTCATTTTCAACCTATCTATCATGGAAAAGTAATACAACTTTTAGCAGAACTGAAGAAGCATGGTACGAAATGGACAGAGAAGAATGAACTTGTGTTGAAAACGGGTGATGTCATTACAAATTCTAACATGGTTGATTTGATGAAAGAAGCATTGGTGGCGACAAGAAGAAAAGAACGAACCATACCACCCCATGGCTGGCATCCGTTTGTCCAGTAAATTGTCGATGCTAATATTCCAAAAACGACGTTTAGTAAAAAGACCACTCGTGAAGACATTGCAACAGAAATGAAACAGCGTCAACAAAGACAGTTTCCTAAAGGATGGGAAAATTTTTATCATGGTTGAAAGAGCTATGGTGTTGTTGTGGTCAGGAAGATAAACCGACTATTCCTGTGAAGATCAGATGTACAAGTGCATGTTGTGAAGGAAAAGTCATAGACCATCACCATCATCATGATGTAAAGGAGGACGAGACTTTGCATACTTGGTCGAATGGCGCGCGCTATCCTGAGGTATATAGGCAACGACAACGCACCCATACCATTTAGTTCCACCATCACGGAGTCGACAAGCTTTTACATCACTTTGCCTAGCAATGCGAGTATGAACTATTATCCCAACAACAAGGCTTCGAATTATCAAATTCGTATGCCTCGAACCATCTATCTGAATGGAAGATATGAAGTGGCTTTAGCTGAAATTCAATATCCACATACATGGAAAACGATGAGACAGGGCATGGACTATTCTATTCAGTATCGACAACAACCACTGGATGATGCTGTTCTTGGCACTATCGATATTCCTTATGGGTACTATAGAACCATACAAGAACTATGTCAGACAGTCAATGAAGAAGCGACTAATTCTATGAATCTTACAGAAGCTATTCGGATAAAGTATGATAAAATTAGACGACGCGTATTTCTATTTCTCAATTATGGCTTTGAAGTGAAGTTTTCCACTGGATTAGCTGAGTTTTTAGGATTTATCCCAGATCAATGGCATACTGAAAGATGTATAGCTGAACATACATCTTTATGTTGCGATGTGAAACAGGGGTTTTATACACTTTATGTGTATTGTAGTATTTGTGAACCACAAGTTGTTGGGGATTAGTATGTGCCTTTGCTACGTTCTGTTGGGATACAAGGCCATGATGTCGAGATTATCATGAAAACGTACGGGGAACCGCATTATGTTCCTGTAAACACATCCAAATTTGACATGATAGAGATGAATATAAAGGACGACACAGGCCATAATGTTCCATTTCAAACTGGAAAGGTGATCTGTAAACTTCATTTTCGACCAAAAGCATTATGAAAGCCTACACACACGATCCGTCTGCATATCGCAACCATTTTCTTCGTCAAGTGGGTGGAGAATTACCAGGATTTAAAGGAGCGCGAATTCAATATGGGGATGGTATTGGTTCAATACTGGGATCATTGGCTCGTAGAGCTATTCCACTACTTAAGGCTGGGGCTAAGCTCGTTGCGCCACATCTTAAGAAGGCTGCAAAGAATGTTGCGAAAGATGTTACGGGCCGAGTAGCACAACGTGTGTTTGGTGATGTGCATAAAAAGAGAGTGCAACCGACGAAACGTGCCAGAAGACGAAAAACAGCTAGACGGATAACATCAAAAAAGCATAAAAGAGATATCTTTAAAAAAAATCATGTCTCTCATTCATAATCATTCGTGCGAATGCAGTCTTTGACCATTGGAATGGTTTCACGTACCGTCGACGCAAACTGCTGTAGAGAAAAGTTATAATGTCGACTATCAACCACTGACTACCATTAGCGAAGGTGCTCCCATAGAATTTTATGTTCCTGCGAGTACAGAAGAATATCTGGATTTAAAGAACAGCAAACTTCATATTGTATGCCGCATTGTAAAGACTGATGGATCAGCGTGTGGCCCAGATGATCATGTCTCTTGCATCAATGATGTGTTTAATGGGTTATGGTCTAATATTGAATTGTTTCTGAATGATCGGTTGGTATCTCATAGTAACAATACTCATGGGTATACCAGCATTATCTCTCATCTCATCCATGATTCGGAAGAAAGTCTCCATTCTGAGCGCTCTATGCGTCTCATGTACAAGGATACTGCTGGGTCGATGAATAGTCATGAGGTGAAAAGACCTAATCATGAACAATATGTATCCGGGTTTCGTGTCAATGCCGACGGTGGTGATCTAGCTGAGCAAGGAAACAATGGTTTGCATCATCGTTATTTGCATACACGTCTCAGCCGTGAGTTTATGCTCGCAGGTGGTTTAAGGATAGATTTGTTTGAGCAGGATCGCTATCTTCCGAATGGCATCAGTTTGAAGTTGCGTTTCCATAAGCAGAAAGATGATTATGTATTGATGGCTGCAGATAATACCTATAAGGTAGAAGTGAAAGAGGCATTTTTAACCAATCGCAAAGTGAGGGTGAGTCCAGGGATTCAGTTAGTGCATACAGACGCATTGCTGAAAAGTCCTGCCAAGCTCATCATCACTAGAAAAGAATGTAAAGTCTTGGCCATTCCGGCAGGATTTCAGTCTTTTGTGAAAGACAACATCTTTTGGGTCAATTGCCCAATCGCATTGTCATTGGTCTGGTTCATAATGAAGCCTTTGGTGGGTCAGTCGTGAGGAATCCATATGATTTCAAACATTTTGATCTGGACTATATGCAAATGTACACGGATGGTGAACCAGTCCTATCCAAACCTCTCAAGCTTGACATTCCACAGAACAAATACCTAGATGCTTTTGAAACGCTTTACAAATCGTTTGACCAATTGAATGGTGAGAAAAGTTCCATTATAAAACGGGAAGATTGGCCTAGAGGGTATTCTTTATTTTCGTTTGACTTAACACCGGATTATGATGGGGCTGATCGTTTTCCCCTGATCAAGCATGGGAATTTGCGGCTAGAAATGAACTTTGCTAGGGCTTTGCAACCTACAATCAATGTCATCGTCTATGCTGAATTTAACAACATTATTGAGATCAGTGCCAATCGTAGCATCCAATTCGACTACCAGTCATGAACACGAAGCAGATCGAAGCCATACTGAGCCATGATGCCGCGACCAAAGACTTGTTTCAAGGTGTGTTTGCCATGGACCAGTAACCACCGTCTTTACAGCGCGGTGCCTATGTCATCAACATCGACGATCATGATGAACCAGGAGAGCATTGGGTGGCAGTGTATTATGACAAAGACCCTGTAGAATACTTTGACTCTTATGGACTGTTACCTCTCGATGAACGTTTAGAAACGTTTTTAAGGAATGACTATATGTATAATTCCATCTCATTACAAACGCCGATATCATCAGCATGTGGATTTTATTGTGTATATTATATATGGCATAGAGCTCGAGGTCAGAGTATGTTTGAGATTGTGAATATATTAAAAAGAAAGGATGGGGATTTTATTGTAAAGGATTTTGTCTATAGACATTACAAACCTTTGTTTTATTAATGTTGGTGTAGTTAAGCTGTAGTTAAGTTGTTGAATAATTGTTTTTTCCAAGTTTTTGAAAAAAAACTCTCAAGTTTCAAACTGAACTTGTTTTATTGTGTTTCTTCCAAACTCCCTCCCCCCCTTCTTATCTACCAACTACTTTTTACAAGTTGTTCTCTCTCAATACATTGATCAATGCATGCCATTCATTGCAATTCAAATTAATATAGGTATCATAGACATTACACCCACGTTTGTAAATGCTATGAAAGCTCACATAACACACATCACCAAACTTTATCACTTTAACAGTTTCATGTTCAGACAGTTTCAGTTCATATCCTTCTTCTATGTCCATCAGCCGCATCAGCTGCATCAGCCGCATAGGCTGTGTCACCTCAATGGATTTGGTACCCCGCTTGAGTTGTATTCCATCCTCTTTGAATTCAAGCAGAAGATTCTTTCCAATCCAATGCGAGTAACAGCGCGTTCCATTTCACTGTGCTGAGGGTGATGATGTCGCAGCCTTCTGTAAGCTCGTCATATTGACGAAATTGTACAAACACGTCTAGACCGTTCTCAGTCACACGCACTTCGAATTCATTTGAGACTGCTAGGAGAAAGCCGGGTATTCTCAACTCGTCTAGGTGATCCTTCAACACGGATTGGTCGTCAAGCGATAGGACGAGATACTGTCCAAAATGCTGTAGCACAATGTCATCACATAAGTTTTTCAGATAGAAGAACCCATATGTCATTGGTTCATAATCCATCAAATAGCCGTCTTCCATCTCGTCTGTGTGCGTGGTATACTCGGATGATGTCGAACAGTGGATGCTGTATCGCTTCTAGGAATCGTAAGACTGCCCGGCAGTTCTTTATATCAAAGAGGATCAAATCTGTATATGGTGTATCTGGCACAACTCCCTTATAATCCTTTGGATAATCCTGTAAAAGATTTCTACAAATTTCTACACGTATGTTAGAATTATATTCCGCCACCGTCAATTCCACTTTATTTTCAAGTCTACGTTCAAACCCAGTTTCAAGCGGTATGTTTTTAAAGTCTTTCCACACTTCAGGTTTAAACCGATGATAACTTGTCCGAGAACCCATCATCACTTCATTACTCTCATTTACTTTAAGGTAAACACCATCGTTTAACATGAGTGCATTCATGATTGTTACCTTATTATGACTTGTCATCTTGTCTGCGTAGCCTTTTATCCACTTCTTTCACCTGCTTCTTCAGCATTTTCCATTCAGGTATGGTCAGCAAGATACCCTTTTTCGTAGGACGGTTCCTTCCAGTCCCCTCATCTCTCAGGTATTTCCGAATGTTCACCACTCCTTCATTGCTTTGTTTCATAATCTTGATATACTTTCCATTGCCTAGAGAAAGCATTCCATCCCACGACTGTGGTGTTGGTGTCGTCTCCACTTTTAATTTCTTGATAGTGGTGGTGGTGGAATTGTTTACGTTCATGTCTTTCACTGTATCAGCTTGAGTATCCATATCCGTTGTTGCAGATCTTTTCCGATTCATGTTCACCCTCAACTCACTCACTCACTTTGAAGTTTGGTGAGAGTCCCCCCTTTTATACTGTTGCTGCTGCTGCCGCTGCTGCCTTGTAATGCCCATGCGCCAAAGTGGAATAGCCATCATTCAACACGTATCGCTTATCATCAAAGGGGGACAGAGCTACTTTCCTCAACTTCTCCGAGAAAATCTGGTGGTCATGACTTCGAATGGTGTGTCCTGTCATCATCATCTGTGTTTGGTTGAACAAACTGTCTTTATACTGCTGATGGTTCATCCGTCTTTGACACGCGTAAGTGATACCTTTGGCTGTATGTTTTTCTTTCCCACCATACATCATGCTGTACATTTTCGGCCGAAGTCCAACAAACTCTTCAGTGGGGATACCTGCCGTCTCATCTTTCATTTTCCCAAGTACTTTCTTGTTCACGCTGGAATGCAAGAAATGATTGGGGGGATAGTCACTTGTGTCGAATAAGTCGGCATCTTCCTGCATATCCTTGTAGATATCATCCGTTTCTATGTCGTAACATAGACTGTCGTGTCGCTGAACAACAACTTGGCGTTGGGATACTTGGTCATGATGTAGTTGTAATGAAAGTCAAACATGAACACTTTGCTGAGGTCGAGAATGGTGAAGCCGACTTGAATGGGCTTATCCACGGTTTGGCTACAACTTTCTTGAACCGCTTTTCCTGGTGAACGAGTTCCACATTGATGCGTTTTCTCACATTTTCCATGGTTTTGCCAAACACAGAGTTGTTCATCAATTTGAAAAAATCTTTCTCAAGCGGGTTCTTGGCCAACTTTCTCTTCTCCGTGTTCAACGAGATGTATTTCGCCAACCATTTGCTCTGTGCAAACATGATGGCACGATGCACCTTCGTGACTTTCAATCCCAGTGACACATATTGCTGTAAATTTCTATAATGAAGTAAATATTTCTTCTTGTCACACAAGTTGGGAATAAGCTTTTCACTAGGTTTGTCTTTCATGTTGATATCTTTCCGTAGCTTCTGACTATGCTCTGATAATTCTCCCACCTTCCGCTCTGGAGCCAGTGGGTAGTGATTATGACAATCATGAATGGTCTGTGGGTATTCCAAATCCACTTCTAAAATGTATCCAATCTCGTCATCTTCATTCACTTCCATGAAGTCAATGTATTCTGGCTCGTTCACCCACATGAATCCACTTTCCGGCATGCTTTGTGACATGGCCCAGCCGTACAAGTTGTTCGCATCCAGGTACATCAGGTAATGGGTCGGTTTCGTGGGATCATACTCTGCTACGTAGGGGTTATTTGCTTTCGCATACTTGTGTGTGATGACAGATATTCATCCACGTAAGCCTTGTTCAACCATTTGGTACATGTCAATGTCATTGATTAATTTCCACTTCACCTTTGTCGCTTTTAACATCGCACCCCACGACAGTCCTGACGCTGTATAGTAGTGGGCAGGATCCAATTCATAGGTGTTGAGACATACGTGAGAAAGTTTTCAAACACGTCAGCCAGCAGTAACACATCTGATTTCAGGTACAAGTTATGGTATTCACCAAATGTAGTACAGTGGAATGTCTCCCACACCTTCTGTGCATGCGCAGAATCCTCATCGCTGATGTCTTCTTCACTTCAATTCGTTCTCAAATGCCATGTATTGATGCACACGCTGTGGGTTTGCATTTGTTGAAGGGTGAAGGTGAGCCAGTACTGACCATAAGAAGCATTTGTTGTCTTTATTCTTAATGTTTAATACCACCTTTGTATTCTTCACTTTCTTCGGTAGTGGGATAAAACTGCTCGCTTCCAGAGGTGTTGATGTAGCTGCATGTACTTCAATATACAGGATGTTATCCAACACCCAGCCAGACCCTTGTCGCTCATGTTCATCAAACGTGGTAAACAATTCTTTATAGGCTTCTGGCAAGTCCTGTTCAATATCCTCTGGATTGTAGGCTATATGTGTTCGACTGCTGATAAAAACATTATCCACTTGTTCTACCATCACACCTTCAGCATTCGCCGTCAGTTTCTTGAAGCGTGCATGCACGACAATGTACCATTTCATGCCATGATTTAAGGTCTCCAACAAATTCTCTTTATCCGATTCTCTTGTTGCCGCATTTCATCTAATAAATCCGATCCATCTTCAGGCTCAAACCGCCTTTGCTGTGCGTTTTCACCAAGACTCACTCTTCTCCCTCTCCCTACTTGTACTCTCTTTGGTTCTTCCATCGGTACACATACATGTGTGTCAAACGCTTCCATAGATGCAAATATCTTTACACAATTACAGCAGAGGAACGGATCAAGTCTGATAATGCTATCTTGCATCGCCTTTTGTCTCTTCACTTCTATCTGCTGAACAAGCTCTTCACGAGCACGTTTCAACCTTGCTGGTTTACACGTATGTGCCACATACAAGTCCAGAAATGGAAATGTTCGTTTGCACTCATGACAAAACACTAATGTGTCTAAATTGTAGCCATCCTTGTTGCTGCTGCTGCCGCCATCAACTACTAAAAACTGATGTGATGTTCCCTTTTATATACACGCACACACAAAGAGCTGTTTGAAGTAAAACAATTTTATTGTTAGTTCTCACATCTAACAATACTTTCCACTTAACTATAAGATAAACCACAAATATTTCATGCAATAAAAAATATATTAAACAAGTTAGCGTTAAATGTAAAAAAAATGTTATTCAAACAAAAATGTTAAAAGATAACCAAAACGCTAAAGCACTATAAACACAGAGAGAGTCTAATGAAACAGTCATTTTTCCACCAGGATGCACCCGACCGTTTTTTTTTAAATTCATCTTCACCAACACGTCAACACGTTAGCTTTCTGTAATCACACTCAAATCGGTGAAAACAGTCTTCCCGACGGAATGGATGAAAGTTGTAATAACTAAAGTTCTTTAGCGCCCCGCACCACCACCAGCAATCTGTAAGCTCCGGTCCTGACAATGTCGCCGTTGTATGGAAGCAATCCACCACACGTTTTTGCAACAGTAATGCCGTGGGAGGCATTATGTTTCACCAGGCAATTGTGTGGCTGCCCCTCCCCCCCCCCCTTCATACTCCAGCCACACCCAGCACTTATAGCACTCGGTTGTTAACGTCACTATAACGCCACAGCGGATGGAAACTGTAAAGCTTCCTCCAAAGCATAGTTCATCTCAGCCTTTGCCTTCTCATACTTCATCGGTACCACAATGATAAAATATATTAAACAATTTAACGTTAACGTTTAATGTCATTCACATTTGCTGTTTGATGTCCAGCCTAACTCATCAGCTGTTGATCAACTGTGAATTCATAGTTTCTTACATGGTTACTAAATGACCGATATTAAGTAACCTGGAGAAAAATTACTACGCCTACTAGCTTTTACTTCTTTTCCTTCCCAAATAGAAATATGCCAACCGTCCGTATGACTATATGAGCAGTTTTCAAACTTTATATCAGTTTTTTTTTGCAATACTTTCAGATTTTATAAAAAAAATGAACTATTTTTCACTTCATGCACTCCAGTTAAAACGAGATAATCCAGTGGTTTCTACATAAAGTATCAACCGGGCTGCTAACAGCATTAAACGCAAATGACTGTTTAAAACAAGAAGAGAACAAACTCGTTCGACCAAGACAGTATTCTGAATATGTAACAAAAAATCCCGCCGATTGACTTGACCGGAATAAGGGAAAAAGGTTATTTCATTTTAACTGAGAGATTTTGATAACTGTTTCAGAATTCAAATTGAAAGAAAAAAGTAAAAAGTGAAAGAAAAAATGAGGAATTAACTTTGAGCGTGTTTTTTTTTTTTTTTTTTTTTTTTTTTTTGCATACGACCAAATTGGTGCTATATAACATTACAAGATAGTAAGGTAAAAAAAATGACAGCACATAGCTCACTGCATAACCACTCGGCCCCACCGACCTACCCCACTCCCTCCAACGTAGTGCGTTGCACGTTGTAAAAAGTAGCAATACAAACAACACACCAATTTTCCTTTTTAGAAGTGAAAAACAACACTGAAAATGTATAAAATTGCAAAAAATGCGTTCTTACTCTCAATGGTTACATGTAACTACTTCCTTGAAACAGGCGACAACAACACTCTTGATGATTTTAAGACACGCCTGTTTTGACTTGGAAGTTAAAAAACTGACTTACTGGCGTGTTTATACAAGTGAGAGTTACAAAATGACCGCCTGGCGTGTTTTCACGTGCTTAGACTAAATGACCATTTTTTTTACTAAACAAGCGGTATGTGTTACTAAAACGCCCGTGCGATTTACCAAACAACAGCTAGTATACTAAACAACCGACCTGAGTTTCTATATTGTAAAGCGCTTAGAGCTTTTATTAGAATAAGCGCTAAATAAGTGTATCTTAATAATAATAATAAAAAACGCAATACATCGTTACAATGCCAATAGTAATGACTCGAGCACAACACAGCAAAATTCTTAATGTGCAAAGTTATGTTACGAAGTTCCTGTTTTACTAGTTCTGCTCCCGGGCTCGATTGGTTCGGTCAAAAACATGCAAATACACATGAAACAAGGCAAGCATTATACATAATTTACCTTTTCATCGGAAAGTACCCCTTCCGAATTAAACAGATTCAAAAGTTTTTTCGTCTCAAGTGCCTGTTTCTCCATCCTCTGTCTCGGATCATCGCTCAATTCTATGTGACCACTTGTAACTGCAGTTGGAATATTAAGAAGAAAACAGTGATTAAAGCTATTGTCTCGCATGGGGAGTGTGCTTCCTTATTTTAACAAGTATGTCCAACAATCCTGGGAATTTGAGATAAGCTTAGCCCATGTTATTGATCAGACATCATTCATTGCTAACACAATTTGTGCAAGCAAGATGGGTATTGATGTTAGCTTTACATATCAGTGGCCACATAACCACATAGATTGATATGAAAGATTCTTTCAAGTTGTGGCATTTTCTTTCTTTTTGAGAAAATAATTCGTTACTACGGTATGGCCTTTGAATGTGCAAAGGAAACAAGATAAAATTGTGCCTCGGGCCTTTGTTCGGGGAACTAAAAATGGAATTCTTACAAAATAATAAACTTACACCCGCCTTCCTTATTTATCACTTTATCCTGATTATATTTTTTTTTTTTGCTTTTACAGAGCTTGTGGTTGTTGTTACTTTTTAGTAGTTTTTAAAATTTTACCGAGCATATATGCCAACTTCAATTGGCCACGGACGTCCAATTCGTGCGGAACCACGCTCAAGATGCTTTTCATAAAAGCCTCTTCGTTATTGGGAGCTATTTGGAAAACACAGGCTGCCCCAACTTGAGAAGTAATGTCTAAAGCGTCACTGCGTGCGGTGTCCACGAGCTCCATTAGTTCACGGAGTGTCATATTACGGACCATTTCTGTAAAGAAAATACTTTCACTGTGCAAGGTTGCATATGCCTAGGGTAAATATTTTCGGAGAACAAAACAGCACCTAAAGTGTAACACACAGATAGACGGATAGACGGACGGATGGACAGACGGCACTATACTATAGATCCCGGGCTCGCCCGGTTGGGGTCTAAAAATACGTGTTACTTATTTTACTACCAGTTTATGTTTCATAGACAAGATGGATTTAAAACACATTATGTTTTTCGGCGACACAGGCTGTTGTTTGTTTTCTAACTTGATATTCATATCACTTTTATAAATGGGAAAAGCACTCGGAAAGTCAAACAAACTCCAGAAAATACTAAATCTCCATGGAGGACGTAATAGTCTAACCTTTAGCAATATTGCAGATTTCATTCTGGTGCTCTGAGAGGTTCCTCTCTACATCGACCTCACATTGTTGTATGTCAACGACCTCCACGTCATTGATGACGGCGTAAGTTTTACATTTTGCAACCTTAAAAGTTATAAAAGGACATTTTAAGATTTAATTCCATTTAATTAGAGTTTTTGTTGCGGTTATATTGCTAATTCTTATACCTCATGGTAGAGGGGTTTACACGACCGCAGCATTACGTCTTTCTGTCTAACTCCTCCATGTACAGTAACAGTTTAACAGTTTAAACTAGACCGAATTTCGCTACACGTAGCGAAATGGCAACCTCTTGCAATAGTACAATCTATCTGGTCAAAGACACATTTTTCAGTGTTTTCACATCATTGTCAGCTTCCGAATTATCAAATTCAGTTTTCTAATCGTTTTCGAGATAATGGTCAACTTCCAGTTTTTGACCTTGATCATGACGGAGGAGGTCAAGGTCACCGAGGTACCTCTTACATAACGTCTTATAGGCCCAAGGGTCGAAAATAAGCTCAAAATCGCTCTATCTCTAACCGTTCTCGAGATAATGGTCAACTTCCTCTCTGCCAAACGCCGTCTTTCTACTACAAACCGTGTAGGAGGAGTTTTCTGGAAACCACTTTGAGGTAAAAAAAAATTGACCTCAATTTGACTTTGACCTTTAAGGTTAAGGTAAAAAAAATGCGGATTACATGATATCTTATCACTCTCTATATCTGTGCCAAATTTTATCGTCCTATGTCAAATAGCGTAGGAGGAGTTTTCTGGAAACCCCCGAGACAGAAAAAACAAACAAAAATAAATGCAAGGAATAAACATTCTTAGCAATTCTCAGCAAAACATACCCATTTGAAAACTATGTTTGCAAGTGGAAAATATAAAACTTTTTAGTCTGTTGTGACGGACATTGTTTTGTTCTTACTCTAGCAGCAAGAGTAAATAACAATTAATACATACGCTGAGTTTCGTAAACCTCGCCCATCAAAGAAATATAAACAAACCTTGCCGGCTGAACGACAATCCAACGGATCACTATCTCCCACTGGCTCCTCATAAACCAAACTCATTTCCTCCATCATCGCTTCCTTAAACATAGTAATTTATATATGTTGAAGCACATATGTCTCATCAGTGACTTTACAAAGTCAATGAAAATTGCAGTGACTTTGTACGGTCGTTATTTTACAGGTCCACACTAACATTGTAGATATCACTCTCCACACGACTCATGCTGAAATGGGAAAATGCTGACTTTCCTATAACCGTTACAAATACAGACTCTGACAGAGTAGCAATAAACGTCAATCCTCGACCGCCCGTCCATAATACAGTTTTCACAAACCATTTCTAATCATGAAAAAAATACACTTACGTCTCTCCCTTCATCCATCTTGATGTTAAAAGCCTTCACAACCTTCTCCACTCCATTATCGAACCTTACATGGTACTGCTCATTGTCAGCTGGGGCGGTAACTGTTGGCGGATAGTAACGAGAGTCTATCCATTTGGCAAGAACGGCCTGGCCTACTTGGAAAGCTTCCATATTCTGTAGATAAGAGTTTCATAACATAACGGAACACACCAACCGATCAACGGTCAACTGATAAACTCTTTAATAAACAAGCCCGAGGGCACAGCCCGGACATGAACAAACAGCTCTCATGCTCATATTCACGCGGATAAACAAGCGCCTGACTTATAATCGTCGAGATTTTTTTTTCAAAGAAAGCGTAACACAGAAGTTGTATATGATTACCCTTGTACTTTGAGGGTATTTTGCAAATGCCAATAAAAACTTATGGGTCGCTCAGTCTCACACAACGTAGCCACAAGGGTGCCTCAAAGCGAGCGCAGTTGACTTGTTTATAGTTATAAAGCAGGGCTTTGAAGCGGTGCCTGAAAACTTTGCAGCGTATCGCTTCTTGGAGCTAATTTCCACTATGTCTCTTTTTCATGAGGTTTCAAATGGGGATTGCATATTCAAGGTTGGGGCAAACTGTAGCTTTAAATAGGAGACCTTTTTGTCCAGGAAGGTCAAGGAGTCCAGCCTGTTTAGTTTGTAGCTTGCCTTGGTAATTTTTCGGACATGTGAAGTTAACATTTAGTCACTCAGAAATCCTTCCTTTTTACCACACTTACCACATCCCAACCGAATTCATATATGTAAAAGTTACGTTTCAGTCCTCTTTACAACTGATCATTTAAAAAACAAACATCAAAACTTGATTTATTTTATCAAAATCCTGTCAGCACAGTAAAAATGGTGCGATAGAAAAGAATGTCTACGGAGACTAAAATGTTATTCACAGAGCTCACGGACTACTTTTGAAAGGAAGTAAACATGTGACTGTTATTCAATCATGTAAATATCACTAATTTCCTCCCGCATACTATTGAGATATATAAGTTAGAATTTTTTTATTTTCAACTTTTTTCAAAAAGCTTTCGTTTCATATAAATTCATAACAGGATCGTAAAAAAAACCTTAAAACTAAACTAAAAAAAACATGTCTCATGATATTGTGAATTGATTTGAGCCACATACACATGTTTGAAATGCTGATCTCTCATCAAATTCTATGAGAACGGACAAGATCGTGAAGTAAGCATCTTTTTTTAATCCTTGATGATGTTTTAAATACTACTGCATATGTTAAGTGCTAAAAGGATGTTCTTACGGGCATTGTTCTCAAAAATGTGAATTTTTTGCAGTTAAGGTTAGTGGTTGTTTAGTAACCAAAACACAGAATTCATTTCAAATTGGCATAAATTTTTGATTAAAAAAAGAAAATGCAGAAAGTACTTATAACTGAAGATCTACTTTTCATATCCGTTGAGTTTGGTGGGGAGAAAATATTGAAAATAAAAAAAAAATTACCTCCCTAAAATTTACTCGAATGTTTGACGATCAAAACCCACACCCGATATATACACCGAACTTCATTTTTTGAAATCTCTCTGATTTTCTTATGATTTTTTAAAATGTAAATTTAGCCATTTTGCACACTGACTACACTATTTTCATACCTTATATAACTTCCAAAACTTTTTTTCTGGCATTTTAACTTTTCGAGATAATAACTGATACTAAATGACCACTGACGTACTTTTTCAAATGGCATTATCTTCGTATCGGTTTGTGTGTTAGTGACAATATTTGTCTACAAGAAAGACTAGGAACAGGGATTTATTTTAAAACCTTTCTAAAAATCCTATGTCTCTTACAAAAGGTAAAAAATAGAATCAAAAATTTATAACCGGTCATTTCGTAAACCTAATGACATAATAATAATAATAATAATAATAATAATAATAATAATAATAATAATAATAATAATAATAATAATAATAATAATAACAATAATAATAATAACACTGCAGCGACATCTTATTGTGTGTTGGCTGTTCCTATACGGTCTCTTCAGACACTTGTAGCTATAACGTTGGCTAATAACGTATAACTGCATCACGCCACAAACATTGTGAGTATGAAAGACTTTTCCTACATTAAGCCGAGGACGTTGCTTGGCGAAGATATCCGCAGATGTATCACTAGAAACGAATTCGTAATTTCTTAAGAATTTCCGTTTATTAATGGCCACTGATAGTAATAAGGTTGCAGCAAGCAATGATGTTCTGACTTTAGGACACTCCCTTGGAGTATCTGCCAATTCTTTTGAGGGAGTGGTCCAGAACTGTCGTTTATACCCTACTATTAGTGATTTAGGGAATTTCCCTACTCACTGTCACGGTATATGTACTACATAAAAGTATTTCTTTATTTAAGCTGCACAGCTAAATTGAATGTATTTGATGACATAAATTAGGCAGACCTTAGATAACATTGGCGTTTGTTGAAGTATTTTCTTTAGCAAATATATAATCAAATAAATTAGCTACGTGACAGATAACACAGCAGTACCTTGTGCTTTGACTGTTCACTTCGGGATACAATGGCCTACTCTGATAAAGTAGCCCGTCAGAAGAATAGTAAAATATGCTATAAGACATATTTCAGGAAATGTATATTTGCTAAAATGCTCTACAGCACAATGCTAGGATTAAATGTTACCGTGGAAAGTAGTTATTTTGTTATATGGAATAAACAATTCAAAGTGCATACAAAATGGCGGTTGAAAGTAGTTATGCGTAGTAATATATGCCAATCAAATAAATACGCAGCTTAGTTTCATGGCAGTCGTAAAGGTTACCAGTCAATTATGCATTGCAAAACAAAGAAATACATAACAATCGAAAGAAAACGTACGATAACATTAGGCACTACAATAACCCAAGCCATAAAGAGATCTTCAAGGAACTTTTTTAAATAAAAAAAAATCCAGGATGCGCACTGTGCTTTGGTCGGGAAATCAAACTGCGAGGGAAAACACCGTAGTGAATGTCTGAGTTTAGGGAAAATCCCTATCATTGACTGAGTGCACATTGGAGTACGTTACAACTCTCAGCTGATCTTTGTTTACTAAAACAACCGGTAAGTTGCAGGAGTTAATACTCTGCAATCGCCATAAAGACAATTATGGTGTTGTGACCCACTGCCACAGTACCCCAATCTTGCGTCATGGGATTAAGTGTGATACGTATGTTTACATTTCAATGAATAATTCAAAAGAGTAGATTTGAAAAATACCTGCGCCCTCTTGAAACTTTCATATTATACGTACTCGTCTTGGTCTACTTTCCACTCTACCTGTCATGGCTATTACAATGAGGAAAAATACAAGAAATTTATCTATCATATATTGAGTTCAAGTCTGCCTTAAGCACATTTTACAGCTAATACCTATCGCCGAGCTCAATAAGAAATACAAATCATAAGTAATGCATGTTCACTTGTGCACCAGTTGTAATTAATCAAACGATGGTTGCACACAAATTGATCACAATGAGTGTCCATCATGTTTTAAAATGACACCCCTAACTCGGAATTTCAAATAAGACAAGTATTATTAGTTGCTAGGCGAAATATATCATTTCCTGTTTATCAAAATATCTCAGAATAGTCATGTCATATGTATAGCACGATCTGGGTCCGAGCTATCCCTTTAGCAATAGCTTAGCAGGTTTGCCCCAGGTATTTAGTTAAGCAGAAGGTGACAAAACAATATCTTTCACTATTGCAATTAGTTACAGTTATATTTGGTTGCAAAGAAAGTCATTTCTGGATATTTTACGAACATTTCTGTCATCTGCTCATAATACAAGACCTGTGCAAACAGGCATGGAGGCGTTTCTTAACAAAAGAATGATTTGTTTAGAACTTCGTGTGGTCAGAAGAATGGTTTAAAAGAATTATGATGAAATAATTTGAGGAAATGAAAGAGGTCAATTATTTATTTTACATACTGATGCCTGCAACCTTCAGGATTTTCAGTTATCTTAAGCCAGGTCCACAACGAACGTGTCCAGAAATGCTCAAGTTTGTGTCCAGAACATTGATTAAATTAATTGCTGCATAACTAAATATTGGCCTCTACTCAATTAGATTATGTGCGCCAGAAAGTGCCACATGGTAAATGATATCGAGTCCGTTTAATTGGATATAAACACATAGCTGGCAAGAAATATAAGAATGCTGACTCAACGTTTAAATATTTCATGTTTCAACCAAATCATTAAAAAATAGGAAAAATGCAATCAAAGAATATATTCTGGCACATTGAAAAACAGGAGGGGGTATTTCAAGGTGATGTGAACTTCAAAAGTTGTTGAGAAAGGTGCTCCAATAATTAACCAGCTACACAACGCTTCTGATACTGTTCCCAAGATCTGACTATGGCCTATGCTGTCAGAAACCGAATTAAAACGTAAAAAAATCATCTAGACAGTTTAAGACGGTGATGCTCCTCTTTAAGCAGAATCTGTCATGCCAAGGCTTTCTAATGGTTGTGCTTGGGTGGGGAAAGCTATGGGAGTTGATGGTTAGGGCAATAAAACATTTGATTCCATAGCAATGTCGGTCTGCAATGGGAATCATGGCTTTATTTTCCTTTAAAAGTACTGATTTTCTGGAATTTATCGATAAGAGTGACAATAGATAACTTCACCAAACAACTGACCAAAACTATATGCAATATCACTCAGTTCTATCCCGTTGCACAAAGTAAAAGAGCTGAGAATCAGTTTTAAGTTCTCTTACTCCATTACAATCAGAGCTTTGAATAGATCCCGATGATGACGCGCACAGTGTCAATAAATTACAAAGTGAAACGTTTAGGAATGTGTTCTTGATAGTGGTAAAAATGTACCAGCTTTATAAAACCTTTGCGTTACATTCCCCTTAACATATAAATAGCGTGAAAATGTGCATCAGTACTACAGTGGCATAGATTATTATTTTATTCTGATTCATAGGAATGGGGATACGATCAGAAAATGCACACATGATGAGAAATAGACACTGAGACTCTACCAGTTAGCGTGCCGCGAGCCTGTGTGTCAAGGTACTGTGCGTGTCTGGGACGCTGTGTGCGTTCTTCTCTGATAAATCAGCATTTCACGGTACTGTACGCGTTGGGCGCTACGTCCTTGCTACGGTGAAGTTTCGGGTCAAAGTACTGTGCGTATCAGGCGATTTGTGGGAGTTTCGCCGTGGAACAGTGTCAAGTACGCCGCAGGGTGTGAGACATTTTGTGGGTATTTATTTATTTATTTAAGTATTTATTTATTTATTTATTTGTGCATTTATTTATTTATCTAGCATGTACTGTGGGCAGACCTGTGATAACGGTGGTTTAAGTGGATGGATTTATTGGTGGTTATTGTAAATAAAATCCTTGTTGTTTAAATATCTGCCTTTTCGCTGTGTTTCTTTGACTACCGGCCACTCATTTGCTCATCTGGCCCAAAACTCCGGATCACATCCGTGACATATATCAAGACGAGAGCAGGGACTAGTCTAGTTACTGTGGTAACACCACGGTAAAATCCAGCTTTTATTATCCTAAAGCTTAAACATCGTCTAAAGCCGCTGAATGTGTGATGGTTGAAATAATATGCGAAGAGAAATAATGAAATATTTACATAAAATACATAGAAAACAGAAATACACCATTTATCCCAAGAAACTTCTTATAGAAATATAAGCAGGAGCAATTCTATTTCGTATGGTGTCAACAAGTGTCAGATTCAGAGGCTTCAATTAGTGCAGAATGCTGCCGCACGCCTTATTGCAGGTTCCGGAAAATATGAACACGTTACCCCTATTTTAATGGAACTTCATTAGCTCCCTATCGAGCAAAGAGTTCTATTCAAAAATCTTGTATTTGTTTTAGTTGTCTTTTTGGATGTGCTCCAGAGTATTTGTCTGAGCTTCTCTGTTATTATGTTAATTCCCGCTCTCTACGATCTGAAGACAAAAACCTGTTGTAAATTTTGCTCCCAAAATTTGGAATGCATTACCGTTTTATTTGAGAAGCTGTAACAATTTAGTTCAATTCAAGAAAGGACTTAAAACTCATCTATTTAGATAGGCTTACGTATCTTAATAGTCGTGTTCACAGTATTATGTATCAGTATTATTTGGTTTTTAACTTTTTTAAAACTTTGTTGAATGTATTATCTCATATTTGTAATTGTACCGCGCTTAGAGTTTTATTAAGATAAGCGCATTAGAAATGGTATAAATAATAATAATAATAATAATAATAATAACATGTCAAAATGTTTCGTTAAAGCATTTCTGAGTACAGTCTATGAGAACATTTATAAAGCTGTTAACGGTATGCTAATTGCATTGGATCTGGTTTCAGACCCGATCAGAAAACAGAAAGGCATTGGCAAAAATAAAAGCATCCAAAGATTACTGATGGATCCAACACCACGTTTAAGGTCTGCAAGTGATCCGCACATCCAAAGGCACACAGGTAAGTTTATCGATTCGAAGTTCCCTTAAAGATAATGAAGCAGGTAAACATATTGCTTATATTTTTTAAGGAATCTAATTTTTAATGGGTCTGATAATCTGGGACTGGACGAACAAAATATGCTTTTACCTCATGCCTCAAGCCTCAGACTTTGGTCAGGGAGGGAGGGAGGGAGGGAGGGAGGGAGGGAGGGATGGAGGGAGGGAGGGAGGGAGGGAGGGAGGTAGGGAGAGAAGGAAGGAAGGAAGGAGGGGAGGGGAGGGGAGGGAGAGGGAGAGGGAGAGGGGGAGGGAGAGGGAGAGGGGGAGGGAGGGGACGGACAAACAGACGGACGGACTTAGGGATGGAAGGAGAGAGGCTGTGCTGAAACAGTTGTCGAAAAAATCAGAGGTCAAGCTAGTTCATGTGCTGTATAAATGTTGGATAAGCGGTACCATTGGATCTTCATAACACTTATTTTATCTCATTTTATTTGATAACGTATCAATTACGGTTAATGTCAGGCTGAGTAATTTATGAGAAAAACCAGAAAACATAACCTCAAATGCCCTATAAAGATTAACTTCTGTTAGGTTAGCTAAAACACAGTGACCAAACAGACTTCAGTTGCTTAAAGCGTTCTTCTATTATTGCGGGGCCTTGAGTTGAAATCCAACCAGGACATTGACCTTCACATTGATTTTCTCAGCTAGGCTAATGCAGTGGTTTACATTAGCTTTAGCGGGATTCAAAATCATGGCGCTTTGAGACTATTTCGGTCATGCTTTTAACAAGAGATAAAACCCTATTGCACAAAATAATGACTTACTTGTATATGATGGAAGTTTCTCAACATGTGTTTACTAAATAAATATATATGTGCTAAGAAAGATAAACCAAAACACCACATTTGTCGAAATGGAATATTGCTTAAACGAAATAGCGTTTGTATGGCGACAATAAGTCCTTTTGGATCGTATAGCCATGTCCTGGCTAAGTCCTATTTTTAGTTTTATTTAAATTCCAATATGAGCCTATAACTATTAATGTAATGCGCAAAAACATTTATTTTTCCAGAGCCATCTGGGGTCTTGGCCACGAATAAAGTTTCTACAGAACACGTAGCATTTCTGATGGCACAGAACCAGGCTGAGCAAAGAACTCTGAATGATGTCTGTAGAAACTGCAGGCGCAACTTTAATAACAGGCTGCTTACAGTCTGTGGTCACATGATATGTGGAGAATGTGAACCCGGTTTGAACAGATGTCCTAGGTGTGGAACACGTATAAGGGGAGTGATTGGGGTTCCTCCCCCGCACATCCTCCCTGTAACACAGAACAGACACCATATGGATGATGTGGAGGATGTTTCACCTGGCGTAGCTACATGAATACGGCACCACCTTCTTTATTTCTTTTGCCTTTTGTTCTCTTTGGGGGGAGGGGGGGGTTCACTTAGTAAAATTTGTACTCAATGTTCAATACCCAGGATTTAGAGGGTGAAATGCTCATGCTACCCCACATCCCCACACCTCCACACCCCACACACCCACACCCAATACACAACTCCCCCACACTCCGATACACCCCAACCCCTCGGCCCTGCCTTCTCTCTTGTTTTGTAGAGTCGTCTGTGCAACAACCAGTTTTATGTGACTCATAAGCTCATGCCTTTGCTTTCTTAAAAAGCACAAATACGATGTTACGAAATTTTAAAACGATTGTTATATTAAGAACTAGTGCCATATTCGCAAACTGTAGAGGAGTGAGTGTGTATAATGGTAGTAACTGATCGTCGCTCATTGTCATTCAAATCAAATTCAAAATCTATCTGTGCGGGGAGAGGGGGATGAAGAAAGTGGTGCGATTTAGTGGCCGGTCTACTCCTGGCTAATAAATGTTTAACCTTGATAAATTGTTGAGTTTTCTGTTATTCTGCATTCATTTATTCTCATACTGCAGACCATATTGCATTTACTGATTTTGTGTTTTACAGAATTTATCTTTTTTCGTTGGCATTTCAAAGTAGCTTTTAAAATGATAAAAGGTAAAAAGTGCGAAGGTTGATTCTTACATTTTCCAGGGGAGGGAGGGAGGGAGGGAGGGAGGGAGGGAGGGAGGGAGGGACGGAGGGACGGAGGGACGGAGGGACGGACGGACGGACGGACGGACGGACGGGCCAACGAGAGGTATCTTATGTGGTGGCTGCATTATGTGGTAGCATTTGATATGCCTGAAATGCATTTAAGTGGTAGGTCACGGACAAGATTATTTGAGAATAAAAAATACTTATGTGGTGGTTTATATTTGCCCGTGCCCTTGTGTGGTTCCCAGCAGGCGTCATGTCAATGTCAATAATGTTTATGCTTTGTGTGTGTCATTTGTAAATAAACGGAATTATATATGTGGTACTTTACTGTATAAAGATATTTTACAACTTATCTTTCACAACTGCGCATATTTATTTAACTTGCGTTGATGCGTGGTGCTTATTTTAGACCAGTGCGCATGTTTATTTAACCTGCGTTAATGCGTGGTTCGCCTTTGGAAAAACTGCGCATGTTTTTTAACTTGCGTTGATGCGCGGTTCACATTTCGGATCACGGCGCATGTCAACTTAACTTGCGTCGATGTGCGGTTCACACTTCGGATCAGCGCGCATGTTTGGTTAACGTGCACTGATGCGCGGTTTGTATTTCGGACCACTGCGCATATCTATCTAACTTGTGTCAAAGCGTGGTTCGCATTTCGAACCAGTGCGCATGTTCATTTAACTTGCGTCGATGCCCGGTTCGCATTTTGGACCACTGCGCATGTTTATGCAACTTACGTTGATGCGCGGTTCACAATTCGGACCAGTGCGCATGATTACATAACTTGCGTCGATGCGTGGTTTCCTTTTCCGACCAGTGCATATATTTAACGTGCGTTAATGCGTGGTGCTTATTTCGGAAACTGCGCATGTCTATTCAACTTTCGTCGATGCATGGTTCTTTTGTCGGACCAGTGCGCATGTTTATTTATCTGGCGTCGATGCGCGATTCGCATTTCGGACTAGTGCGCAGGTTTGTTTAGCTTGCGTTAATGCGAGATTCACATTTTAGGCCAGTGCGCATGTTTCTTTTATTTGCGTTGACGAACGGTTCTTATTTTAGACAAATGCGCATGTTTATTTAACTTGCGTTGATGCGCGGTTCACATTTCGGACCAGTGCGCATGTTTCTTTTATTTGCGTTGATGCACGGTTCTTGTTTTAGACAAATGCGCATGTTTATTTAACTTGCATCGATGCGCGGTTCACATTTTGAACTAGTGCGCATGTTTGGTTAATGTGCACTGATGCGCGGTTCAAATTTCGGACCAGTGCGCATATTTATTAAACTTGCGTCGATGCGCATCTCGCATTTCGAAGCAGTGCGCATGTTTATTTAATTTGCGTCCATGCCCGGTTCACATTTCGGACTAGTGCGCATGTTTATTCAACTTCGCTGATGAGCATGTCGCATTTCGGACTAGTGCGCATGTTCATTTCGCTTGCGTTGGTGCGTGATTCACATTTCGGACAACTGCGCATGTTTATTTAACTTCAGTTGATGCCCGGTTCGCATTTCGGACTAGTGCGCATGTTTATTTAACTTGCATCGATGCGTGGTTCTTTGTTCGGACCAGTGCACATATTTATTTAACTTGCGTCGATGCGCGGTTCGCATTTCGAACCAGTGCGCATGCTTATTTACCTTGCGTCCATGTCCGGTTGCGCATTTCGAACCAGTGCGCATGTTTATTCAACTTCCGTTGATGAGCGGTTCGCATTTCGGACTAGTGTGCATGTTCATTTGGCTTGCGTTGATGCGCGTTTCTTATTTTAGACCAGTGCACATGTTTATTTAACTTGCGTTGATGCCCGGTTCGCATTTCGGACCAGTGCGCATGTTTATTTCACTTGCGTTAATGCGCGGTTCGCATTTGGAACCAGTGCGCATGTTTGTTTAACTTGCGTTGATGCGCGGTTCACATTTCGGACTAGTGCGCATGATTACTTAACTTGCATCGATGCGTGGTTCTTTGTTCGGACCAGTGCACATATTTATTTAACTTGCGCCGATGCGCGGTTCGCATTTCGAACCAGTGCGCATGTTTATTTACCTTGCGTCCATGTCCGGTTGCGCATTTTGAACCAGTGCGCATGTTTATTCAACTTCCGTTGATGAACGGTTCGCATTTCGGACTAGTGCGTATGTTCATTTGGCTTGCGTTGATGCGCGTTTCTTATTGTAGACCAGTGCACATGTTTATTTAACTTGCGTTGATGCCCGGTTCGCATTTCGGACCAGTGCGCATGTTTATTTCACTTGCGTTAATGCGCGGTTCGCATTTGGAACCAGTGCGCATGTTTGTTTAACTTGCGTTGATGTGCGGTTCACATTTCGGATTAGTGCGCATGATTACTTAACTTGCATCGATGCGTGGTTCTTTGTTCGGACCAGTGCACATATTTATTTAACTTGCGTCGAAGCGCGGTTCGCATTTCGAACCAGTGCGCATGTTTAATTACCTTGCGTCCATGTCCGGTTGCATATTTTGAACCAGTGCGCATGTTTATTCAATTTCCGTTGGTGCGTGGTTCACATTTCGGACAACTGCGCATGTTTATTCAGCTTGCGTTGATGCGCGTTTCGTATTTTAGACCAGTGCACATGTTTATTTAACTTGCGTTGATGCCCGGTTCGCATTTCGGACCAGTGCGCATGTTTATTTCACTTGCGTTAATGCGCGGTTCGCATTTGGAACCAGTGCGCATGTTTGTTTAACTTGCGTTGATGCGCGGTTCACATTTCGGACCAGTGCGCATGATTACTTAACTTGCATCGATGCATGGTTCTTTGTTCGGACCAGTGCACATATTTATTTAACTTGCGTCGATGCGCGGTTCGCATTTCGGATCACGGCGCACGTTAACTTAAATTGCGTCGATGCGCGGTTCATATTTCGGACCAGAGTGCATGTTTAAATAATAACCACACATTAACACAAGTTAAATAAACGGATAAAACTGTAGGATAAGATTCATTTTGAGGTATTTTCTTCAAAAATTTCCCCTAAAATCAAAATTCAAGATCGAGTGAAAAAGCACAAGCCGTATGCCCGACCCATCTAGGGCTGCCTCATACTAGATACCAAAAATAAATGAAATCGGATAAAAACAGTAGGAGGAAACGCACTTTGAAGTTTATTCTTCAAAAAATCCCCAAAAATGCAAACATTTTCCGCAGTGGGTGTATTCTTAAGATTCTCCCCACCCCACAGCGGGATTCAAACAAACGCTGCTCTCCTTATTTGCTTTAGAAATTAGCTGTATAGTTGCATTATTTTCCAACAGATGGGGTTACAGGACAGTTGATCAACGGACTTTGACGGACTCCCTTATGTGGTTTGTTTTGTGCTCAATGGGTGCTTATGTGGCTACCTCATGAGAACCACCACATAAGGAAGAAAAACCACATAAGTGACGGATGAACCGAAAATCCACCACATAGCATAATCATTGTGGGCACGGACGGACGGACGGACGGACGGACGGACGGAGGGACGGAGGGACGGACGGAGGGACGGAGGGAGGGAGGGACAGACGGAAGGACGGAGAGACGGACGGAAGGAAGGAAGGAAGGAACGAAGGAAGGAGGGAGCAAAGGAGTGAAGGAGTGAAGGGGGATTGACGGGGAGAGGTTGTACTGAAACAGCACGAAAAAAATTATTTCGTCAAAATAAACATTCAGCGCGTTTTGTAATGTTTGGATTTTATCGTTCGACATCGCAACTTCAAGTAGACCAATTGCCCTGATCATGGTACTTGATCATGGGATACCGCCAATAGAGTGTTACAAGAGCAAAAACATAAAGGACCTATTTTACTCACAATTGTTACAGTACTTCCGCGTGACAACAGTTTTTGTTATTTGTCAGCTGATTTAGCACGAGTGTGCCTTATGTAAAGACAAGTTTATCCGTATGAATGAGCATTTGATCAAATGTTATTTTTATTAATCTTTATAAGTGTACTGTATATTTGTTTTCTGTGTTCACACTTGGTGACTAACATGCCGTGATACAGTGCAAATACGAAAAAAAATTCGCGCTATGTGATTGCTATATTAAAACCTTTAAAAAATTTTAGTTGTTCTTTCTTAAAATTTTGGGCGAAATATTCGCCTATGACATAATGTAACGAGATGAGGGCTACACTGTACTGTCAAGGTGGCATGACGTGTAGTGTAGGTGATGCAATGCGTCCCAAGCGTGACACTAGAATGTGGTATGTGGTACAATGTTCAGCGAGGGTGACGTTATTCGTCTGATGTGTCACACCATGTAGGGAATGTGGTACAATTGGTAGCTAGTGTTAGAATGTCTAGAAAATGTAACAAAATGAGTAGCAACTGTGACGTTATTCATAGTGATTGTCACACTTTGTAGCAACTGTGACAGGATGAGTAGGGAGGAGTGTGACGCCATGCGTAGTGAGTGCCACACTCTGCAGCAAAAATGACAGAATTGGCAGTAAATGTGCCACAATGTGAAGTGAACATGACACTGTGCGAACACTGTGCACTGTTCAGAAGATGTGGCACCATGAGTACAGAGTGCGACCATTTAACAGCAAGCCTGAACTAAAATATGCATAAGTGTAGCACGTTGACAGAATGAATAGCGGGAGGTTGATGATCTGATGCGTATTCAGAGTGTCATACTCTGAAGCATGTGATCCTGGCAACTGTACGAAATAGTCAGAATCTCTGTCTTCCCGATAACTGAAGCATTACATGACATCTAACGTCACTGTCCAATCATTAAGGAACAAACACATAAAAAAATTTGCTTTGCTTACCATGTCCTATTTAATCTCAGATATGATAAATCTTTATTATAGAAATCATTGAACTCTTTTCAGAAGATCGTTAGACGTGAAAGATTCTAAATTGTTCCAACAATACAAAAGGCTATATCTTTGAAACCAAAATTGTGAATTTGTGTTTAAATATTGGGAAATGTTTAGTAAGATGGCCTCGCAAGGGAACAGATCAGTTAATAAAATATCCTTTGATTATATGTTAAAAATTTCTCTCTTTTTTCGTTTTTTTTTTTTAATTTCGCCTTTCATCTAACTCATAATACAGGTTTTTGTTGTATAAAGAAGCACAAAATGTACCTCTTCTTACATGCTTTTGTTGACGAGATAATATGGTAAAAAATGTGGGCACGGAAATCTAAATTGGAAGAAAATCCGCCGCATGTGAAAGCGGTAGTATCTTTTGGTTATGTCCTATTTCGCGTGCAAAAACCCTTAAAACTTTAAAAATATAAAACTTCAAATGTACTTAATTTCTGTCCCGTGTGCTGGAAATATCTTCTGAAAGCCTTGAAAAGCCACTTGAGTTTTTTATAGCTGACTGAAGTGGCCTGATACTTTAAATATCGAGTGATTGCTTACTACAATAGTGTTAATAGGTCCTACATTTGGCAGTAAGATCATTTTTAACACCCGAATGAAAGTAATGTTATCACTTAAAGCATTTAACGATAGTATAGACAGATATATTACAGTGTCTACATGCCAGTTTGCTCAGATATTTTGTTCTTATCTTTTTATTATTTTTTTAAATCAAGAAAGTGAAGAAAAATATTTTTTACATATGAAAACTGAAATATGAAACTATTTCCAAAAACCATTTTCCTATTTTTATTGAAAACTAAACACGCAACATTGGATGTGGGATTGCAGATATGCTATAAGTGACCTTCATCGTTATTCATCATCCAAGATAATGGCACAATGCACCTTGAGGGTTCAGAAAATGTCGATCCCACAAAACCGTAACATTAATTCATGTACTTTGGATGTGATTTATCATAACAAAAATCAACGTCTCCCCAACGTCTTTGATGCAATAGGGATTAGAAAAGCAACGGTATTTAGACCTTGCTTTTAATCGAAACCAAAACACAACTTTCTTCGACGGAAAGACGGTTAGAGATAGAGCAATTTTGAGCTCATTTTCGACCCTTTGGGCCTAAACAGCGTTACATAAGAGGTACCTCGGTCACCTTGACCTTCTGGGTCACGGTCGAGGTCAAAAACCGGAAGTTGACTATTATCTCGAAAACGGTTAGAGATAGAGCGATTTTGAGCTCATTTTCGATCCTTTGGGCCTAAACAACGTTACATAAGAGGTACCTCGGTGACCTTGACCTTCTGGGTCACGGACGAGGTCAAAAACCGGAAGTTGACTATTATCTCGAAAACTGTTAGAGATAGAGCGATTTTGAGCTCATTTTCGACCCTTTGTGCCAAAAAGACGTAATATAAGAGGTACCTCGGTGATCTTGACCTCCTCCATCATGGTCAATGTCAAAACCTGTAAGTTACCAGTATCTCAAAAAACGGTTAAAAACTGAAATTGATTTTTTTGTGCCTAAATTAGGTTACATTATATTCACTTCAATGGCCTCGTTCAAGATAATAAAGCTAACAATTATGTTGAAACACTGAAAAATGTGTCTTTGACAAAATAGGTTGTGTCTCTGCCCTTGCAAGTGGGTACTATTTCGCTACGTGTAGCGAAATTCCGTCTAGTTTGTCGGCTGATTTAGCACGAGTGTACCTTATGTAAAGACAAGTTTATCCGTATGAATGAGCATTTGATCAAATGTTATTTTATTAATCTTTATAAGTGTACTGTATATTGGTTTTCTGTGTTCAAATTTGGTGACTAACATGCCGTGATACAATGCGAATACGAAAACAATTCGTACTATGTGATTGCTATATTAAAAACCTTATAAAATTTTAGTTATTCTTTCTTAAAATTTTGGGCGAAATATTCGCCTATGACATAATGTAACGAGACGAGGGTTAAACTGTACTGTCAAGGTGGCATGACGTGTAGTGCATGTGATACAATGCGTCGCAAGTGTGACACTAGAATGTGGTATGTGGTACAATGTTCAGCGAGGGCGACGTTATTCATCTGAAGTGTCACACCATGTAGGGAATGTGGTACAATTGGTAGCCAGTGTTAGAATGTCTAGAAAATGTAACAAAATAAGTAGCAACTGTGACGTTATTCATAGTGATTGTCACACTTTGTAGCAACTGTGACAGGATGAGTAGCGAGAGGAGTGTGACGCCATGCGTAGTGAGTGCCACACTCTGCAGCAAAATGACAGAATTAGCAGTAAATGTGCCACAATGTGAAGCGAACATGAAACTGTGCGAACACTATGCATAGCACTGTTCAGAATATGTGGCATCATAAGTACAGAGTGTGACCATTTAACAGCAAGCCTGAACTAAAATATGCATAAGTGTAGCAAGTGTGACAGAATGAATAGCGGGAAGCTGATGATCTGATTCGTATTCAGAGTGTCATACTCTGACGCTAGTGATCCTGGCAACTGTACGAAATAGTCAGAATCTCTGTCTTCCCGATAACTGAAGCATTACATGACATCTAACGTCACTGTCCAATCATTAAGGAAAAAATACATAAAAAAATTTGCTTTGCTTACCATGTCCTATTTAATCTTAGACATGATAAATATTTATTATAGGAATCATTGAACTCTTTTCAAGAAGATCATAAGACGTGCAAGATTCTAAATTGTTCCAACAATACAAAAGGCTATATCTTTGAAACCAAAATTGGGAAATGTTTAGTAAGATGGCCTTGCGAAGGAACAGATCAGTTAATAAAATATCCTTTGATTACATTTTAAAAATTTCTCTTTTTTTTCGTTTTTTTTTAATTTCGCCTTTCATCTAACTCATAATACAGGTTTTTGTTGTATAAAGAAGCATAAAATGTACCCCTTCTTACATGCTATTGTTGACGAGTGAATATGGTAAAAATGTCGGCGCATAAATCTAAATTGGAAGAAAATCCGCCGCATGTGAATGCGGCCGTATCATTTGGTTATGTTCTATTTCGCCTGCAAGGTCCCTTCTGCTGGAAATATCTTCTGAAAGCCTTGAAAAAGCCACTTGAGTTTTTTATAACTGACTCAAGTGGCCTGATACTTTAAATATCGAGTGATTGCTTACTACAATGGTGTTAATAGGTCCTACATTTGGCAGTAACATCATTTTTTACACCCGAATGAATGTAATGTTATCATTTAAAGCATTTATTGATAGTACAGACAAATATATTGCAGTGTCTACATGCCAGTTTGCTCAGATATTTTGTTCTTATCTTTTTATTATTTTTTAAAAGAAATTGAAGAAAAATAATTTTTACATATGAAAACTGAAAAATGGAACTATTTCCATAAACCATTTTCCTATTTTTATTGAAAATTAAAAAGCAAAATTGGATGTGGGGTTGCAGATATACTATAAGTGACTTTAATCGTTATTCCACTTGTCAATTATGGTCATATTCTATCCGTTAAATTCATTCGTTATCATCGTCGTCGTCACCGTCGTCATCGCTTGACATGGCCACTTCTTCCTCAAGATGCTTTAGATGTGCTTGTATCTTTGTACTAAGTGGCTTGGCGCTACCATTTACAATCGCATTTGCAACCCAGAGCGGGTAGTCAGATCCCTTAGGATTGGGCATTGCTTGCTGTACTGGCGGAGCACCTAACGCTTCCTCAGGCCTAGTTTGCTGTACTGTAGACACGTCCGACGGAGCCCCTAATGCTTCCTCCAAGGCTTTTTCAGCTTCTGCTAGTGTACTTAGGAAGGCAGCAGTTTCCTCTGCAGTTAAAACTGCATCTGTAAAAGCCACTGTTTCATTGCTGAACAGGCTATCAATTTCCATGTTGCTAGCCGTTGTTGCTTTTCGAGACGTCTCCATGATGGTTTGGCAATGCAGTGGTCATAGAAGTGTCTAACGGACCTTTTAATACTACTGGCGGTGAGCCATGAGTCAGCGGCTAAAAAGTCGATCGGCGGGGGGGGGGGAGGGGGCTGTCGACCAAGTCGGCTGGCGGGGGGGGGGGGGCTCACTTTATGCAGTCAGTCTGCTTCTATCCCTAGGGGGGTCCTTTCTCTATGGGGGGTTCTCACTTGAGGAGGTATATAACTGCTAGTCTTTTGAGCTCAGGCTCACAACCGCTTTCATCTTTCACTACGACAATGGAGCTGTGAACCAGCCTGTGAGATATTTTTTACCAGATGCTGCCGGATCCTGCCAACGCCAAGGTTCTCTGTGTTCCGGTCTTTTTTAACAGGAGGGTGACGCTGGGAAAGCGGTTGCAAAATATCGAGGAGGGAAATTACGTTCAGGCTTACTTCCGATGCACCATGCTGGGGGAATCGATACCATCAAGACTTGAGGAGGAAGAGTATCCAGCATGGGCAAGATTCTTCCTCCAGCAAGACCTCGACATATGTATTGCATGCGGCTGCATGCTCAGTCCGGACGGTGTTATCGCTGTGGATTGCGGCCATCAATCATGTATTTACTGCGCTGCACTTTGGACCCAGATGATGGCGCTTGCTGATCAATACACGATTGCATGCTTCACCTATGGACTGAAAACAGATCAATTTGTTTTAAACAGCCAGCAATCAACACACTGCGCAAGGCCAGATGTTCTACAGCTCTAGAGTCCGGCAGCAGCAGCAGCAACAGCAGCAAAAACCTCCCGGCCCTTCTAAGGGCCCCCCACTAATACGAAATGAGCGCTAATCGTGTCATGGTGTTAGTATGTATGTGTATGCATGAGAGTGTGGGAAATGCTATAAAAATATAAAAAAAATAAACAAATAAATAAAAAAAATAAAACGAGGGCTATTTTTATACCCCTTTTTTATACCCCCTTTTGACTTTAAGAGGGCGTTATAGGTGAGCTCTAACCATGTAGCTAGGAGTTTTCTATTTATAAAATGGAGAACTTGTACGTTTGGGGAGGTGTCTCATCTGTCCGTCTGCCCGTCTGCCGTGTTATGTGTGTGCAGAGAGAGATAAAAAATAAAATAGATTGCCCCAGCTGCCCCAGCTGTCCGTTTGAATGGTCACCCGTTTGAATGGCCGCCCGTTTGAATGGTCGCCCGTTTGAATGGCTGCCCACTATCCCTATTACGTCATTATGACGTTCATATGACGTTCATATGACCTCCATATGACCTCCATATGACCTCCATGTCACGTCAATATCACGTCCATATCACGTCCATGACGTCATTGTGACGTCACTATTTTAGAAACCCCATGGGGCTTCTAAAACACCTCGTGACGTCATTATGACGTCACTTCCTGTTTTGGAAGCTCTACTTTTATCCTACTATCCACTTCCCACTCACCCCCACCTTGACCAAATTCTGTAACGGCTACTGCTCACAGATCTAGACTTATATAGGCCAATGCTCTGGGGTTTTATTTTACCTACATTTTGGCAACCCTTCTAGGGGGATACCTGAAGATTTTCAACTTTTCTAGCAAGCAAAAATAAAATTCATTAATCTAACGTCCAAGGTTGAACATCGCAAATCATGAAGTGCACTAATTTGAAAGAAAATAGAATGTATGTTTGTGCTTTTTGGGGGGAAGCACTTTAATGTTAATCAAATTTACAATGTTATCCGTGTGATGGTTGACCAGTGTTCCCCAATGAGTACAGGCAGTGGTGGTGTTGAAAGATTAGCACAACAAACAAAATACAACTGCTTACATATTCCAGCCGGCAATTGTGTTGCCATTGCATTTATTCAAGCACTGTCTTGTTTCTGTTCGTAATCAAAGGAGGTTTTGATAGATCTTGCAGCATTTAAACGGGGTTTTGGGCTTTCACGCAAAGTCATCAGGCCGGACATAGATTCCTTCAATGGGTGTACAGTAGCCATGATCTGCACTGTTGTTCTCTGGCCTGCATATTAAATGTGTGAGATATTGTAACAAAGGTCTCCTTTTATTAAATAATGTCATTACGTAATCTCTGCAATTAGTAGGGTGTGACCTTTGAGGTCAAGTTCAGTTTAAATGCTGAAATCATTTATATGTTTCATGTGCGGACCGCTAAAACATACAAAAACTTCATTTGTTAATTACTGTTTTCACTTATATTTTGAATCTCTAATTTTGTAGATGCCTCGATGAAAAAAACGGTGTCTCACGATTTCCTTACTATTAAGAAAATTAATTATTCTTGAGTTGAATATAAAATGCCAAAGCTTTGGGAATTAAAATCCGATGTGGGTTGTTATACTGTAATTTAAGACTGTTTGGTTCTGAATCAATTCTTTAGGTAGCTAAGTTTTTCTTAAACAGGGTCAACTACATCTCCACTGGCGATTTTCAGTTTTAGTATAATTGAATATTGGAAAATGTGACTGTTTTTGGAGTAGAGTTCTGCAATTTAGCACTACAATAGTCTTACAATAGTAAATAATTTTGATATATATGTGTGCATTGTAAACGGGTTTGTGAAAGAATTATTATATAAAACTTATATAATCGTATTTGCTTTTCACTGGAAACGGACGGCAAAAAAATGAAAACATTTACAACGGAACAAACACGTTAATTAGACGTCGAAAAATCGACTTTGCATATATTAAAATCGAAAACCTGACGGTGTATAGACGGTGCGCTCGCAACAAAAACATCTTTGTGTTATTCTTCACCCAAAATTATAGCAATGACTTAGTAAAAATGACCAAAACGAAGACGTAAAATGTGAGAATTTTACAGGCACAAGTTTTTTCCCAGCTATTTTTGAGAAAAATTCATGGAAATCGATTTCATACGTATTCTGGCTGGCGGTATAACCCAATGTTGGGAATACCCCTGGATAATTTGTAGGCATCCGAGCCGTTGAAGCGATGTACAGGTGCAATTGAAAGGCCAATATTAATAATGTGTGAAGCAATTTGATCTATAAGTGGAAAAAGTGGTATATAAATGATTATATTATTGTCATCGCAAATAAGTCTAAAGCATTTCATAAACGAAGAAATAATGCTCCAAGAAACATCAACAAAAATGCAACAAAAACGTTATCACATTTTCGGAGCTCACATAAAATGTAAAAGTGCTTCATTTTGACTGTGACTTTTATAATTTCGGTGAAATCACAATAGCTTTCCGGTTTGGTTTGCAAAATATTGGCTTTTAATCCATTTATCGTATGTAAACGAAACTAATATACCACTATTTTGGAAAATATATTCATTGCATAGTCTCAATCATGTGTGTCAATTTTGCGGAAAGGGGGTAATTTTATTCAGTGCTCTTCATTTCCCATAAATTGTATTTTCTATCCTAATTGCACTGAGACAAAAAGCTGTACCCAAACATTGTGCATATATTTTGCAATCGTAGTGGTTTGTTAGACACTTTCACGCTAAATTGGATTAAAATGGCACCCAAATCACAAAGGTTTCCGGCACCCATCTCCTATGTCATTTCGTTAAATTTAAGCACTGCATCAACCAGCTTAAGAAAATATTCTCTCTGCTTAGGAATTAGCTACTTCTCAAATTACGCCCCCTAGTTTCGAACAAATGGACTGTTAAACTCTGAGTATTCATAAGAACGTTTGCACAGTAAACTAGCTACTTCTACTGATTGTTTTATGTTGATCTACCCTCCTCTTCTTCATCCACCCACAATCACTATATTACAACTATAATACAGAATGCTAATATCAATGAAAACTTATTCAGACAGCTGCTTTAGGGGATACATATTCGGAGACATTAAGTCAAGAGAGCTTATATTTTATTATTCACTGACGTGCAAAGATTTTCGTTGCAAGGGAAATAACCTGTATCTTAACATAATATACTGATAGTGGGGGAAATTCCCTTTAAATGGTGTGGCAAGAGAATAGATAGATAGGTACTTTCCCTTAGCACAGAGATTGTAATGTTTTGCATTTTTCCTTCATTGTATCTCAAACTGCCGTTTGTGGATTTAGCGAGCAGAACGTATTATTATTATTATTTTCTTTAGTTTAGCAAGCAATGCCTCGAACAATGCTTGGGACATGGATAATAATTGAGTCTATGAAGTTTTATTTATATATAGAAATTAATGTTATATTGCCACTAAAATCTTCTTGTAGCTGGTCTATCATATTGTCATGTCAGTGCATAAAAATGGGATACGAAAAATTGTGCAAACTGAGTTATAAATCGGGCATTGCTCAATACACATTTACCAAAATGCGGCAGCCTAATAAACCCAGTGCTATATGCCAAGCCCAAACTATACTTGAAAAATGCAAACTATTACACGGCATTGGATTAAAAGTAAATTGTGTGTTCATAAATATATTCGTAATGGAAGGTAAAGGCAAATGTGAAATAAATCTTTAAAATGTTATTACGCAAGCAAGGCAAATGTGTAGTTAGCGCAAAAATGAGGCCGCCTAATAATCCCAGTGCTGTACATCAAGCAAAAAATTATGTTTGGAAAATGCGACCTACTACAAGACTTTGGATTAAGATGGTGGCTGAAAGTAGTTCCAATAGCATGTCTCAGTGTATAATCAAAAGGCGATCACTGAAGCTGAAATAGGGAAAGAACCGAACGAACGACGGCTGCAGTAGCACATGGATATGTTATTGTATTAACACGAGGTAGAGAGACCTAATAAGGTCAAGGAGCGTAGATAGTGTAGTGAAAATGTCGAAATTGAAGTAAGATTTTGTGGCCATTCTGCCCTTTCTTGTATATGGTGATCAAGACCGTTGGTGCTGGGTAAGTGTTTACAAGTTGTTTATTAACAACAGTTTAATATTTGGAGGATTCGATATTATTAGCTGCATTCTATTTTTGCAAGATTAATTAGTTTTTTTTCATTTCTGATTGACAGCAGGTGAATTACCAGTTTTAAATGTATGCACCCATATGGTATACACTTGGTATGAAAAATATGTATTTTTAACTCCATGTCTTGATGATTACTCCTAATAATATTTGTTGTTACCAACTGTTTATAATTCACTCGGTGTGCGAATTGAGAATGCCCCATTTCCTCATGTAGTAACCTTCCAAAGACGTCGATAAAATAAACCAGTTACGCCATACCACATAAATGATTTTTTTTCACTTCGCTTGCTCTATCGTGTATTTCATATAGTTTATCTATGATGTCGTAAGCAATATCAACAACAAAACTCAGCATGTCAATCAAGATGGCTGAGCAGGACAGTTATGTGGTATTTAATGTAGGGCACAACTTGCATAGCATTGTATATGACAATGTACGAGGCAAAACGTCAGGGCGATAAATTCCAGGACGTTTTACCCTCGCCCTCCATTAGCATTGAGAATTCTCCCTGTTCGGCGTTGAGCTGGATGACTTTTGAAAGGTCCGGTCTAAACGATACATGTATTGTTGCATTTAAACTTTGTCAGCTTTGTCTCGAGGCATCCACGCTTGATCTCTCCACATTCAGCCTCCCCGCCACCACTCCAAGTTCACTCCACGCTTTTGTGAAATATGCATTGATCTCTTTGTAGTGGAATGAAAACAACCAAACTGTTTTAAGTAGAGCTAAGTTCAATCGGTGATTTAAACAGATTTAAGCTTGCCATTAAAATAAACAATGTCGAGTTTCTAAACTGTAACGATGAATACATAAGTTTAACATTAGTTTGCTGCCAAACCAATTAGTATATTTGACTTTTTAGTTTATATTTTGCGTATTAAGTACAAAAATTAGTATTGACTTTTAAATATATCTGAGACTTGGGGTAAAATTGTCTCACACCAGATACAGTATTTAAAAAGAGCTCGTATAAACCACTTTAGTTAGTCACCAGAGGCGCTGGTGTTCTGCCCCCGTTCTCTTTCTCGTCAGTGATTTCTTTTTTTTTCGTTTTCTGATAGCCATAAACAAAGCAGGCAAGTAATTTTTTATAATTGTTAAATGTTAAGCTTTTGTTTGATTGTTTAGATAAGTAGGATATGGTTTGAGACAGATTGCTTATTGCTGGTTGTGTTTATATATGACCTTTACTTCACTCTTTTCGATAATAGGTACAATTTATCGGATTGTACACCGTAACCAACAATTTTGCACGGATAAGGCGCTGGCGGCGATCAATTGAGATGAATTTGGTAAATTTGCTTGAAATATACGGTTTGCGCTCTTCCTTAAGCTTCAAGCTCTTTTCCTTTCTTTCCTATGTAAATACTTTTAATATTTTGGATATAAATATGTTTGTATGTGAGAAATGATATTTTGAAATGGCACTCGATTACAAATTGTCTCCCTTCTCCTGGCAAGCAACATGATTTTTCGATGTTCTGTAAACTGTTTGCAAACACTGCATTTATTGACAAACTCAATGTACACCCTAAAATTAAAATCCATCGAAGTGAATCCTCACCCAAACTTTGCTTACTTATTGCAGTTGATACAGCTATTCGGCTGTATCGTCTCTACTCTCCCAGGATATACTTGCAAATGTTAAGTACCACCCACCTTGATTTGTTTCTTGTAAGCTGGGTTATCATAGAATATAATTGCAAATTAGTGCAAAAGCATTTGCTTGTGTGGACGAGAAACGGGGATATTAATTATAGTATATCAAAGAAGACAGTTTGTCTGTATGAGCTAGCTTTGGGTCTGGCTGAGTAGTAGTTTGGGTTGTGTATCACTTGAATATGCTCCTTTTTGGTTGTGTATTTGTAAGGAATGCTATAGTATGTTGGTGGTCATGACTACACAACATTTGAACACATGAACAGAACTCCGTCTCTGGCATGAACCATGCCTGTGTTTGGCTTTAACTTTGCCAGTTGTTTTATTGCTTCGATTTGGAGGACAATAGGTAACTTTATCGGGCTTAGCACTGCAATCAATATTTTGACATGAATGCAATAGTGACGACCCAAAGTTGATACATTGCTTTAAATGCGCGATTTATGCTCCATTTTCAAGTTTCAAGAAGTTCTCTTCCTTCTTTTCCTTTCTGAATATTTTTAAAGTATTGAGTAAATTTATATATTAATGTCTTTTGGATATGTGAATGATATTTGGATGTGACCTTAGATAAAAAAGAAGGGGTCCCATTTTCTTTTTCCAAATTTAAACCAGCCACACAAGGAAGGAAAGTTATGGTAGATCGACGGTAAATGCTGTAAAACATTTGACCGAGCAGCAAAGTGTTATTAACCTTAACAACTAAGAATTCGTGCAGTCCGCTCCATGCCGTGGCGCAAATTGAAAAAAAAACTATTAGCAATGTCAGCGACCTTGATCAAGTACAGGTTGTACCTGTTTCTCGCTTCATCTGACTATGTAGGCATTCTGTGTCACGGAATGTTTTCTTGGATAATACCCAAAAGTGTCCCTTTGTTTTTGCCATCCGTCTACAATGTTAATAACGTTAATAATGTGTATCATTACAAGAGTGGACAGACAACAGTTTCTGTTTTTTTTTTCGTGGGAATAGAATCACAGAATACGCTCATGATGAATAAATTTAGGTTACAATGGGGACTTGTCTGTTTGCTTCTTTTCTGTTCAGATGTGTTCTATAAGTTTATAAAAATATTAGTACTAAGAAAGACTTTTATAAAATGAGGTAAATTGATACTGCAATGTAAGTGTTGCATTTTAAAAAAAGAACAGTTAGCCTGTGTGGAATTTAACCTTGCACTATTTTTGAAACATTTTAGGTCTTTGCAAGGTTACATGCTAGAAATGGTGTGGTGCATGTTCGATTTGTGTTAAGAAAGGTAACTGGTAAAGCCTAAAGGCTTGAGCAGGAAGTATATTCAGACCCTGACGTGGTATGGAGTTCAAATTCTTTATGTATGTTCTCTACTAACATTGGGAACTTGCATTTCTCAGATTTTTTCCCAACTGGCAGTCCAATATTGGCGCCTTGAACCCGTTCAGCACGTGGTATGGATGCTAGTATACAAAACTAATGCAAGCAAGACGATAGATTATCATAGTGCAACACCCCTCCCTCCTACCAAATAAAGATTTTTTACAGGTTTAGATTTCACAGACAATGTGCTCCTTTTGATTACATTTTCGTAAAATCACACCCAGTCTCTTCTTTCATGGATACTAATACTCCTACCTTTCCCAGTAAAAAGTTGAACATTGAACATTGAACAACTATAGGCAACAATAAATTGCAGAAGTTCTCATGTGGAAGTTTTAAATATACCAAAATATTCAGGGCATGATTCCAAGCAACTTTCGTACTTACACTTATTTTAGTGTATGGAATAATGACTAACTATTGTCAGTCACTGGTATATGTTGTACAGCTTTTTTAGCAGCAACAATTAGTTACAGAAGTTCTCATATGCAAGTTTTAAGATCTCACTTGGAACTTATTTCCTACTCAAACTTGTTCGAGTAACCGTGTCGAATGTGCGGATCTACAACAATACAAAATATAGGCCACGTTCTCTTGGACCGTTTCAAAAAATCAAGAACCTCTCGGAAAATCGAGAGGTGTTCTTTTGGATAATTTATCGTTATCTAGAGACAGATTTTGTCTAGGAAAATTTCTCTGGAGAAGATCAGATACAAGATGGCGGAAATGTAAACAACAGCATTTCCACAACTTATTTGCCAAAATGCATATGAAATATAGATATTTGAGAGTAGCAAGGAGGACCAAAAGCTTTAAACTCAAACTCAATTAAACTGAAGTCGAATCTGTACCACCGCAGAAGTAGTAGGGACTTTATTAGGTAAAAGATATCACATTTCAACCAATGCCCCAACAAATGACTGTCACAGGATATATTTTTGGCCATATGAATTACATATTTATCTGAAATAGGCACTAAATAACTAGATTTGTGTTTTTTATTTCTCGATTTTTTAGACGTGTTCTTTTGGGCGGTGTCTCTCCGTGTTTACTATTCTGAGCGCAGAGAGACTGAGAATGTTGGATGTGCACAAATGGCTTTTTCCAGAAAGGCTCAGAATAGTACTATTGCTGGAAAAACGAGGAATTCTTTTATCGCTCATATAAAAATGCATGTTATATTTAAAATAAGAGTGTTTGTTGTTGTTAACGAACCGTATTTGCAGTTGTGCAATAAATGTTTATTTTCTAATCCTCTTTGATATGAGTAATTTAAACTTTTTTCTTCTTTCGATATTTACAATATCGTGAAAAAGGAGGCCATTTTGAAAATGTGTCAGATGAGAATTTTGACGACCTTTTGGAAACTTTTCATTTACATGAAAATATAATGCTATAAACAACAATATTTCAAAAAACTTTTACACATATCGTAATATACCTTTTCTTAATTGCAAATAAGATTTTATTATTCACAATATGAATTAATCAAAGAACAATTATTTCTTTATCGAAGTGTTTACTTAAACGACGTCATATTCTTTGTTTTTGTCACGTGATTTTGAACACTTATCCAGAAGTGAGTTTCCGTGAGAAAAAAAAATTGCCGTCACATAATTTATGTGCCGAAATAGTAAAATCGACGAGTTCTCGAGACACATTCGGGAGGATTATCTGCCAGAATAGTAAGCACGGTCTGAAGTTTCAGAAGTTTCAAGTATACCAAAATGCTCAGGGCATGATTCCAAGCAACTTTCGTACTTACACCTGTTTTAGGGCATGGAATGGTGACAAATATAGTCTGTCACTGTTGGATGCTGTGCACCTGTTTTGGTGTCTGAAGTGTTGACTGCCTGTATTCAGTAACTGTGGACTACGAGGAAGAGGAGATAGAATTGATAAGAACTTATGACAACATTTATTCCTATCCCTACTCGAACACGCGTGATAGCTCCAGGTAAGCCCATTCTTATCTGATTTTTTTACGTGAAGAGAGAACGTATTGCTGCAATAGATCCAAATACTCTACTCGTAGCTCCGAGTGAGCTCATTTTACTACTTTCTCTAGGAAGGAGCCATAACATAAACATTTTGGGTCATAATTATAATTCCGAATACAGTCATAAAATGATCATAGTGTGTTTTTTGATATTTTCGTTCGGCTTTAATTCTATATGTTGTGAGCTCAGGCCCTAGACCCTATGGAAGCCCACAAATACCGTACAAGTTTGAGCGGCACACCTCGTCCGCGGAATTGGAGCCAGCAAAGATCGACCTCCGTATATCATAAAAATGAAGTAAACAAAATAGAAATAAGACTTTATTGCACTGATTTGGTCAGTGAAAATATTTGACGTGATTAATATACAAATAAACCAAAGTAATGAAAAGTATCATACACTTTACTTCCTACACCTCCTACACACACAGAGGTGGCCAATTGTGCCACCTCTGTGATATACAGACCAATAAATATTGTGCCTCTTTTGCATAAAATCTCAGTAAATAGTTATATATTACGGAATCGTATGCAAGATTCTTGTCTCAGAAAATGTGAATTTGACCCTATTAACGGAACAGCGGAAGGCTTCGTAGCTCTGACAGAATCGGAGCTACCTTCATACACAAACTTGTTCGAATGTCTGGGTTGAATGTGCGGTCTCTATAACAATACAGAAATATAGGTACACCAAAATTCCGAACAAATTTTATGTTTGTATCTACATAAAAGCATATTGTAATAAGCTATGTACCTAGAATGTAAGCTGACAACACAGACATGGTTACAGGTTTATTATTATTATCATTACTACTTTTATTATTTATGGATACTCCGCTGAACTCAAGAATGATTTGTCCAGAGTTTCGTGTGGTCATAAGAATGTTCTAAAAGAGTGCCAACCAAAGCACTGATTTTGGCTTGAGACAATAATGAAGGTCAATTTATTTTACATACCGATGCTAACAACCTTCGAGTATTTCGGGTATCAGATGCACAACGAAGCCGCGAACATCCAGAACGTTGTTTAATCCAATTGCGGTGTGACTAATGGAGACATATTGTGTATGATATACCATATAACATAAACTTATTTTTGGTTAGCTGTTTTACGACGAAGGGGAATTCCTCTGTCTCTACCTAATTAGATTTTGTATGTTAGAAAGTCAAATCGCCAGAAGATTAACAATATTTACTCCGTTAAATTTGTATATATAAGAGGAGCTCAAAAATAACATTAGAATGCTTTCTCCACGTCTAATATCTCATGTAACAAGGAAAATATTTTTAAAAATCTGGGGAAAATGCAAACCTGAAAAATAATGTGGTACAGTGGAAATCAGTGGAAGGGGTGTTTCAGGGTCATGTTAATTTCAAAGTGTTGTTGAGAAATTAACAAACTCCCCAACTGTACTACTATCAAAAGGGAAAACAAGTCACCTATGCAGTTTAAACCAGCCACGCGAGGAAGAAAAGTTATGGTAGGTTGATGGTTAGGGCTGTAAAACATTTCATCGTAGAGCAAACTGTTATTAACCTTAACAACTAAAAATTCATGCGTCATCAGTCTGTTCCAAGCCGTTGCGCAAATTGAGAAAAAAAATGTTGACGATATCGGCGACCTTGATCACGTACAGGCTGTACCTGTTTCTCGATTCATCTGAATGTGTAGGCATTCTGTGTTACGGAATGTTTTCTTGGATAATTCCCAAAAGTGTCTCAACTATATCAAACCCTTTGTTTTTGCCATCCGTCTACAATGTTAATAACGTGAAAATGTGTATCAATACAAGAGTTGACAGACAACAGTTTCTGTTTTTTCGTGGGAATAGAATCACAGAATACGCACATGATGAATAAATTTAGGTTACAATGGGGCTGCTTTCCGTTTTTCATGTGACTTGTCTGGTTGTGCATTTTTGATCAGATGTGTTCTATAAGTTTATAAAAATATGAGTATTAAGAAAGACTTTTATAAAATGGGGTAGATCCAAGTGAATCCTCACCCAAACTTTGCTTACTTATTGCAGTTGACTTTGAGCTATTAAGGGCTGTATCGTCTGTACTCTCCCAGGATATACTTGCAAATGTTAAGTACCACCCACCTTGATTTTTTTCTTGTAAGCTGTGTTATCATAGAATATAATTGCAAATTAGTGCAAAAGCATTCGGTTGTGTGGACGAGAAACGGGGATATTCATTTAAGCATATCAAAGAAGATAGTTTGTCTGTATGAGCTAACTTTGGGTCTGGCTGAGTAGTAGTTTGGGTTATGTATCACTTGAATATGCTCCTTTTTGGTTGTGTATTTGTAAGGAATGCTATAGTATGTTGGTGGTCATGACTACACAACATTTGAACACATGAACAGAACTCCGTCTCTGACATGAACAATGCCTGTGTTTGGCTTTAACTTTGCCAGTTGTTGTATTGCCTCGATTTGGGGGACAATAGGTAACTTTATCGGGCTTAGCACTGCAATCAATATTTTGGCATGAATGCAACAATGACTACTCAAAGTTGATACATTGCTTTAAATGCTCGAATTGTGCTCCATTTTCAAGTTTCAAGAAGTACTCTTCCTTCTTTTCCTTTCTGAATATTTTTAAAGTATTGAGTAACTTTTTATATTAATGTGTTTGGATATGTGAATGATATTTGGATGTGACCTTAGATAAAAAAAGAAAGGGTCCCATTTTCTTTTACCAAGTTTAAACCAGCCACACAAGGAAGGAAAGTTATGGTAGATCGACGGTAAGGGCTGTAAAACATTTGACCGAGCAGCAAAGTGTTATTAACCTTAACAACTAAAAATGCCGTTGCGCAAATTAAAAAAAAACTATTGGCGATGCTCAATGCACATTTTCCAAAATGCGGCAGCCTAATAAACCCAGTGCTATATGTCAAGTCCAAAGTATACTTGGAAAACACAAACTATTCACGGCATTGGATTAAAAGTAAATTATGTGTTCATAAATATATTCGTAATGGAAGGTAAAGGCAAATGTGAAATAAATCTTTAAAATGTTATTGAGCAAGCACGGCAAATGCGTAGTTAGCGCAAAAATGTGGCGGCCTAATAATCCCAGTGCTGTACATCAAGTACAAAATTATGTTTGCAAAATGCAACCTACTACAAGACTTTGGATTAAGATGGTGGCAGCAGCAAAGTGTTATTAACCTTAACAACTAAGAATTCGTGCAGCATCAGTCCGCTCCATGCCGTTGCGCAAATTGAAAAAAAAAACTATTAGCAATGTCGGCGACCTTGATCAAATACAGGTTGTACCTGTTTCTCGCTTCATCTGACCGTGTAGGCATTCTGTGTCACGGAATGTTTTCTTGGATAATTCCCAAAAGTGTCCCTTTGTTTTTGCCATCCGTCTACAATGTTAATAACGTGAAAATGTGTATCATTACAAGAGTGGACAGACAACAGTTTCTGTTTTTTTTTCGTGGGAATAGAATCACAGAATGCACACATGATGAATAAATTTAGGTTACAATGGGGACTTGTCTGTTTGCTTCTTTTCTGTTCAGATGTGTTCTATAAGTTTATAAAAATATTAGTACTAAGAAAGACTTTTATAAAATGAGGTAAATTGATACTGCAATGTAAGTGTTGCATTGTAAAAAAAGAACAGTTAGCCTGTGTGGAATCTAGCCTTGCACTATTTTTGAAATATTTTGGGTCTTTGCAAGGTTACATGCTAGTGAGAAATTGGTGTGGTGCATGTTCGATTTGTGTTAAGAAAGGTAACTGGTAAAGCCTAAAGGCTTGATCAGGAAGTATATTCAGAACCCTGAAGTGGTATGGAGTTCAAATTCTTTATGTATGTTCTCTACTAACATTGGGAACTTGCATTTCTAAGATTTTTTTTTCCAAACTGGCAGTCCAATATTGGCGCCTTGAACCCGTTCAGCACGTGGTATGGATGCTAGTATACAAAACTAATGCAAGCAAGACGATAGATTATCATAGTGCGACACCCCTCCCTCCTACCAAATAAAGATTTTTTACAGGTTTAGATTTCGCAGACAATGTGCTCCTTTTGATTACATTTTCGTAAAATCACACCCAGTCTCTTCTTTCATGGATATTAAGACTCCTACCTTTCCCAGTAAAAAGTTGAACATTGAACATTGAACAACTATAGGCAACAATAAATTGCAGAAGTTCTCATGTGGAAGTTTTAAATATACCAAATTATTCAGGGCATGATTCCAAGCAACTTTCGTACTTACACTTATTTTAGTGTATGGAATAATGACTAACTATTGTCAGTCACTGGTATATGTTGTACAGCTTTTTTGGTATCTAAGTGTTGACTGACTGTAGTCAGTCGCTGTGGACTAGGAGGGCCGGAAGTACCTTTAATATAGTCATTGGCTTTATAGTTATTGAGAAATAAGAACAAAACTTATTTGCATAGTACATTCTCGCTCAAACTAAAAATCATTGCTTTGACAACAATTTGAATTAAATACATTGACCAACTACAGGCAACAATTAGTTACAGAAGTTCTCATATGCAAGTTTTAAGAAGATCTGAATTGGAACTTGTTCGAGTGACCGTGTCGAATGTGCGGATCTACAACAATACAAAATATAGGCCACATTCTCTTGGACCGTTTCAAAAAATCAAGAACCTCTCGGAAAATCGAGAGGTGTTCTTTTGGATAATTTATCGTTATCTAGAGACAGATTTTGTCTAGGAAAATTTCTCTGGAGAAGATCAGATACAAGATGGCGGAAATGTAAACTACAGCATTTCCACAACTTATTTGCCAAAATGCATATGAAATATAGATATTTGAGAGTAGCAAGGAGGACCAAAAGCTTTAAACTCAATAACTATAGGTTGAAGTCGAATCTGTACCACCGCAGAAGTAGTAGGGACTATATTAGGTAAAAGATATCACATTTCAACCAATGTCCAAACAAATGACTGTCACAGGATATATTTTTGGCCATATGAATTACAATTTTATCTGAAATAGGCACTAAATAACTAGATTTGTGTTTTTTATTTCTAAATTTTTTAGACGTGTTCTTTTGGGCGGTGTCTCTCCGTGTTTACTATTCTGAGTGCAGAGAGACTGAGAATGTTGGATGCGCACAAATGGTTTTTTTTTCAGAAAGGCTCAGAATAGTACTATTGCTGGAAAAACGAGGAATTCTTTTATCGCTCATATAAAAATGCATGTTATATTTAAAATAAGAGTGTTTATTGCTGTTAACGAACCGTATTTGCAGTTGTGCAATAAATGTTTATTTTCTAATCCTCTTTGATATGAGTAATTTAAACTTTTTTTCTTCTTTTGATATTCACAATATCGTGAAAAACGACGCCATTTTGAAAATGTGTCAGGTCAGAATTTTGACGACCTTTTGGAAACTTTTCATTTACATGAAAATATAATGCTATAAACAACAATATTTCAAAAAACTTTTACACATATCGTAATATACCTTTTCTTGATTGCAAATAAAGTTTTATTATTCACAATATGAATTAATCAAAGAAAAATTATTTCTTATCGAAGTGTTTACCTTAACGACACCATATTCTTTGTTTTTGTCACGTGATTTCGAACACTTATCCGGAAGTGAGTTTCCGTGAGAAAAAAATTGGCGTCACATAATTTATGTGCCGAAATAGTAAAATCGACGAGTTCTCGAGACACACTCGGGAGGATTATCTGCCAGAATAGTAAGCACGGTCTGATGTTCCAGAAGATTCAAGTATACCAAAATGCTCAGGGCATGATTCCAAGCAACTTTCGTACTTACACCTGTTTTAGGGCATGGAATGGTGACAAATATAGTCTGTCACTGTTGGATGCTGTGCACCTGTTTTGGTGTCTGAAGTGTTGACTGCCTGTATTCAGTAACTGTGGACTACGAGGAAGAGGAGATAGAATTGATAAGAACTTATGACAACATTTATTCCTATCCCTACTCGAACACGCGTGATAGCTCCAGGTAAGCCCATTCTTATCTGATTTTCATACGTGAAGAGAGAACGTATTGTTGCAATAGATCCAAATACTCTACTCGTAGCTCCGACTGAGCTCTTCATTTTACTACTTTCTCTAGGAAGGAGCTGTAACATAAACATTTTGGGTCATAATTATAATTCCGAATACAGTCATAAAATGATCATAGTGTGTTTTTTGATATTTTCGTTCGGCTTTAATTCTATATGTTGTGAGCTCAGGCCCTAGACCCTATGGAAGCCCACAAATACCGTACAAGTTTGAGCCGCGCACCTCGTCCGCGGAATTGGAGCCATCAAAGAACGACCTCCGTATATCATAAATATGAAGTAAACAAAATAGAAATAAGACTTTATTGCACTGATTTGGTCAGTGAAAATATTTGACGTGATTAATATACAAATAAACCATAGTAATGAAAAGTATCATACACTTTATTTCCTACACACTCCAATACGGCCAATTGTGGCACCTCTGCCCTTTCTTGTACATGGTCATCAAGACCGTTGGTGCTGGGTAAGTGTTTGCAAGTTGCCTATTAACAACAGCTTAATATTTAGAGGTTCGATATTATTAGCTGCATTCTATCGGCATTGAGAACTCTCCCTGTGCGGCGTTCAGCCGGATGAATTTTGAAAGGCCCGGTCTAAACGATACATGCATTGTTGCATGTAAACTTTGTCAGCTTTGTCTAGAGACATCAACGCTTGACCTCTCCACATTCAGCCTCCCCGCCCCCACTCCAAGTTCACTATACGCTTTTGTGAAATATGCATTGATCCCTTTGTAGCGAAATAAAAACAACCAAACCGTTTTAAGTAGAGCTAGGTTCAGTCGGTGATTTGAACAGATTTAAGCTTGCGATTAAAATAAACTATGTCGAGTCTCTAAACAGTTACGATGAATACGTACGTTTAGCTTTAGTATGCTGCCAAAACCAATTAGTATATTTGACTTTTTAGTTTATATTTTGCGTATGAAGTACAAAAATTAGTATCGACTTTTTAATATATCTGAGACTTGGGGTAAAATTGTCTCAAAACAGATACAGTATTTGAAAAGAGCTCGTATAAGGCCCTTAAGGTAGTCACCAGAGGCGCTGGTGTTCTGCTTTCGTTCTCTTTCTCGTCAGTGCTTTCTATTTCAGTTTTCTGATAGCCATAAACAAAACAGACAAGTATATTTATTTATAAATGTTAAATATTAAGCTTTTATTTGATTGCTTAGATAAGTAGGATATGGTTTGAGACAGGTTGCTTATTGCTGATTGTGTTTATATTTGGTCTTTAATTAGCTCTTTCCGATAATAGGCACAATTTGTCGGATTGTACACCATAGCCAAAAATTTTCTTAAGCTTCAAGAATGCTGTTTTCCTTCCTTTCCTATGTAAATACTTGTAATATTTTGGATATAAATATGATTGTATGTGTGAAATGATATTTTGAAATGGCGCCCGATAACAAATTGTTTCCCTTCTCCTGGCAGGATGAGGATAAAAACAAGCAACATAATTTTTCGATGTTCTGTAAACTGATTGCAAACTATATATTTTTTTTCCATCGAAGTGACTCCTAACCCAAACTTGGTTTACTTATTGTAGTTGACCTTGGGCTATTTAGGGCTGTATCGTCTCTACTCTCCCAGAATATACTTGCAAATATTAAGTACCACCCACCTTGATTTTTTCTTGTAAGCTGGGTTATCATAGAATATAATTGCAAATTAGTGCAAAAGCATTTGGTTTTGTGGACGAGAAACGGGGATATTCACTAAAGCATATCAAAGAAGACATTTTGTCTGTATGAGCTAATGTTGGGTCTGGCTGAGTAGTATTTTGGGTTGTGTATCACTTGAATATGCTCCTTATTGGTTGTGTATTTGACTTTAACTTTGCCAGTTGTTGTATTGCTCTGATTTGGGGAACAACAGGTAACTTTATCGGGCTCAACACTGCAATCAATATTTTGGCATGAATGCAACAGTGACGACCCAAAATTCAGATTAAGTTGATACATTGATTTAAATGCGCGATTTGTGCTCCATTTTCAAGTTTCAACAAGTTCTCTTCCTTTTTTTCTCTATGGCTATTTTTAAAGTATACAGTAACATTTATATTAATGTGTTTAGATAACAATGAAAGGGTCCCACCTTTTCTTGGCATGGTAGTGACAAAACAGATCACACACCTTTGCTATGTCAATGTCAATTAAACCTCCCATGCAAGCAAAACTGGTTGTTTTTCGTGCACGACCATGCCTAAGCAGGTAAAGATAAGAATGTTTTCGCTGCGTGTGTTTTTAGGTACACAACATATTGGTGTCCATGACATTTTGGTTTATGTTTTGTGATAAGAAAAAGGAAGGAAACCGCATCTAAATACCGCATTTATTGGTGAATTTAAATTTAAAACACGTCTAAAGATTAAAATGCGTTTAAGTCAACCTTGACATCATGTAATATCAGGATTCTCTCCCTATCGAATCCGATCATTACTAGCCGAGGCTACGGTTGGTCGACCACTTCGTAAATATTTTAAAGAAAGTTCGAAAGAAATAATAAAACAAATTGAAAATACAATATTTTTCTTTTTGGTCAAAAATTCAATTCTTGAAAGCAAAAGTAAAATATCTTAGAGCAAAATATCAATTTTGAACTCACTAATTCGTTTTCTTTTTATTGATATCAAGAATTTATTTGTATTTTGAAATCAACAAATGACATTTTGATCTCAAAAATTGATTTTTGATGCTCCAAGTATCAGTCTATTTTTAATAAAAGATTCAGAAACACATATCTGTAAATAAATAAAATTAAACCTAGGATATGGATACCCCTGAATTATGGACAGCACTTTACAGTCTGTTTTAAAACGCTATAGAGTTCTGCTATATATCGAGACCCATCTATTGTGGACACCCCTCTCTTGGCGAGGACCAAGGCTGACCGCGAGTCCAGACAGACAGATAAACATGTTCTTAAACAAGTCTCATAACATTTCTAAATAGACCGCCCAGCCAAGGGTGGGGAATGGTGGGGGATGTGAAAATGAGCAATGATCAGAATTTCATATTCGCAAATTCACGCCAAGGGGGGAGGGGGGTGGGGGTCAAAGCTAGGATAAAAATGGAAATGTTCAGAATGGTCTGAAACAAAGAAATATGCTAAAATTAGAAATTCATCCCCAGGGAGGGGTTTTAGGGCAATAAAAATGTTCAGAATTGCTTGAAATGTGTAAATATCTTAAAATCAGAAAATCTCACCTGAGGCGTTAGTGTTTCAGAATGGCCAAAAAAAAAAAAAAAAACACTAAAAATTTTCAGAATTGCTTGAAATTTGTAAAAATCAAATAGGGGGATCTGAAAATGAAAAAATGCTCAAAATTGTCTTAGACCTAAAACTACCACATGATTACAAATTTTAGACCGGGGAAAGAGTATCCGCCAAAGTATCCGCCAATCATGGTGGGGAGGGAAGTCTGAGAAAGTACATACGACTTTTGGATATAACCAAAAGTCAAGTTTATATATATTTCAGGGTGCATGTGAAGTCGATTTCCATGAATAATTCAAAAGAATAGATTTGAGAAAAACATGCGCCCCTTAAAATTTCACGGCTACCATTTCCGTTCCGAGTTCGATGTCTGTAGAACGCAAATTGTTAGACGTGGTTTCGTCCCATACCGATTTTTTCGACGTCTTATCGCCTTTACACCAAAGACGTTGATTAGACATCCGTGAAAATTTTGTTCTGGTTGTGACCAAAAGAAAACTCTAAGCAACTTTGCTCACCATTTATTCAACGTTGTGTCAAAGACGTTGATATGTGACCTTGAAAAACCACAACGAAAGCGCAACCAGAGCTGGTTTGGTTGGGTAGATGTCACAAGCTCAAATCAACGTTTTAGCGACGTTAGAGTCTACTGGGAAGTTGATCCCTCATACACTGAGTTTAAATCTGTCTTCAGCACATTCTTATAGCTAATACTTGTCACCAATTTTAATTAGTAATGCAAAGCACAAGTACTTCATGTCACTGGGAGCACCAGGTGTAATTAATCAGATGATGGTGGGGTGGGGAGGGTGGTGGGTGGATTCACGTGTAAACTGGCTACCTAAACGCGGAGTTCCAAATAATACTCCCTTTTTTAAACCAAACATGAAACGCTATTCTGAAATATTACTCTGCCTTTGTGGAAAAAATGGGGTACTGAATAAAAAGTACTCCCTCCAATTTTCCAGGAGAACATCTTGGTTTAAAATTACTTTTCTCTTCGTTTTAGGGCACGAATGGCAAATCATACCATACAGAATCACCCCTTCCCACCACCACCCCATCCCCGAAGAAGCACCAGAGTTAATTCTTTGGTTAAACTGGTTTGGTTAACAGGAAATTTGGATTAGTTAAATAAAAGATTTAACCCACATTCACAAATGAAGTTTGACTAAACGAATGATTTCATTTTTGGTTTGTTTACCACTGACTCGTTTTAGCCTGTGTTGTGAATTCAACACGCATTCGTGTCTGACCTAGTTTTTTCATACACCAGTGACTGATATTTTGACGTTTCTTTCTCACAGTTGACGCTTATAAGTCTTTTGTACCGAACGCAAAGTTGATTTAGCAGTTAACCTGAGATTTTATAAACAGCTACATCAAATCCATTCGCGTTAAAAGATAAGATTTTTTCCTTCTTGTTTAGTTTTTTTTCCAATGGTATTCAGTAATTTATTGACTTTTGTGCTCTTATAACAAACTGTATAGCTGTAACAAGCTGTAAACAGAGTTAAGTTAGTGTTTATTTCTTTTACTGTCTTATGCTTACTTGTTGGTGATTTGCAATAACAACACGTGTCTGCTTCTATTGGCCACATGACATAAACAATAACACGAGGGTCTTGTTACATGCTAGTTTTTTTTTAAGTAGCATTACTCTTTTATTTTTAGCTGTAATTGTTCAAATAATCGTTTGTTTTGTTAAATTGAGAAATGTATACTGAAGAACTATTCTCTACATGTCGGATAACGTGTTTCAATACCGCATAATAACAACAAATGGCAAAATAAGTGTTCTCATCAACAGTATAACTGTGACGTAAAAGGTGCGCTATTCGAATGCACAGTGTATCTTGGCTTTTGTCTATTTGTGCAGAGTCATTATTCAAGATCAACATATTTTAGTCTAAGTGTTGTACGTATTGTGATTATATAGGCCATTAATTAGGTTAACAGCGAATAATCTCAAACTGAACATTATCTATGTTGTCTGTCACGGTTTCTGATATCTGGGATTTGCTCATTAAGCAAGGTTGATACTTTAAAAATTTCATTCGATACACTTTGTTATCTAATCGACATATTTTCTTTAGTAAACAGAGGCCCTTTTTACAAGTTGCGGTATTTTCTATTTTCAAAGGATAATTATAATTTAAAATGTTTAAAGATAGAAAGTCAAATGTGCGTGAATGTTTCTCTTTAATATTAAAGTAGTTGTTACTAAGTGATCACGAATATATATATATATATATATATATATATATATATATATATATATATATATATATATATATATATATATATATATATATATATATATATATATGTTTTCTAGCTTGTTATCGAGTGGTAACACACAAATTTAATTTTAAAACAGAATATATTATATTCACTATGTTATAGAATCATTCGTTTTTTTTGTTTACTATGTAGTTTCATAACGTTTAAACACGGTAAGAATTAAAGAGACCTACTTTTGTTCTTCTTAAATGTTTGGTCTTCCTAATACTGTGGTTTCTACCAAAAATGGTCCCCTTATATATATATATATAATGTGGATGGCTAGTTAAACTTTCTAGACCCTCCTGCAATCAACTAGATGATTAGTCTAGGTCATTTGTGCTGTTGTTGCTGAAATGTGAAACTTAGCAGACTTACATGAGGGCTTACTTGATATTTTTATCGCGCACTTATGCGTATTGGAATTTCCTTTTCCAATTTTGGCTGTGTACTTTTTCTTTTTACTTTTACAACATATTATCATACACATGCCATTTGCTCTCGCTTTGAGGCACCACTGTGATATGCAGCCCAGTAAAAATTGTGCCTGTTTTGCATGAACTGTCAGTAAACGCTTACGTACTACGGATTCGTATATAAGATTCGTGCCTCAAAACATATAAAGTTTACCTCTGTTAGTGAACCAGCGGAAGGAGTCGGTCAGTGAGTCACTGTGGATTAGGAGGGGCAGGAAGTGCCTGGAATGTAGTGATTGGCCATATAGTCATTGGCAAATAAGAAAAATTTATTTGCATCGTAAAATAGTATATTTTTGCTCAAACTAAAATTCATTGCCTTGGCATCAATTTGAATACAGCACATTGACCGTCTACAGGCAACAATAAGCTACAGAAGTTCTCATATGCAAGTTTTAAGTATAACAAAATGTTTAGGGTATGATCCCTAGCAACTTTCGTACTTACACTTATTTTAGTGCATGGAATAATGACTAACTATAGTCAGTCACTTGTATATGGTGTACAACTGTGTTAGTGTCTAAAGTGTTTACTGACTGTAGTCATTCACTGTGGACTACGAGAGGCAGGAGTTAGAGCTGAAAATAACTAGCGACAAAATTGCCCATTCTCCCACTCGAATATACTTGATAGCTCCAAGTAAGCGCTTTCTTATTTTATTTTATACGAGAAGGGAGAATTATTGTTGCAATAGATCCAAATACGGTACGCGTAGCTCCGAGTCAGCTCTTCCTTTAATTAATTTGTCTAGTAAAGGGCCATAAAATAAACATTGTGGGTCACAATTATAATTCTTAATAGAGTGATAACCTTCTCATAGCAACGGTCTATTTTTTTTATTCGCGCGGTGTGAATTTTGTATGTTGTGAATTCAGCGCCAAGCTAGACCCTATGGATTCCCTATCAATGCCGTGCAAATTTTGGCGGTTCACATCCTTGGCCGAATTGGAGACAGCAAAGACCTACCCCTGGACTCTATTCTCATGCATATAAAATAAGAAGTTGGCAATAAAACGTTATTGTACTGATTTGGTCAGTGAAACTAACTACAGTTTACATGATTAAAATACAAATAAACCAAAGTAGTGAAAAGTGCCAAACACTTTCACTCCTACAGACTCGAAGAAGAGTCTCACTTCTATAATTATATATAGTTCAATTGCTCTCAATTTGATGCACCTTTGTGATACGCAGACCAATAAAAATTGTGCCTAGTTTGCATAAAATTTCAGTAAATGTTATATATTAGGGACTCGTAGGTAGGATTCGTGCCTCATGACACATGAATTTGACCCTATTATCGGAACAGCGTAAGGCTTCTAAGCTGTGACAGAGAGGTATATGAAGTAATTTCAGGAAGAACTGACTCGGAACTAGCTTCCTACTCAAAGTTGTTCTAGTGACCGTGTCTAATGTGCGCACTCTACAACAATACAGAAATATAGGTACACCAAAATCCCGAACAAATTGTATATTTGTATCTACATATTTTCGCTCAAACTAAAATTCAATACTTTTATAACAACTTGAGTAAAATACTTTTAGCACCTATAGGCAACAATAAGTTTCAGAAGTTTCAACTATACCTAAATGCTCAGGGCATGATTCCAAGCAACTTTCATACTTATACCTGTTTTAGGGCATGGAATGGTTACAACTATAGTCAGTCACTGTTGGATGTTGTGCACCTGTTATGGTGTATGAAGTGTTGACTGACTGTATTCAATAACTGGACTACGCTGAAGAGCAGATAGAACTGATAATAACTTGTGACAACATTTGCCCTACCCCCACTCGAACACACGTGATAGCTCCAGGTAAGCCCTTTTCTTATCTTATTTTTATACGAGAAGGGAGAACGTATTTATGAAATAGATCCAAATACGCTACTCGTAGCTCCGAGTCAGCTCTTACATTTACTACTTTGTCTAGGAAGGAGCCATAACATAAACATTGTGGGTCATAATTATAGTTCCAAATAAAGTCATAAAATGATCACAGTGTGGGTTTGATATTTTCGTTCGGTTTTAAGTCTATATGTTGGGCTCTCAGCGCAAATCTAGACCTCCTACGGAACCCTACTAATACCGTACAAGCTTGAGCGGCTCACCTCGTCCGCGGGATTGGAGCAAGCATAGACCGGGACTGTATATCATACATTTGAAGTAGAAAATTGGCAATAAGACTTTATTGTGCTGATTTGGTCAGTGAAAATTACCATATTTGACGTGATTAATATACAAACACACCAAAGTAATAAAAAGTGTTACACACTTTAATTCCTGTAGACTCGAATACGTCCAATTGCTTTCGATTTGAGGCGCCTCTGTGATATGCAGACCAATAAAAAATTGTGCCTCTTTTTTGTGTAAATCTTAAGTATTTATATACTAGGGGCTCATATGCAAGATTCTTGTCTCAGACATGTGAATTTGACGCTTTTAACGGAACAGCGGATGGCTTCGTAGCTCTGACAGAACCGGAGTTACCTTCTTTCTGTTCGAGGGTCTAGCTCGAATGTACGGTCTCTACAACAATACAGAAATATAGGTACACCAAAATTCCGAACAAATTCTATGTTTGTATCTACATAAAGGCATATTGTAATAGGCTAGTATATGTACTTAGAATGTTAGCTGACAACACAGACATGGTTACAGGTTTAATATTATTATCATTATAATTATTTTTTATTTATTTATTTATCACTTATTTTTATTTAAAACTGAAGGGCGTGAATTTTGAATTCCGAGATGATCTTTAGCACTGCATTCGCTTGGCTTAGCTTAGCTGCATTCGATCCCCCGCTTACCAAATCGATCCGAATTTTGGACCTTGGGGTTGGCATACTAAAGGTCTAACCAACTGAGCTAACGGAGACCCTAGACTAAGAACGTGGTTTTAGTCAGTTAAAACTTTACCAGATGGAAGCATTTAAACAAGTTAGAGTAGATAAGTCACCCATTTGGCTTGCACTTGAGTCCTAGCAGCTGCCAGCATTTGATGAAACAAAAAATGGCTGGCTGGTTTTAGCCAGAAAATATGGATGAATTGACAGTGTATAACAAAATGTTTTAGAAGCGTTGTCTTAAAATCTCCAACAGGTCCTTGAGCCATTGCTTCGTGCTAACCAGAAAGTCGAAACGTGCAACTTACCTTATTCGAGCGACCAATGTCGCTCCCATGCATTTTGTGTTCAGAGTAAACGTTTCCATCTGTCCAGCGAAAACTCAGGAAGATGTAACAGTGGCCAGTACCAAAGAACCTCGCAGAGGTAAAGGAGTATGATGTTTCTGCTCATAATACAAAAATTTCACAGAAATGTATGCATATACTGCTTAACCCAAGAATGAGTTGTCTAGAGCTTCATGTGGTCAGAAGAATGGTCTAAAAGTTTGCCAACAAAGCACTGATTTTGGCTTGAAGGAATAAAGAAGGTCAATTTATTTTACATACTGATGCTAACAACTTTCGGATATTTCAGGTATCAGATGCCGCGAAAATCCAGAACGTTAATTAATTCAATTGCGGCATGAGTAGTGCAGACATATTGGCCATTGTGTATGCTATGCCATATGACATGTACTTCTTTCTAGTTAGCTGTTTTTCGACGCAAGGGAATTCCTCTGTCTCTACCTAATTAGATTTTGTGTGCTAGAAAGTCAAATCGCCAGAAGATTGACAAATTTGCTCACTTTAATTTATATATAAAAGCAGAGCTCTAAAATAGCATCAGAATGCTTTCTCTATGTCTAATATCTCATGTAACAAGGAAAATATTACAAAAGTCTAGGAAAAATGCAAACAAAAAATGATGTGGAAACCGTGGAAAACAGTGGAAGGGGTGTTTCAGAGTCATGTTAATTTCAAAATATTGTTGAAAAAGGTACTCAAAAAGTTAACAAGCTTCCCAATGGTACTACTACTGTGACCAAAGTCTGACGATGGTCTATGTTAACAAAAGCCGAATCAAAACAGAAAACAAATCACCTAGTCAGTTTAAACCAGCCTCAAGAGGAAGGAAAGGGGGTTGACGGTAAGGGCTGTAAAACATTTGACTTTACAGCAAAGTGTTATAAACTTTATCAACTAAAAATTCATGCAGCATCAGTCCGCTCCATGCCGTTGCGCAAATTGAAGAAAAAAACTGTTCGAGGGTGATGTTGGCGACCTTGATTGCATACAGATTGTACCTGTTTCTCGCCCCATCTTACGATGTAGGCATTCTGTGTCACGAAATGTTTTCTTGGATAATGGCCAAAAGTGTCTCAAATATATCAAACCCTTTTTTTGCCACCTCCCCCCCCCCCCACCCTTCCCCTACAATGTTAATAACGTGAAATGTGAGAAATTGGTGTGGTGATGCTATAATTATAATTATAATAACTGACAATTAATGAAAAATTAAAATCAAAACTTCCTAATCAAAATTATAGCAAGCATTATATGACATATTGCAGAAGCGATAAGATTCAATGTAAGAGAGAAAAAGCCATACATTTTCAAAATATTTTATTGTATCAAGATCAGAGGAAGGACCAGGCGATGTCTTACAAAAATGACATATAGAACAGAACATAAACTCCCTATAGAAAAGTAGAAGAGGGAAACATGTCAAAAAATATAGTTGACGAAATATTGATGTGGTCACATGATATGTAAACGATGTAATCCTAGTTTGGACAATTGTCCTCTGTGGTGGAACGCGCACAAAGGGAGTGACTGGGGTTCTTCCTTCTTTTCCTTGTTTTTGTCCTCTTATACAGACGGCGATGTTACCTCCTACCCTGTCCTCTCGTCTCCAGCCCTATCTGTGTTTTTTTAATCAGCCTTCTGTATAACAGCTGTTTTTACGTAACTAATAAGATCAGATTTCCACAGTAAAATTGCATATTTTCCCTCATACTAAAATTCATTGCTTTTACAACAATAAGAGTTAAATACTTTGAATGATGGAATTGTTTTTTGGTATATCAATATTATAACTACTACAAATTCTTCTTGTGTTATGTTCTTGGTTAAGGCTAAAACTGGCTTATTTGTAGCTTGCTTCTGAAGCAACAACAGGGGAGGGAGGGCGGGAGGGAGGGAGGGAGGAAGGGAGGGAGGGAGGGAGGGAGGGAGGGAGGGAGGGAGGGAGGGAGGGAGGGAGGGAGGGAGGGAGGGAGGGAGGGAGGGAGGGAGGGAGGGAGGGAGGGAGGGAGGGAGGGAGGGAGGGAGGGAGGGAGGGAGGGAGGGAGGGAGGGAGTGCACTGATAACTCTGTAGCGATTAAGCAATGTCAATTATTTTGAAACAGTTTTATGTCATGTGCCTCCCCTCTAATCTGAAAGGCGAGGGGATACCAGAAGCAACCAACAGGCAAAGTACTTGATCTCCAATTGAGTATTACACCTGCAAAAGCACAAAGAATATGTTTACACACAGTATCTTGTTACAATTGTTGGAATACATGCGCGTAACTGCAGTTTTTGTCATTTAAGTGACTGCTTTAGCACGGGTTTACCTTGGGCAAAGATTCTGAAGTGTCTTGTGTTGAATGCCATTTTGGCCATGTATTATTGTTATAAGTGCTTTATGTGTTTACACTTGGTGACTAAAATTCGGTATTACAGTACGAATGTCAAACGATACGTGCCATGTGATTGCTTTTGCTGTGTTAACAGGTTTGTGACATTATGCAGAGAAATCGTGCCGCGAGTTAGCGTTATTCGTATTAAATTTCACACCGAATAGCGAATGTGGTGCAATATGCAGGTGCCAAGTGCCAGGTTGTTTATAGTCAGCGTCACACCTTATAGTCAATGCCGTATGACGGGTATCTAGTATCACAATCTGCAGGAAATATGACAAGATGATTGACGTTGGCAAATGTTCAGCAACTTGTAAAATTGTAAAAATTGTAAAAATACATTTTACGCACCTAAATCTGTCAAATATTCAAAGACACGGCACAAGCAATAGAATAAAATTCGAATAATATGAACCATTAAAAACCAAACTACCCTCAAGCACAATGCAAATACTACAACTGGGGCTAGATATAGATTACAGAGATGCCTGACTAAATAAACAAGTTTCGAATTTTTTTCTTGAACAACTGTGTGGATTGTCTCTTTTCGAAGATGGCAACGCATTTCACTTACGAGGTGATAAACATGAATGTGCTCTGTCTCCATGGAATTTTTTTTCACAGGCATCCTGAGATATAAATCTACTTATAGACGGGATATTCCGCAGATGAAATAAACATGTTTTGTACCGTTGTGATACTACTTTACCCTTTACCATGTAAGAGTCAAATATGACACCGATATTTTTGGCGCTATCCGTAGGCATAACTGCAGCTGCACCAATATTGATACTATGGTGTTTCACTTCATTTTGTAAGCGGGTGGGATAATTAGCATTATCTCTATTTTTGAATCGTTCAGTATTAAGTAAGTTTTATTTTTAGTCATCCATGGTCTGATTTTTTTCAACACAATCTACTAGTCTGTTTTCTTTTTCGAGATTTCGAGGTCAATAAGATTATTCAGCGGAAATAAGACGTAGTTCTGGGTGTCGTCGGCATAGATGTGAAAGACAGCAGGGTATCTTTTCGTGGTGTCTGCAACCTTGAAGAGCGTAAAATTTACAATAATCCCTTGCGGAGCGTCCAAAAGGAGAGTGACGTTCCCTTGATATTGCGCGCTACTGTCAATAGCAACAGCTTGTGATCTTCCTGTGTGATTCTCCGACAGCCAGCTCAGCGCTGTGTCTTCGACACTTAGACATTTCTGCAATCACTGACAAATTGAGCATTGCAAGAATAATACCTCGCTTGTTGTCCAATGCGCAAAGAATATCGTCGTGAATCCACACTAGTTCTGTCTGCAATCGCTGACAAATTGAGCATTGCAAGAATAATACCTCGCTTGTTGTCCAATGCGCAAAGAATATCGTCGTGAATCCACACTAGTTCTGTCTCTGTTCCGTGACCAACTCTATGATGTTTGAAACTTTTCGTGGAGACCATTTTCGCACGTGTTTGTTCAGACTTTTGCAACAGCTTTTTCCATTATTTTTTACATGTATAGAATATTAGAAAACGGATGGTAGCTCTTTTGTTCTGCTGAGTTTAGACTCGCTTTCTTGATTAATGGTCGTACCAGTTTTTTAAGGAATCGGGAAAGTGTCCTGACTTCAAGGATGTCTCTCTCAGCTTTTCGTTTTCAATGCCTTAATTACTCCTATTTACTCAAAAACCTTGGTACTTTTGGTCAGATTGTAACAAAAGAAGTTTTTTTTTCGAGTTTTTGCGCAAAAGTTCAGTGAGTTGATAGTTTCATTCTTCGAATAGTGAAGTTATGGAATCATCGGGTAGTGACTGAATGTTGGCGGTTTGTATGTCTGTGCTGAGATCAACATCAACGTGTTTGATTTTTCTATATGTTATCCGTTTTCGTTCAAATGTGGGTTTTTATCGGACATATCCATGAACTGCTTAGTAATCCGAAAGCACAATTCCATCATCTCATCTAGTTAAAATAAAATCTAGGGTGTAACCAACCTTGTGTGATGTAAGGTTGACATGTTAAAAGGTTGCCATGGTGACCTATATATCAGAAAAAATGTTAATATATCGTTGCACATTGAGGATTTTATAACCATTGCTCAAAAGAAGGATAGGCCAAACATCGGTGAGTTAGGTCATTTTATTGATTGTTGATCAATTGTACATACCCCTCTTGCACAGCTGAGCGTACAGCGAGACCATCGGAAGTATCCCCAGGCATCCAGGTTTCAGTTAAAAACACACGGACGGGGTATTTTTACATACGTGTTTCAGGAGAACGTCAGCCTTGTTTTTATGACTGGCAATTTATCACAGCCGGGGAGAAGCACGCGCGTGCCAGTACATGCTCTTGGAGAGCAATCTGTTTCGGGATACTTATTCGTTGTAGATCAGCTCATTTGTTGACCTATTTTCTTAATAAATTGTGAACTGAATTGTGGGCAACCGTAATCAGAGTGTGTTTGTTTACGCGACGTCCATGTCTATTAATAGATTTCTGTGCCCCATGTATAGGCTGAATCGCATTTTGACACATGATTAAAGTTTGAATGTGAATCCAAATAAGGCGCATGTTTCAAACGTATTGATTGATATTTTATCCTCACCCGTAAAAAACTCTTAAACTTTATAATTTAAATAGTTAATTTGACTAATAAGTCCTATTTCCTTAAATATATAAATGTTGTTATCCGTAGTGATATAAACTTTCAATAGATATAAAATGCAATGTCATCGGTTCCAAACTTTTGTACATAAATTCAAAGACTTTTGCGAGTTAATAAATGGACGTCCTGCCACAAACGGCTTACAAACGGTGTGACACGATGAGTGTGGTATTATGCATATTGAGTGTCACACTCTGCAGCAAAAGTGGCAGGATGAGCAGCGAATGAGTATCGAGTGTGACACAACATGTCGTGAGCATCACACTGTGCTAAGCGAGTGTAGCACTGTTCAGCGGATATGGCACAGTGAGTAGAGAGTGTAATAATTTCACAGCTAGCTTAACCTTGAATGTTTATAAATGTAGCAAGTGTGACAGAATGAATAGCTACAGGAGGTGACGTTATTTGTAGTGAGTGTCAAACTGATATTCAGAATCTCTATTCTTTCGATTAATAGATAGAAGAAACAGGTGACATCTAATGTCATGTCCTATTTAATCTTTGTCATAATATATATTTATTATGGAAATCATCCGCGACTCTTTGCAGGAAATTAAAAGACTGAACAGATTCTAACTTGTTTTAACAATAAAAAAGTAAAATCTTCGAAACAATAATCAAAACTGATTTTCAGTTTAAATATTAGGAAATATGCAGCAAATGTGACAGGATGAGTGGCGTTAATAACTGTGCACGTAGGAAGCAGATCAATTATTAAAACACCCTTCCATGATGTGTTAACGAGAATATGATATAAAAACTCTCGGCACACAAATATAAATAGTAAGAAAATCAGCTGCGTGTGATTCCAGCGGTATCTTTTGGTTATGTTTTATTTTGTCAAAAATATATAAAATCAAATGCACTGAATTGTGGTCCGTTATGATAAGACTTATGATCTGCTTAAAGCCTCGAAGCTACTTGTGTTTTTATAGCTGACTTAAGTGGTTTGATAGTATAAATATTGAAAATTGCTACAATGGTGTTAAAAGGTCTTACACTTGGCACACATATGAATTAGTTCAACAGAACGATTTAAATGTTCTTATTTATTGTATTTTAACGTCAGTCAAGACAGATATGTAACAATGTCTAAATACAAATTTGCTCGTATACTTGATCCTTTTATTTATTTATTTTTGTCTTAAATCAACAAATTAAAAATATGATTTTGACGTATGGAAATTGAAATAGTATTATTTGTACAATTTTCGCAATACCTAGGCAATGAATATGCCTGTCAACATATCATCTAAGAAATACAGTACATTGCAATTTGTATGTTCACTACGCGTAGAACGACTAGTTTCAGTTACCTTAATTATCAAAATTGAGCTTTTTCCCTCAATAAAATTCATAATATCCTTTGTGTCATTTTAGCAATGTGTAGCTAATGTCTATACACATCATCTAGGACAATAGAACATTGCACCTTGTTGGTTAAGCACATAAAAATTCATCACATCCTGCTTGTCAGTTAAGCTTGGACATTCTTTTTTTCGTAAAATTCTTATTCCAGCATGAATCATTGTGAAATTGTAGCAATATTCAGCTAATGCATATGCATGATACATTTGCGGTTCTGTACTGTTTATTTGAAAACTGATATTTGGCTAGACCCCATGGATGCCTTATTAAAGCCATAAAATTTGGGCAACTCTACCCCTCCCTGAGATTGCAGTGTGCAAAGTCTGATCTCTGGGGTCCACATATCACACATATCAAATAGAAAATTGGGAACAAAAGTTTTATTGTGTCGATTTGGCCAATCAAATTTGGTCATATCATGTGTGAATAATATACAAACAAGGAACCATAGTCAAGAGTGCGGTTTAATTAACTACTTCCCTATGGTGGGCCATTTAGAGTGGTGTCTCAGCAATCTGCGAATATGAACAAAATAATGCATTTCCTGCTCTGTACTGTTTATCGTGCCGATTTTAAAACTGATATTTAGCACACAGTTAGATCCTATAGATACCCTACTAATGCTGCCAAAATTGGGGGGAGGGGCTTACCCCTTCTTGAAATGGCAGTGGATAAATTATATAAAATAAACAACACATTGTGTATACAAAATGGGTGCGTCATGAGATTATGCGTAGTAATACACTTCAAGCAAATCTATACATCTCTTACTTTCACAACGAAGGAAAACCGAACTAGTCCATAGCGCATTTTAAACATGATCAAACTAAAGAAAATTGGCATATAACATATTAAATAAAAGAGGAACAGCTTTGGATACTTTTTTGACAAATTGAATATAAGCCACAAAAAGTTTAATAAATTTTCTTGTGCTTGTGCTTTGGTCCAACCAATTTAGTGCTCAGATAAATAGGGAAAGAACCGTGATGAAAAACGTCGGGACAGCCTCAAAACATAATTGACTCATCATATACTAAATACTAGGTACTAGGTACACTTTATGTACGTTCAATTGATAAGTGCTTTCCAAAATGTTAGAGATAAGTTTTATAAGTTATTAAACGACAAATTTTCTGTTTGTCAAATTGTCGCAGAATAGTCGTGACTTGTATGGCACGATATGGGCCCGCGCTACTAGTTTGACGGTTTAGGTTTAGTATGTTTCTTTACCATGTTGCTGCTCTGCGCAGTCGTAGTCGTAGGAATTGTCCCCTGCAACTTTCATCGCAGTTAGCCCTAGGCGGTGACCACTGCAGCTTTGAGCGATGTTAGCCAAAGAATGCAACCACTGCAATAAATAGGCGATTAATATTGGCTTTCGTAAAAAACAATGTTTTTTTCACTATCCTTATTGGTTCGCGTAATATTTGGGGACCGATGACTTGACCGTGTATGGCAAACCGTTTGGAAAACGCCGGTTTGAAATATTGAACAGGTCCTTGAGCGATTGCTTCAAAGAATAAAAGCATTTGCTTCAAAACCGCGAAAATCAGAAAGGTGTGAGACTGGTCATTACCAAAGGGTTTTACGGAGATAAAAGGGCTTTACCTGTCTCCTCATAATTCAAGAGTTTGACACAGATGTATGGCTGCTTAATCCTCCAAAGATTTGTCTAGAACTTCATGTGGTTAGAAGAACGGAAGATTTTCTTACTTAAGTACTGATTACGGCTTGACTAAATGAGTACTGCCTCTTTCTGGTACTTGACCATCGTGACCCCGTTTAATAGATCAAAAATGTTTAGATATAAATGCCTTAGTTAAATCAAAATTAACTAGTTAACTAGGGTGAATTTAAATACAAATTTAACTTACTGGAGTTCGAGATTAAGCTTAGAAGAGGCAGGTTAGATAGCTTGTGTATAATGTGGTAACTCACTGATGATTCGATCATGAATAAATACATTAAATGTTTGTTTTCGCAGTGTAACAAAGGAATAATTTCATAAGACGAATAATATCAACTTTAAATTCTAAAAATAGAAACAACTGGCTGAAATTCGATACGTTTGTGCGAGCTAATTTTGTACCATTTATGGCTAAGTTGTATGGCCAGCCATAGATGACTCCGATTTCATGTTCTATACACGGTGTAACTGCTTTTAATTGTATTCACTGTTTAACCAATGTGTTTGATCAGTAAGTTGCACTCTAGATATTTATTTTTAAAGAGAAGTTTTCCCTTTTAGAAAACTTGCAGGGAAGTGTTTGTCTCCTTGTAAAACAATTATCATTTCATATATTGCACTCGAAGAAAAGATAACTGGTTTTATTAGTGTGTGGTTGCCAGTAAATAAATAAAACTGCAAGGAATCAGTTAGTATCATTCCAAAAATGTGAGTTTAATTGTACAATAGCCAAACAGAAATGTGATGTTTGAGAGTAGACTTAGAGGGATATGTATCAATATATATTGCAACCATATAATACTGATTACATAATTCTTATTTTTAAAACAGAACAACAATGACAATGAAAACACAAAATAACCTAAAGCGGTTACAACTACTAGATTCAAGCGAATCTAGGTGAAATCACATATGACGACATAAAAAATACTGATGTTAAATCTAATTTAGGTCCCTTCAGCTTTTGAAGTTGCGTTATGATGATCATTCTTTAATATTTAGTGTCACAGGTTTTCTTTTGTGTGCAAATCTACAACTGTAACGAATTTAAATTGAAAGATCTTCAAAACGATATCTTTTCAGACTTAAAGCAAAACGATAGGATAAAAGGGAGATATTTGAAGACAGCGCGTGGGATTCGAGTAAACCGTAGTCCAGGAAACGTTTTCTTCATTTTTCTTCATTTAATAAAGTTTAATTGAACGTCATTCTGCGACGACTACTGACGCTGCTATTCAAACACCTGCATTTAAAGATCGCTCCATAGGAAATTCCTTGAATCATAACTTTAAGTATTGAATAACAAGCAAGCTTTATTGTAGAAGATACAACATCCTTGGCAAGATGTTTCATTGGTATTAACAAGTCCTGATGGCAACCGCAGCTGTTCAACCTGCAGCCGACTTACACCAACCCCTTGGTGAGTAGTTTTGTTCGTAGTGCCTATTGAAGCATGTTACATTGATGTATTATTGATTTCAATAATCTTCCTAAACATTTTTCTATGGATTTGATTACTCTCTTAATCATTCACGTCATGTCAATTATTAACCCAGTTCTATGGTGTTTAATGGCTACTGAAATTCTAAATAATGCATACAGCTGTAAAATAGCATTATTGGAATCACGTCAGATTATTTGTTGCTTATTTTTAGTTTTAGTTTTGGTTTATTTCTGTGCCAATAAATTTTGTTACACATGCGCGAAAGTATGGACTTTTACAGGGTCCGTTGATGTGTTTTGTCCGACTGAAAATAGCAACAACCACATGCAACAGTTGAGACTACAACGCGATTCCGACGGAACATCTCGAAATAGACTCTGTGGAAATTGTGGGTGTCGCCTTGAGAGTAGGTTGCTTACAGCTTGTAGTCACATGACCTGTGCACAGTGTGAACTCCGTTCGGTCAACTGCCCTTTCTGTCGAACGCGCATAAAGGGTGTCATTGGCGTTCCGTACACACCCCCTGTAATGCAGGCAACACCCCGTGTGGATTTCATAGACGATGTAACACATGTCCAAATATAATTAATACCCCTTCACTATGTTTGTCTCTCTCTCTCTCTCTCTCTCTCCCTCTCTCTCTCTCTCTCTCTCTCTCTCTCTCTCTCTCTCTCTCTCTCTCTGCCTGTCTGTCTCTCTCTCTTTCTTTCTATCTCTCTCTCTTTCTTTTTGTCTCCCTCTCGCAATATTTCCCTTTGGTTCCATAGACCATAGAAAAATGTGATGTTGGGGCATTGTAAAAGCTGTTTTGTTATTTATAGTTTCTGTGTTATTCTGTGTAGATCGTAGAGGTGCGAGTGTGTATAAGATGGTATTTGTTTAGAAATATGCGTTGATTACCTCTAGATAAAAAATCCTGACAAATTATAGTTTCAGAGATATATCCCGGGCATGAACAAAATTGTATCAGCGAGAGCTTCACATATAGCTTGCTTGAGGTTAGAAAGAAAAGATTCTGACTGCAATACACAGCCCTTAATCTATTCCTTCAATGAACACAATAACATTGATCTGAAGTGCCCTCCAGTGAAATATGAATTGATTTGATCACGTGTTGCCCAACACTGCAGTGCTAGTGAGACCAAGTATGGAATGTATTCGAAGTATGGACAAGGTAAAAACAACACGCACCTATCCACTACTATATGCCACCTATACACCAAATATTGTAGGAAACGGGTGGGTATAACAGCCAGACGACTAAACAGATAGGCGAACAGGAAGACAGACAGACGAAGTGATAAAGTATGACACCTTAACCTCTGGTACCGCCTTCATCCCCCTACTCCTTCACTAAAACCTGTATCAACCATTGTTTAATTTACCAGCGTTAATCAAAATTTTTACCCCACTACCCATTCGTCCAACCTTTACCAAGACCTGTATCGTTCACTGCTCACTAATCCCCTGCCTTGGCCCAGACCTGTATCCACCACTGCCCACTCACCCCCTTGACCTAGACCTCTATCCACTACTGCCCACTCACTGTACCTTGACAAGACCTGTATCCACCACTTCTCACTCATCCTCTGCAGTGACCAAGACCTGTATCCGTCATTGCTCACTATACCCCTACCCCGTGCCATCCCTGGTGTTAACAAATTTGTATCCGCTCCTGTCACTCACCCCGTCCTTGAATAAGGCCTGCCTGTAGCCACCACTGCACACCCAACAATTTCTTGACCCAGACCTGCATACACAACTATCCACCATCACCCACCTTGACCAGTACCTCTATCCACCACTTTTCACTCATCACCGCCTTGGTCCAGACCACCTTGGCCCATCACTGCTCACTCTACTTTCCCCACCTCCCTTCCCGTCGTTAATCAAACCAGTATCTACCCCCACCTTGAATTAGACCTGTATTCAACACTGCACCCCAAACCCCACCTTGACCGAGACCTGTATCTACCACTTCTCAATCATCCCCCTCCTGGACTTGTATTCGTCACTGCCCACTCTACCTTCTACCTACCTGTTATTTAAAATCAGTGCCCTCCTCTGTCCACTCACCCCACTTTGACCCAAAAAGTATCCATCACTTCTCACTGATCCCTGGCTTGACCCAGACCTGTGTCCGTCACTGGCAACTTTTTCCTCCACCTCCCTGTTAATCAAAATCAGTATCTCCCACTTCCCACTCACCATCACCTTGGTGAAATCCTGTAATGACTACTGCTCACAGACCAAGACCTGCATCGGCCAATGCTCTAGAGTGTTGTTTTACCTACATTTTAGGTATTAAGGAGAATAATTTCTCACAAAAGTTCAAACAAACCTCTCCTGACAAACAAAGGCCATATTGCATTTTGTGATTTTGTGGTGGGTCACTTTCAAATTAACCAACTTTACAAAGTAAACCGTGCAATTGTTGGTCAGTATTATTCTGATGTGTAGAAGTCGTGGAACTTCTTCCATTGCATTTATTCAAGCATTTGTTCAAGCAGTGTTTCGTTTGTGTCCGTGTTTACGTTTAATTAATATGGGAAGTAAACGAATAAGTAGTCAGATTTAACGCTGTTTTATGTTAAGACACGTTTCGTTAAAATCGATATATTTTAGCCATTATGCATTTTTTGCTTTCAATGTGATTCAGTGCCGTGAATCAAATGTGTTTCAATATTTGTGTGAGATTTTTATTTTTATATGTGTGATCTCCACCTGGTTTGTACGTTTCCGCTTGGGGCCTTAAACGCCTGTGATACATATGAATATCAAAATGATACACAGCATGTGATTCTTTCTGCATTTTTTAATTTCATTTTCTTACTTTTTTTTGCAAAAACGTTTTGTGATATTTCAGTTGCTCTTTCTTTACAAAATTTGAATAAGGTCTTCCACCTTTTGCGCATTTCACAGTTAACAAGGGCGGTAATATATGACCAGGCTGCATAATATGTAACCTATGTGACACAATACGTATCCAGTGTGACATTATGTAGTAAATGTGATAAAATAGGCATCGAGTATGATGTTATGCGTAATGAATGTCACACTTCGTCGCACATGACAGAATGAGTAGCGAATGTGACAAAATGTGTATTAAACATGACACTGTGCCAAGCGAGTGTACTGCTGTTCAGCGGATGTGGCACAATGAGCAGGATATGTAGCGATTGTTATCAGTGGATAGCGACGATATCACTGTGTAGCAACTGTGACAGAATGAGTAGCAAATGTGACACAATGTGTAGCAAGTATGACACTCTGCCAAACGAGTGGAGAGCACGAATAGAGAGTGACTGATTTATAGCCAGCATGACTATGAAAGTGTAGTGAATGTGACAGAATCTGTGGCGATTGTTCTCAATGGGTAGTGACTATGACACTGTGCAGCAATGGAACGACAGAAAGTGTTGCGAAACTTCACAGTTGGTAAGGGATTAGACCTGGTTTGTAGCACCTGCACGAAAAAATTATATTCACGACCTGTTTTTTGTCAAAACAGCAATTGACATCTAACGTCGCTATCGAATCATCAAAGAAAAATGCATTTAAAAATGAAAACATTTTTGACCATGTCCCATTTAATCTTAGATTTTATATCTTTATTGTAAAAACCATAGGAGACGTTTTACTTGAGATATCGAAATGTAAAAGAGTCTCAATTACTTTTATTCTTGAAAAGTGCCTTTTTGTATAAATATTTATTACTCGATTTCCTCTTCTGATCTGGCTCAAAGTATTAATTTTTGTCTTTAAGAAATAAAAAAATCAAACTTTGAAGATAAAACACTTCAATTGAATGCGGCCTTATCTTTTGATAGTTCTTGTGAAAGCCATAAATGATTAAAACACAAAATTAAGTGCACTGCTTTTTTTGTCCCACTTACATCTGTTGCAACAATGACGCAGTGGATGGGGAAATGAGGTTTGCTTATAGTTCGCTGAGAACTGATTCTCCTACCCATTTTATGTAATTAACAATTGAGTGTGATTTTCACCGAAATCCGACAGCCCTGCTTTGATAAATGTTGGATTCCCCACTGTTATATATCCACTGTAAAGGAAAACAATCCACAGTTACCTCAGTATGATGCGACTTTTAAATTTTAGAATTTCTGAATTTCTTCAAATTTTAATTCTCTTTATTAATATATAAATATTAAGAACATATAAGCAGTGATGGGAAGAAACTGCTCTAAAAGCAGCCTTGAAGCCACTGGTGTTGGTGTTTTGTTAACTAATTTGAGTGGCACGAAACCCAACTGAGCGTTTAATACAATTGTATTAAACATTTTTATCACTTTACAGCTGCAAATATAATGGTCCCATTTATGACAGAATTTTAATATCAAAGCAGACAGAAAAATCACGATGTCCACATTTATGAGAGCATGCTAACCTCAATATAGATAAAGCACAATGTACACAATGCAAATTCATTCGTTAAAACATTTCTATTGTACAGTAAAAAATCTTAAAATGAATAACGAAATATACGAATCATAAATTTGCAATAAAGATAACGTGAAATTTGTACATTGATTATTATTTATTTATCATATATGTTCATTTAGCCTGTGATATTTATTATGTATGAAATTTAACATTACAATTTCACTTTCTAGAATTTTTAGCAATATGCTAGTACTAGTAGAATAAAACATAAGAAATAAGGTAGCAAAATGAAAGAGAACTTTGTACGTAGATGGCACCTAGCATACTCTAAAAGGTCTTATATTTTTAACCCGCATTTTAAAATCCTCAGTAAGATAGTAAATTCAAAAAAGTAAATTCAAAATGATCTTATAAGATAAGATTTAAATTCACTCTTCTGCTTGCATTTCATCTTTCACTGTAATTATGGAGTTATTGAAATAATCAACTATTTTTAACTGATCACTTTGCGCCAGGAGCAGGCTGAATGTCCACGAGCATTTTCAGATAATAACCGAAATAAATAACTTATAGTTTTATCATGAAAAACGAACACGTACATTCAAAGCATAAATATATATCCTAAAATACATCCAATAATAAGTTTTCGAATTCAAAATTTGTTGCATTTGTGTATTTTCATAAAAATTTGATATCTTGACTCCAGGTAGATGTATGCACATAATATCTGTCGCAGATTTACGGAGGTGCGTCCATGTCACGCTCACGTAAAGCATCCCTAATCTGCTGTCATCCGGTAATGCAGGACATGTGTGAAGTTAAGTTTCATGAACATTTTTTTAAGTTAGAGAGGAAACTGCGTCATGTGTCACTGTCGCTTTTTTTGGGAGAGATCACAGTCTGCTATTGCTTAGTTGTGACCCAACATTGATTTTTTCGTCTCTATAACTTCGTTTCCTGTCGTCTGTTCAGTGTTGCACCAAAGACATTGATTAGACGTCGAACAAAGTGATGTTTCGCTTAAGACCATAAGAAGCGCCTATTTCGCTTATTCAATTTTGTTTCAAGGTCCTTCTTTAGAATTAATTTATGGTCTCGATGAATCAGATCAAACTTACTAAAATGTTTAATCTCGCGACTTAGGAATGTTTAAGAATGGATTTCGCTGCAATAATATTGAGGTTAATGTATTGTTCCTCTACTTTCCTACACAACGGTGATTTTCCGACATCTATACAACCTCAACTTCCCACTATCAATTAAATCCGTTTATTAGGCATCAGAAGAAGTGAGCCTTTAGGCGTGATGAGTCACAGCAGTGTTAATACCACAATTTACAACAAAATAAAAAAACAGATATAATTGAAGGATCGTATGTAAGAAGTGCACAAGGAACATTTTTTCTAAATTTTCTGCTGAACCAAGTAATGAATCCATAATGATCTCTTGTAACACTTCCAATATAGACTTTTTGGTGTAATGAACCAGTCTATTATAACACCACAAAAGATTGTTTTGCATTTTTGCGACCATACAAAAGAAAGAACTGCACTCGCTCAAAACTAAGGAAAGTCGCTTGTGTACTTCTGTTCTGCCACCCTCCACATAACAGTTAATGTGCAAATTACATTTTTTTTTGCAAATTTTGAACATAACAGTGTCTAGAGTTTCATACGCCATTTGACTAATTTTATATCTCAGAAGGCTTCTGAAATGAAAATTCAAAATTTTGGAAAAATTCTCTTGCAAGAAGTTTATTTTCTATAAAAAGAGTAACTGTTCTCCTTTCATACAAGAAGAATGATTTAGATTTCAAAATTAAGATAATCTGACACGTGTTTATCTCTTGGAAAGCTCTCTATTGATTCGAACGTGCTTCAACTATACATAGAGTCTGTTCAAGCAGATCAGTTTCGACCCAGGATAAATCCTAGCTCATATGACCACACTTGGCATGAAGGTAAATCATCGCTAAGGCAGTTTCTTACTTTAGCAGAAGCTTGGTGATCCTGCTGAAACATAATTTTGTTGAATAATAATACACCCAAAATACGCTCAGAAATGTCGCAGATAAGTGGAAATATTTTTGTGATATTGTGCCTCGGCGTTGGAAAATAGCAGAAAAATTGCAATAGTTCAATCGTTAGAACCAGTATAATCCACCCTAATATACTAACTTAGATCCAAAGGCGATCTGAGATAACTACGCCGACCAAGCCAAACAATATTACCTCTGATTGCACATTAGTCCGACCTGATGCAAATTACAGATCATCGTCCTATCAACGTCTTTAATACAACGTTGAAGCGGTCTTTGATAAGCACTGTTGTCTAGACGTTGTTTTTGTCTCAACCAACTCCAAGTAACCATCGTCTTTGGTGCAATGTTGAATAGGAGTCGGATAATCAACGTTGGATAGGACTGGAAATATCGACATTTTATAGGCTCACCACTAAAAATAGCTTCCTCTTGTTATCACCCACGAAAAATGGTAGGCATGACAGGCCTCTTCGGAAATCTACCACACGAAGGACATACAATGTGAGAATTTCGACTTTTTTGATACCTACTTTACCTTTGTATTCGTAGTGAGAGTAACAATAGTTGCTGTCTAGACTGCGATTCTAGATTAGCATTTTCCCGACATCTACAGAGCGTTGCGTTTCCGACGTCTGTGCAACGTCGGGAGATGTCTGTGCAACGTTGTTCCAATTTCCAACCTATTTGCAACGTTGATTCTAATCGAAAAGTCAACGTCTCTCTAAAATCGCATGCCAGACTCCTATAAACAACCGAAACGCGGGTTGATCTGACTTCAGATACAATGTTGCAAATATCCAAGCATGCAATAAAGACCATACCGAGGAATACGTGCCAACTTAAATTGAGCAAAAAATCGACAAAAATTTCAAAGGAACAGCCGAAAACTTTGTACAAATTCCAAATTATACAGAGAAATGTTACTCAATAATTGGACTGTTAGACAAATATATCATTCTGCGCGTGTGCACAATTGCAATTTATTGAATCTTACTCAATTTAGATGCATCTCAAATTATTTGTATTTCCAAACATGTCATTTCTGTACTGCACTCACTTTCTTAAAATATCCGTACTTTAACATTTACTCCTTTTACATCTATATTGCATTGCAAGCTAAAGGGATCAGTGCTCTGTGGCCCAACCTCCGGTCCCATGGACAACCTCCCCCCCCTTCCCCTCCCCAAAAGTGCACTCTGCGTTTAAACACCTGGAACGTCCCTTTCCATGCCCACCTCATCAGCTTTACACAAGAATCGAACTCTTACAACGGAATAAACAATTTAACGTTTGTTTCCTTTATTTTTATTCAATATTTGTTTGTTTCCTTTGTTTGTTTGTTTTTTTTTTCTTGGAGGGGAGGGGGTGCTCAAAGAAGGTTTGTATAGTACTGGCAGCATTTAAAGAGTGTCGAGGCAAAGCTCATCGATAGGACATAGATTTCTTCCATGAACGTAGAGTAAGCGTCTTCTGCACTCTAGTCCTGCTCTCTGTATATTTAGTGTGCTTTGTTTCCTTTATTTTTATTCAATTTTTGTTTGTTTCCTTTGTTTGTTTGTTTGTTTTTTTCTTGGAGGGGAGGGGGTGCTCAAAGAAGGTTTGCATAGTACTGGCAGCATTTAAAGAGTGTCGAGGCAAAGCTAATCGATAGGACATAGATTTCTTCCATGAACGTAGAGTAAGCGTCTTCTGCACTCTAGTCCTGCTCTCTGTATATTTAGTGTGGGAGTCATGATTGTACGTCATTGTGTTCACCTTTGGCTTGCAAGGATTATATGAATTTGTGCGAGCAAAATTCGTCCTTTTTTTCTTCTTGACAGTTTTTCCGATTTTTTGTGTCTTCTTCAAACCTGGGACTTATGATGAGCTTGATCTTAACATGTGCATGTCACTTTTTATTTTTGTCTTTGATATCGTTTTCTTTGTGAAAACGCCATGTGAAAAGAGGGTATTTTTTGCAAGTAAATGCGTAGCATTTAATGCACAGCACAGAACATCACACAGTTGCTAAGCTTTGTGCGATCTCTCACTGCGTAAATAGATAACACGGTGTATGCCTGATCAGTCAATAAAGCCTTAAGCCAACAAAAACCAAACACTACTCGGCTTATAAGACGTATTCATGTGGTGTTGTTTGCAATATATTATTCAAGAAATAACCCACTGAAGGAAGTATCTTTGCGTTTTAATTTTTGTCAAGTGTTTAACATTTCGCTAGCGGAATGAGCTCATAGTTATTATTATTATTATTATTATTATTATTATTATTATTATTATTATTATTATTATTATTATTATTATTATTATTATTATTATTATTATTATTATTATTATTATTATTATTAAATAGAATAGTCTTTTTTCAGGTCATCTGTTCCCGAATAAACAAAAAACAAATAAACTAGGTGTACAGGTTTTGCTAATACTTTATTGAAACCAACGAATATTATTTTTTTTTCTGTTAAAACAAGCCGTGACTTTAAGAATTAATCATCATTGTTACACGTGATATCAAGTACAAAATTGATTTCAAAAGAAAAAAATGAACGCATTGGTGTCTTTATGTGCAGATTATTCGTAAATTTGATACGTCAATGGATATAAATGACAAGTAAACACAAATAATGACGTTCTATCCATTTACTATGTTTAAGTAAATTTTTAGATAATTTCCCTTTAAATAACACTATGGCTATATCTTCCGTCTGTCCCGCACGCTGTCTCTGACGCAATAATCTTATTTCGTAATTTAACTATAAAGACGAGGGGATTTATGGCAGATATCAGCTAAAATGGCGCATGTTAGGCCTAAAACTCTTCAAAATGCAATTATCCTATTATTTACCAATTTAAATAAAAACTTAAATATTTAATTTCAATATTTTACGAAAAAGATCAAAACTGCTGAACCAATTCTGGAAATTGCACAACATGGTCCCTTGAATTAGATCGCTGCATTTCACATATGTTAGTGAACGTTTATTGGCGTTTACTGCATAATTTTGTGTGGTTCTCCTCCCTCCTCCAATTGATGTTAAAACTAAACAATTCCAGGGTCAGAATGCACATTACGCGGACCATTGCAAGTACTTTACAACATTATAAACATTATTCTATAAACCATACTGCGAAAAATACAGCTTCCGCGCTGTTTTGAATTTTAGATTAAAGATAACACATTAAATAACGTCATATAATCCACAACCTTGTACAATACTTAAATTTGAATGTCTTTTTGTTTGTTTTTTTGTTTTTTTTTTTTGGTTTTTTTTTAGTACAAAGTTAAAACTAAGCATGTATATTCATATTTTAGCATATGTTTACAAAAACACATCGTTTTGCCACAAAACTCACAAAAGGCTTTTCACAAAAAAACAGTCGTGGCACAGGACGAAAACAGTCACATAAAAAACAAAAAACATTTATAGAGAACTCATTTTCTGCGTTCTCTCAGCAAGGGGCGTCTTCTTTGGATTAACACCCTCTGCTTTGTCGCTTGTCACTTCCGCCATGTGTCGGCCTGGAATCCCCCAGGGCTCGGTTACAGGATTCAGTGTGTCGGATGTCGACAGTTCCAGAGTGAAAATGCAAATTAGACGGACCATTGGAAAAACACTACAACACAAAAAGTGATTCTATTCATTACATCTTGAGCGTCAGATTACTTAACTGTGAACAAGTGAACCTCGTAAATTCGCTTCGTAATACAGTGTGAGCGTTGGTTAAATCTCATACCGATCTGTGAAAGAAAGAGTGAGAGAGATTGTTTAATGCTTTCATGTTGATTAATCAACCACGTAACGTAATTTCAAGAACTTTCTAGAATCCCCCTCTCATCCGCTTTGGATTACTATTAGAAACATGTCGAGCGATTTGGAAAATGCACTGTGACCATACGTTTGGTCATAAATAGAACAAACGCGTGGAAAGAAAGTATGATTTTGAGGCCAGATGTATTATTTGGATTTGGTGCAGTTCCGAAAGAAGCTGCGAGGTCGATCTGATCAATCCATAAGAATAATACTGTTTAGCTGTGATTGGTCCCAACCACAGAGCAACGTCTCACCAACCACTTTGATGCAACTTTAAATATGCATTAAGAAAGCAACGTTGCTTGGACTTTGCTTTTGATCTCAATCAAGCACAACCGAAATAAAGGAGAGGTTGCCAGTGTAAAAGATTTGACACAAAAGATGTTAGTCAGACATCAGAAAATAGACGTTGAATGGACGTCGAAAACTCAACGTTGCATAGAAGGAGGACTCGCTAACACAAGATAATCTCCTTGTGTTATCATTCAGGGAAATAGTAGCCATGACTTAAAAGGACCAAAGTAAGAACGTGAAATTTCAAAGGCGTCAAGTTTTGTCCCACGTACTTCTGAGAAATATTCATGGAAATTGAATTTCATATTTATTATGCGATGCCGGTAACCCAAGGGTAGCAGCAGCCCTAGGAGCAACGATTTACACATGCAATTGAAAGGTCAAGGGTAGTAATGTGTGGACCACTCTGATCCTTAAGTGAAAAAAATGGTACATAAATGATAACACGATATTGTTATCGTCAAATCTAAATTTATAGTCTTGCAGAGCATAGCAATACTGCTCCTCGAAACATCTCCGAAAACTACAAGAATAACAACGTAATCACATCTTCGTAGCTCTAAATAAATTGTGCAATAGTGCTTCGTTGTGACTGTAAAAACGAAATAAATTATTGAAGAAATATCTCAGATACATACAGGCAATGGCAAGAAAATACAAATACAATTGTTCTTCAGTGTCATAAACAACTTGGCATTTAGGTAAAATCACAATAGCTTTTCAGCTTGCTTTGCAGTCAAGGTGCAACATTCCGTTGCATTTCATTCTAAACAATCAAAGTATAACCCTATATTATAAGCAAACAATATCAACTTACCTCGATTCTGGAAAACATATTCATAGTAGATTATAATCGGAAAAAAAATTCGAAATATTTTTCCATTTCCTGCACAGTTCATTGACTTCAAATGCACAAAACTGAAGTCCTCTTCGCCTTATATACAGTATTTAGACTTCACAACCACGCAATAGTAACAGGGATTTCCGAAAGATTCATTATCATAAGCTTGAATATTATAAATCAAGTTATACTGATAAGTACAATGTGATTGCGGGCATGGAGGGGTGGTGCTTTGTAGCACATGTGGTGTTATGTTTGTCCATCTGCAAAAAGCGCTCATTTTCATTCAGAAATCTTAATTTCTGACAGTAATTGGTGTTCTTTGGTAATTGCACTTTGCATCCAACAATAGCTATAGCCATTTTGCATACATTTCTCATCATAAATGGTTTCTTTTGTCAAATTTGACACTCTGTATTTAGGGAGTGAAATTTAAAGGGGTATCCGCGTTTTGCTTAAAGGGAGTATTATTCTAATTTGACGCTTCGTGTTAAGAAGTCGTTTTGAGCAGTCTTGGACAAATATGGTAACCAAATTGTGCGTGACTGCACCCCCCCCCTTCTTCCGTGGTGTGGTTATGTATAGTGACTGATGTAATCGATTAGCTTTGTTAATGGGGGGTGCTAAATTTGATATATCAGCCAATATTTAACGTAATGCAAAAAACGTTCAAGTTTTTATCATCGTTTGCCTTTTTAGACAATAAGTTTGTTGGTTTAATATTTTGGGAAATAATTTGTCAGTAATTTAGTCGTCAC